>JAJOZX010000207.1:882500-1482500 GCA_023014485.1 Bathynomus jamesi | reverse complement strand
GACCAGCCATTCGTGGCTGGCTACGAGGGCAGGAGGAGATCAGACAACAATTCCCTCCTTCACCAAATCCCGCAAATGAGGCGGGATGCTGCAGAGGGGTCGACCGCAGGTCGATCCTGAACCGTCGTTCAAACTCGCCTAAAGTATATATATATATATATATATTTTTTTTTTTTACAATTGGACCATTTTTTGGAGCAATCCAAGAATAAGCACCCTAAATCAATTTGGGTGCTTTTTCTTGGCATTCAGTTAACCTTATTTCAATATTTTTATTTTCATGTTCTAATTTTTTTTTATTTCAACATCCTTCGTAAACATTAAAATATATTTTTTTTAAATTTTATATGTTAAAATCCTTTAATTTGGATTGGGGTCTAACTGGGGTGCTTTTTCTTGGATTGGGGTCTAACTCGGGTATTTATTCTTGGATTGCTCCGATTTTTCATCTGGAACTCATCAAAGCTATGTCCGTTTTCTGATTGGATCACTTTCTCAAAGATACTAGCACCAGACCTCTTCATTTTCATAAATATTTACCTTCTACTTTTTCAAATGTTTATTATTATCATCATATTTTTATTTTTATTTCTTTTCCTGTTGTTCCTTATTTCTTCTCTCCCTCTCTTAAAAACCGTTATTCCATTGGTTTTTTTTTTGTTACCAGATAAAAACATTTCCAACTCGGACTTAATGTCGCTTAACTTTGCTACAATGAATGATAATAACTAATTTTATAGTATTAATATATTTTTTTAATAAATATAAACTGGTGATGTCATGGGTTGAAATACTGGCGAGATGTTACTTCGCGTCTCTAGTATTTTCCAATGAATTTTTTAAAATAGTTGGATGGCTTTGGCGTGATTACGAATGTTTCATGCAATTGCAAGGTCATGTTGGGAGATGATCTCGGGTCTTTTCAGTATATTGCAATGCTGCACCCCGATCCCCCAGGTCTATTCCTGGATCTGGCCTTTGTATAGAACTTTTTAAAGTTTTGAAATTCTCTCACTCAGCTTTCCCACTCTTGGGCTCGGAATGAAGTGGAAGTGACATTGAATGGGATACCTGACACCAGTGGGAAGCCCTGCATTATGATTGGTCTGATGCTGGGTAATCGCCCTGTGAATAGTCGCAATATAGTTTCTATTGTTAACAACTCAGTACATATTGATACCGATAGTTAGTTTAAATTATAAACTAAATTAATTAGTATTAATATACCTTGGTACCTTGGTTTTGCTTCTGCCCGAATTGTCCATTCTGACGAAGGTCAAGCTTGTCACTCCACCTTAGATCTACAGTTTAACTTGGAATCCGAACCACGCCCCACCACGGGCGGTCAGAAATTACAAAGTCCTCGCCCGGACTCGATCTCCCGACCTCCTCCCGATCAGTAGCCCACCGTCTTAACCACTTGGCTACCCAGGGTACCCATTTATCTACCAACCAATTTTTATTACGTGGGAGGATGAACAGCTGGGTTTTGCTGCGCGCCGCCTGCCGTCACCGGGTCTCGATCCAGGGGCTGATGGATTCGTAGTCAGCGATGCTAACCACTACATCACCGAGGCGCATTTTTTAATGAATGCTTAAGACATCTGTAATTATAGCTTAAGTGGAAGTAATTAAGCTAAAGAGTTTAACATTTTTCACATAGAGCATCATTCTATCCACAAACCCATTTTACGGTACGAGCAAATTGCAGCAACTTGCAGCAGCGCTGCCAAACAAACGTGGAGTGGCCCGTGTACGTAATTCATCACCACTGAAAGCAATAATGTTCTGTGTTATCACAGTTCAAAGAATATTCAAATCCGTATCCGTTTTTGCACAATTGTCGTCAGTTTGTATTGCGGACACCCCTAGTTTTTACGAGTATCAGACAGTATATACCAATTTACCTGTCTCGATCACGATTACATTCGTACTAGCCAAAGCTTGGTCTAAATAAAGTGGACCAAAAACCACAAGTATTTGCAATCATGGACCTCCCATATACAGGTTTGTATTTTATTTATTCTTATTCTGTTTATTTTACCATTATGAGGGTTCATTTTTTTCCTTCATTAAATCTCCCCATCGCAAACAATTTTATTTATTTAATTTGAACTCAGTATATATATATATATATATATATATATATATATATATATATATATACACAGGGTGTTTGAAAACTTTCTGTACAAATTGTAATGGGGGATAGGCAACACCAAGACAAACCCTTTTCGTCTATAAGTGTATGTCCGCTGACGTCACCATTCGGCGCGAGAGGGCGCCGCTGCAATTGGCTAAAAGGTGAAGTGGGCTAGACTCGCGCTTGCCGCGGGCATTCTTAAATCGGACGTAGTACGCGTAACATGTTTATTTAAAGAAGGTGCTGAAAGTTGCGACCGGTAGCATCAATGCATGCCCGACAGCGTCGAAGCATTGACCGACGTACACGTCGAAAGATTCCCGGCATTTCGGGAACAGTTCCAGCGGCGACAGCGATTCTTGCTACGAGGTCTTCTTCTGAGTAAATGGGAGTCTCGTACACGAGGTTCTTCATGTGTCCCCACAGGAAGAAATCGAGGCATGTTAAATCGGGCGATCTCGGTGGCCAGGCTACGGGCCCACCCCGGCCTATCCATCGGTCCCCAAAAGTGGCGTTCAGATAATCCCGCACATCGTTGCTGGAGTGTGCTGGGGCCCCGTCGTGTTGAAACCACATTCGTCTACGAATAGCCACGGGAACATCTTCCAGCAGTTCCGGCAACGTTTCTTCAAGAAATATCCGATAAACCCGCCCGTCGAGTCGGGCAGGCAGCAGGTACGGCCCAATCAACTTGCCATGGACGATACCCGCCCAAACATTGACGGCGAACCGTTCTTGATGAGCATGCACCCGTGTAGCATGTGGATTTGCGTGCGCCCACACGTGAGAATTGTGCATGTTAAACACACCCTCACGTGTGAAACAGGCCTCATCTGAGAACAGCACATAAGCCGGAAAATTAGGCTGCACCGCTGTCTGCTGCAGAAACCAGCGTGCGAATTCCACACGAAGAGGGTAATCCCGAGGTTGTAATGCCTGAGTAGTATAGCCGCAAAAGGGGAGAGTGCAGGAATGTTGCAGGTTATTATGTAATGTTGCAAAGGGGGGTGGGGGGAAAACTTGGAGGCGGCGTTATCCCCCAAGAGAAAGAAGGAGGAGGAGAGGTGTTCACCTGGCAGGAGCCAAGTGCACATTAAGACTTCCAGCCGGGCTGGCGTTGTTTTATAGGCTCCTAATCAGCCAGTTGGCGTAAATGGCTTGAGTTGCCAGATACCGCGATACCATTGTATACATTATTATAGACTCCTAATCAGCCAGTTGGCTGAGTTGCCAGATAGCGCCATGTATTCCATTGTATACACTATTATAGACTCTTAATCAGCCAGTTGGCTGGTTGTCAGATACCTCTTTTTAGCAGTATTATTGCATACATTATTATTATATACGCCTAATCAGCCAGTTGGCTGAGTTGCCAGATAGCGCCATGTATTCCATTGTATACACTATTATAGACTCTTAATCAGCCAGTTGGCTGGTTGTCAGATACCTCTTTTTAGCAGTATTATTGCATACATTATTATTATATACGCCTAATCAGCCAGTTGGCTGAGTTGCCAGATAGCGCCATGTATTCCATTGTATACATTATTATAGACTCCTAATCAGCCAGTTGGCTGGTTGTCAGATACCTCTTTTTAGCAGTATTATTGCATACATCATTATTATATACGCCTAATCAGCCAGTTGGCTGAGTTGCCAGATACCATTGTATACACTATTATAGACTCCTAATCCAACCGGTAGTAGAAGGCATAACAATAAACAACATTGCATCATTCTTTTTATTATAAATATATAGAAAATAAATATACATTTGAGGAATATGCGTATAACAGAAATATATACACACAATTATGGATATATATATATATATATAAAATAAAATATACATTTCAAATAAATATACATTTGAGGAATATGCGTATAACAGAAATATATACACACAATTATGGATATGTATATATATAAAATAAAATATACATTTCATATACATTTCAATATGTACATAACAGAAATATATACACACAATTATATATAAAATAAATATACATTTCAAATAAATATACATTTCATATACATTTCAATATGTACATAACAGTACAGGAGAAATATACACACACACACACACACACAATTATGGTGATATATAAAATAAAATACATTTCATATACACTTCAATATGTACATAACAGTACAGGAGAAATATCAAGCAAAATATATATATATATATATATATAAACACAAATCAATAGAAATATGCGTATAATCGTCAAGCAAAATATATATACAATTCACTTTTTTTTCAAAATACTAAAATCGGTCTTAATCGAGTTTACAATTACATCATTATTGCTCTGCATTACGCAGTCTATGCGGCTTAATAATATTTCACCGCTTAAAGTATAGGGAAACCTGTATTCGATATGAATGGCTTTCATATCATTCAGTACTATTTTTGTCCCCACTTTACAACCGGTTGGCAAGTCATCTTTAAATACGTCTAGAATACAATCAAAAGCACGCACAAAGAGTTCATCGTTAGCTACATTATTAAACAAGTTTATAAGAACGCTTTTCCAATCGAGGGTTTATTTCTACCGACTCGAGCTTTTCAATCGTGAGCTCTTCACTCAACATAGCGGCAATTGAAATAATCTTCTAAATCGTTACGACAACTGCGCGTTATATAAAGAAATAGTTCTTCAGGGTGAACGGTGTAGGTGAGCTCAGCCTTGTACCGATCAATTGCTTTGTACCAAAGTTCATGGTATTTCAAAGAGTCTAAACTTTTTAAATAAACATCCAGCACTAGACCATTCTCACCAGTCCTACACTCGGTAAACCCATCGAGCAGAGCAGTGTATGCGTATTCAAGAACTGTATCAAAATAAAGCATATCCGTAACACGCGCGTCTAATATAGGTTTCAGTTTACGGAATCCGACGATTTCAAACATTCTGTCGAGGATGAAACGGTTTCGCGTAGGAATAAGAGCGTTATTATCAGAAGCATTCTTCCACATCAGCCTTATATCAATGCATGGCCGATCGTTATTTATACACAACGTACATACAACGGCGTATGAGGGCGCGTCACTAATCTGCTCTCTTCTTGTACCTACGTTAGCAGGTATTTTATAACGATCTTCACACCACTTATCAACTATCACAAAGATTCTATTCATCTCCTCGATACTTAAATAAACCCGTTTGTTTGTCGGTCTACATTCCGTTTCCAGTACATAGCTAATGGTACCGGAATTACGCCTGAACACGCGCAACGATTTCGTCACGGACACATCGTACGAGGCGTTGAGAATGCTGCTCAAAGGAAGTTCCATCGTATTCGAGGAGCGCACGTCTACTCGGTTCAAGCTCTGAGATAACTATGAGCCGTGTGAGGCACAGGCAGGAACGGTTCGACGGGCGGCTGACTCGATGATACGTGAATGGGCATGTTCGTACGACTCGAATTGTTGCACATATTTGTTTTTCCGTTTCGTCACTACCAGCCTACGCACTTTGGATAAGAACTAGGCGCTAATCATCTCCACACTCCGGCGCACTATTTGAGAGGAACATATGCTCATATTTTTCCTTTCTACCCATCAAACGATACTCGTCTCTAAAATCTGTTAAAAACTCACGCATGGCACTAGCCACAACCTCACTATGAACCTCATCATGATATACGTTAATATAGTGATAAAAACACCTAAGATTGTCCATGATCACGAGATTCACATTTTCAGACGTAGGGTATGAGTAATCGACATGGTGTAGCATGACGTAATACCGCTTGTCACACCACCCATCCACAAGGCTCATTATCCATACCTGCTGCTTCTCTTCTGCACGCGTTGTTTCTTTTACTTCACGGTGTATGTGAGACTTTATAAAGTTTAGCCCTGCAGCATACTTCAGCACATCGTCTGTGCAACGAAAGCCTTCAACAGTCTCACCAGAACATCCGTAGAGTATTTGTACATCTTGGAACTTCGCACAATCCAATGTGGTTTTAAAAGAGGCATAGGAGGGGGGAATAGGAAGTTTTTCGGTATCCACCACATCCTCACACTTTACTGAATACCATTTCATAAACGTTGTGCAAGCGATATTAAAGGTAGCCATTTCAATATACGTCTGATCTGAATACACGTCTGATCTCTCGGGCTTACTGCGGTCGACTGACCACGCAGGGACTCCCAGATAGTAGCATGACTCACGCAGTGGGCGGAGCTTAGAACTTTCACCTACACACACACACACACACACAAAGGAGAAAGTGAAACGCTATTTGATTTATTGAGATATTCATATATTTACAAATACGATTCGAGATATTCAAGTTATATATATATATATTTACAAATAGATACGATTATATACAAGACGTGTGAGTTAGAAGCATCATTGGTATCCAAAGGGTACGGTATCATAGGTGCCAGGTAACTGGTAACGTTTCCTATAGGTGTTACGGCACACCATCGTACCCCTAAGTTCCTTCACGCCTCCCAGCTTCTGCGCCCGAAAATTGTGGGTGCCTACAATTAGTTGGTGAGGTTGCAAACATACTAGATCCTTCAACGACTCAAAGTTAACAACCTCCCGATTCGCATGGTTGAGCGTAATACCCTTTGCCTTCACGATATATTTCATTTCATCCCCTACCCTGACCCGTACCCCATAAGTCTTAGGTCCTGTTGAGATAAAAGAGTCGGCGTATGCGTCGTCCCCATACTCATCCTTGATCTCATCAGTGAGCTCGCCGAGGAACTCCCCAATAGCGGGCATGTAATCACCCTCCCTCTCTGTGAATATCACGCTATCTGTATCGGCATACAATACTCTCCGCCCAAGGGAATGCAATAGACCCCAAAGTTTTATACGGGCGTAGGCTGTTGTGAAGCTCGCCACAGGTATGTTTGTAACCCTTGAGGTATCTGTGGCAAATTCAGTGTTGTTGTACTTTATTACGTAAGTATTACCTACATTCACGATCTCCATGACCTCTTTATCGGGGGCATTGGCATAATCCCAGACATCGCTATAACTTTGTGCCAAATGAATGTTCCCTCTGCCGGTATTCTGCGCAAATTTTCCCCATAGACTGTTTAGACAACTTTGCACTAAAGCGCTTGCCAGGATTCTTTACAATTTGGACACGATCAAGTTGTATACCTTCGCGGTCGCGGTAACGTTGAATATAGGCAGACTTTTCATCTTCGGTATCAACTCCTCGCGGATACCCTTGCGAAAAATGCTCTGTATGAATTGGTCCACAATTAACCCACCCCTTATTTCTCCAGTCTAACTATAGAGTAGATCAAGTCTAGCCTAGAGGGGTCAGCCTAGAGATTCCGGAAATGGTCCAGAGCGGGCAGATAAATTGAGGTCCAAAGTAGGATTCCTCACAAGATTAGGTTAGGGCAATCTACCTTCACCTTTGTTAAGCTATGAGTTGATGCTGGGTCTTAGGTCACAATGTAGGCCTAACTTGTTTGACCCAGCTTAATTTAATGTGATTAACTGTTGGTGTAAAAACTCAATTAGTCACTTACTTTTAGTTATTGCAGTCTCTCCCTTCTCCGGTTGTCTCATTCGAGAGCGTACTTTGCTGGTACGTCCTCTCGCCCCGTTCTTCGTTTTCGTTCCCCCTTTGTTCTCCTCTTCGCGGGGCTTCTTGTACCAGCGTTGTCTTGGTTTTTTCCTCGGTTGGTTTAGCGGTAATGTATCTCCATTACCGAGCACGCTCCTCCCACACAGTATATAAATACTAATGTGGAGAATAACTCTGGTGAGCAACCAATTGGTTTCTTCCACCCAGTTATTGACATAAAAGGAATTTAATGATTGTTAGATTAACTACCTACCTACTCAGTGAACCATTTTCGTTACCTCCCAACTACCCACTCATCAGTTTTCCATATACTGGGGGCCCCGGGAGATAAAAATTTTGGTGTCATTGTCACCAATTTTTGTCTGAGTGTAGACTAGCTAACTATTTAACTGTAAATGCCTGTTAATCTGATTAACAGTGCCTATCCTCACCTTCTCATGGAGAAGGTGTAGCATTTAATTAGAAGAGAAAATATACATCCATAGGATGAAACTGTCTATGGTCTTTACCATAAGAAAAGAAAAAATGAAAGTTAGAAGATAAAATTACAATTCCCCAGCATCTATTTTTTGTTGTAAAAATAGTCGCGCCTTTAATGCTGTTTGTCGCTGAGGTCTTGTGTCTGTCAATGTTGTAGTAGGATGCGTTACCACTCCTACTGTCAAAGGAATAGTTACTGGAAGTTCAGTGTCTCCAGTTGTTACTGTCAGTGGAGAAGGTTCTCCAAAGTCCATTGTTTTGGGTCCAGACTCTAAAGGGTACAAAAGAGAAATGTCTCTTGTTGTGTCACCCGTTGAAGTCCTTAATTTGACCACTCTTGTTACCCCGTCTGCCCCTGGTCTGAGTTCTGAAACTCTAGCCAGAGGCCAGTATTGTCTTGGAGTACTGTCATGTATGAGAACAAGGTCCCCTACCTTAATTGTGTCAGACCAATCCTTCTTAGTCATTTGTTTATGTCTCTCCCTTAGACCCATCAAGTACTCAGTTTTCCACTGTTTAATGAAATGAGCTTTAACTCTAGTTAAATGTTGTAACTTCGTCTGGAGCTCATCATGTCGTTGAGTCCAGTTTGGGTCTTCTGAAGAGTCTATATTGTAGTCCGGCAGGAGACTAACTTGTTCTCCCCGAATCAAATGATTTGGAGTTAATGGTTCTGGGTCATTAATGTTGTCACTCACATAAGTGAGTGGTCTATTGTTAATGATGTTCTCAATCTCAGCCAGGAGAGTGAGTAACCCAAATAAGTGTATCTGTTTTTTGCCAATTGCTTTCTTCAAGCAATTCTTTACTGTTTGTATATTCCTCTCCCAGATAGAACCATACCAAGGAGAGGCAACCGGAATATACTTCCACTTTATGTTTGTATTTTGTATATATAATTGTGTGATTTCATTGCTTAACAAGTCGTGGATGACTTGTTCACCAGCTTTGAAATATGTAGCATTGTCAGTCCAAACTGTCTTTGGTACTGAATGTCGTGCACAGAATCTCTTAAAGACAGCAACAAAAGATTCTGCTGTAAGGTCCTCCACAACATCCAAATAAACAGCTCGTGAGGCAGCACATGTAAACAGTACAATGTACATTTTTTGTTCAGTGTCACCCACCCCTACAGTCAATGCTCCTGTATAGTCAATGCCTACAGTCTCAAAGGGTCTGTTGAGAGTAACTCTCTCCTCTGGCAAAGCAGGAGGATTTGGTTTCCTATAGGGCCTAGCATGAATACGCCTACATGTGACACACTCACTCAGGACTGTTTTAACAGTGATCCTTCCCTTGGGTATCCAATAAGTTTTTCTTAATGTAGTTAGTGTCTGTGGTACCCCCATATGATATACATCATTGTGTGTTTTTCTGATTATTAATGTTGTCAAATAGCTAAATCTAGGTAAAAGGATTGGATTTTTGCTTTTGTATGACAGTTTTGATTTGTCTAATCTCCCTTTACACCTTAGAAGGCCTTCCTCATCTCTGAACAAGTTTAGATCCACAACTACTGATGGTACAGGTTCTTTTGTTTGTTTCCCATTAGTTAAGAATTCTAACTCTTTATTGTACTCTTTTTGTTGGGCTTGGCCTATCCAGTATTGGGTTGCAACTTCTGTATAATTATGATTATTTTTATTTAGCTGTTTGTTAATTGTAGCTAAACAGTTGTGAGCAAACCTCAAACAGTAGGCTGTCACCCTGACAAGTTTGTTGAAATCAGAATACTTTTCATAATTAGTGATTGGTTCAACCTTTTCATTTGAAAAGATTAAATTTAATGTCAAGTTAACTTGTTCCACAGGCCATTGGTCTGTATTACAGAGCCACTTAGGTCCCATAAACCAAGTTTTGTTTGACTTCAACAACTTGTAGGATAAACCTCTGGTCAGAAAGTCTGCTGGATTCTGTTTAGTTGGAACATAGTGAAAGTTTACTTGTAGGCTTTCATTAGCGTCAGCTATTTCTTTTAGCCTATTTCTTACAAAGATATTCTTACTATTAATTCTATCATTCCGTATCCAGGCAAGACAAATCTGACTGTCAAGCCAGACGTGGATATTAGTTATGAACACATCATAGTAAGCATCCTTAAGCAATGAAATGGTTTTAATGGCTAATGTAGCAGCCAATAGTTCCAATTGAGGTATGGTTCGGGTAGGTTTGAGAGGTGCAACTTTCCCTTTTGCATAAATTAGATGACTTTCTGTAGGGCTTACAAGATACGCACAGCACCCATAAGCTTGTGTGCTTGCATCAGCAAACACATGAAGCCTCTGGGGCTTATCCCTAAACCCACAGCACCTTTGAATTTTAATGTTCTGCACTTTTGTTAAATCAGTAGCTAACTTCTTCCAAGATTTTTGATTTTCATTTGTTATTGGATCATCCCACCCAACATTTGTCCTCCAAATTTCTTGGAGGAGAATCTTTGATTTTATTGTTGAAGGCAGGAATAGACCCATAGGATCAAAAATTTTGGAAGCCTCTGATAATATTTGTCTTTTAGTATTTGCTTCCTCATCAAGTTTAAAACCTTTAGTACAGATTGAATCATGACTGTTAGAAGTTGCATCCAAATACCAGTTCATACCTAAAGTTTTAACTCTGTCTGATGGCTCAGTAAGACCATTATTATCCTTTAAAATCTTTTTGTTTAAATCCTCATTATTTGAAATCCACTCTCTAAGTTCAAAGTTACCTTGTTGCATAATGTTTTGAGAGTGTTCATAGACTTCAGATAATTCAGATTTTGTTGTCGTTGAGCCTATTAGATTGTCTACGTAAAAATGTTCCTTAAGGAAGTTCAATGTTAGAGAGTTATTAAACTGGTTTAAATGATGTCTAATTGTCAATGCTAATAGGCTAGGTGAGCAATTGGCTCCAAACAACACAACATTAAATCTATAGGTTATGAACCCTTTATTCAAATCAAATGGATCCTTGAACCATAAGAACCTAAGTTGGTTCTTATCATATTCATTTTTAAGATTTATTCTCAAAAATGCCTTTGAAATGTCACTTTGTACAGCATATTTGTCTAACCTGAACCTCAGTAAGATCTTCACAAGGTCAGAAATGAGATTAGGACCCTCAATCAAGCAATCATTCAAACTGTGTTTATCACTGTCTTTGAGGCTACAGTTATATACTACTCTGCTGAGTTTTGTTGTTGGGGGGCATCTTGTCGATAAACCCCCCTGTGGGTTAAATAATGACAACCATCTTTTTAAAAGGGTTATTTGTTACTTCTTCAATGAAGCCTTTCTGTAGCTGTTCTTTGAAGACATCACTGTACCTTTTAATATTATTATCTTGTTTGAGTTTTTTCATTACTTTATATAAATGTCCTTTAGCTACTTTGAGATTGTCTCTTAAAGTTGGACAATTTATTTTCCAAGGTAACTCAACAAAATAACTATTGTCTTTGCACTGAATGGTGTCTTCAAATCTTTCTACCATTAACTGATCTTCTGAAGTTTGATGTGTGTCATGTATACCCACAGATTCTAGCAACCATAAAGTTTGAATTGCCTCATCCAAAGTTTCATTTGATAATGATGAATTAATGTTCTCAGTTGAGATAATATTATTCAAAGTGTTGCTATTCTTACAGGTGTTATGTAGGACTGAGTTGAGGCACATAGTATTTGTTGGTCATGCACTGTTTTTGGTTTAGGTCTAGGTTGTATTCTGATAGGTCACCCAAAGGGGCTATCCCTGATGGAGTCTGAATAGCTATACCATTACCTATCTCTACTATGCCCTTATGATAGAATTAATATAATCTGCCCCTATTAGCATTTCTATGTTAGCTACTGTGTTGTTAGTGATATGTCTATCAGCTATTTTGTAGTGTTTTTTCAAATGATTTATGGTTTGTTCTAGTTTGGGTATAACCAGTTTGTTTTGTCCTACTTTAGAAATAATAACTGCTTCAATTTTCTTGAATTTACTTTTCTAAATGTAGTTCCAGGTCAATTGTCTTATAGCTATTTTTGTCCGAGTTATCCTTAACAAAGGACGCAATATTGAGGTTTTTTTCATTCGGGTTTGGTGTCAAACCCAATTTATTAATTACATTTTTTGAAACAAATGTTTGTTGAGAACAACAGTCTATAAGACATCTCACTGGAGTGGTACTACCCTCACTATTCACTAAGTCCAAAGTAATAGTTGGTAAAAGAATCTCAGTGTTTCTTGTTACATTGTTTGAACAAGCAGAATGTCCCATGAAAGTGGCATTTTCTTGATTACCTTTGTTTGGGGGAGGTATCTTTTGAGTTTGAGTATTATTGTTTGGACACTTTGGTGAATCACACATTGATGAGACATGTCGTAAACTTTTACAAAACTTACACTTGAATCTTAACCTAGATTTACAGTCTTTCTTATAATGTCCCTGGCCAGTACACTTTTTACACAGGTTCAACTGTTCACATCTTCTAGCCCTTTGGTTAAAGTCTGAATATTTGTCACACCCAGTACTACTGTGTTCATTACTTGCACAAAATTTGCAATGTGGTGTGTAAGTTGAGGCAGCAGTTACATTAAAGTTCTGTAATGTAGGTGTTCGTGTATTATAGTTGGTCACATTTGATTCTCCAGTATCAAGTTTTTGTCTGTTTGGCTGTAGCTAGTTGGTCTCTGGGAACAGTCTTTGGTTTATCCATAGTCTGGGTCTTATGTGTTGGAAAATCTCTCAAGTTGTAATTAATTAGGATATTGGGGAAGTTTTCTCTTATTTGTTCTAAATTAGGATAATTTTCTCCCGTCTTTAGAATTAAATTATCTTTAACCCTCGAAGGAAGGCACCTAAGTACTATGCTTTGTATAAGCCAAGATGAAGTTTTAATATCTATCTCATTGCTAACCAGTTGTCCTATAATAGCTTCTAATTTTGTATAAAAATTTTCCATATCACTATGGTTATCTTTTATGGGTGCAAATTCAAAAATTTGTTGAGATAATTCATATACAATCATATCTTATTAATGTAATTACGTTTTAAAAGATCAATAGCTACTTCATATGAATCCCCTACGGCTGGTAAATAGGCTATTAGGTTATAGGCTGGGCCTTTAAGGGAACTAGTTAAGTAACTAAACTTTTCAACAGTTGAAATATAAGGTTTATTACCTATTAAATTCTCAAATTTGTCAATGAAAGATGGGAATTGTACCGTGTCCCCTTCAAATGTTGGTACTAGCAAAATGGGTAAACTGAGCCCTCAATTCTTGTGACTCAGGATTTTTGCATGCCACTTAAATTTTGTTGAAGGTTAGCCCTACTTTGATTAAAATCAGAATTAGGTTTTTTTGGTGTTAAGTCAGTCAACCGAGACCGTAGTTCCCTTATTTGCTGTTCAATTGAGCTTACCTGATCATCATCATCAGCGTAAAGGTCTATCAATTGTTCTTCAGCCATTTCGGATTCAACTAACTCTGAAATACTCTCATTAATGGCTATTATTTCCTTCTTTTTAATTTCTAATTTAATAATTACACACTCTATATTTTTCTTACCTGGTTGTGTAATATTGTTAAAAGTGTTCACAGCCTTTGTAACAGCTCCCAACTTTGCCCCCCTTTTCTTTTTTAACTTTTTCAATTCTGCACTGTCCATGTCTAAGTCAAAATTGTTTAACTGGGGATCGTAATGAAATAGAGGACAAGAAGAAATTACCAGAGAAGAGAGAGCACAGACAAAACAGTCGAGTTTAAATTTGGTTTAATCCCCACCAAGTACTTATGTGTCATTCAGGTCTAAGCTTATAAGAGAATGAGACTCCTTAAATGTAAATGTTTCCTAGTTAGGCCCTAGGTTGTAGACCTAATTAGGCTTGCTCAGGTTAGGCTTAGGCTAGACCATTTAGCCTAATTCTGCAATTTTTGTTAAGTAAGGTTAAGGTTTGTAAATTCCCCACACACGGACCACCAATGCGAAAAATGCTCTGTATGAATTGGTCCACAATTAACCCACCCCTTATTTCTCCAGTCTAACTATAGAGTAGATCAAGTCTAGCCTAGAGGGGTCAGCCTAGAGATTCCGGAAATGGTCCAGAGCGGGCAGATAAATTGAGGTCCACAGTAGGATTCCTCACAAGATTAGGTTAGGGCCATCTACCTTCACCTTTGTTAAGCTATGAGTTGATGCTGGGTCTTAGGTCACAATGTAGGCCTAACTTGTTTGACCCAGCTTAATTTAATGTGATTAACTGTTGGTGTAAAAACTCAATTAGTCACTTACTTTTAGTTATTGCAGTCTCTCCCTTCTCCGGTTGTCTCATTCGAGAGCGTACTTTGCTGGTACGTCCTCTCGCCCCGTTCTTCGTTTTCGTTCCCCCTTTGTTCTCCTCTTCGCGGGGCTTCTTGTACCAGCGTTGTCTTGGTTTTTTCCTCGGTTGGTTTAGCGGTAATGTATCTCCATTACCGAGCACGCTCCTCCCACACAGTATATAAATACTAGTGTGGAGAATAACTCTGGTGAGCAACCAATTGGTTTCTTCCACCCAGTTATTGACATAAAAGGAATTTAATGATTGTTAGATTAACTACCTACCTACTCAGTGAACCATTTTCGTTACCCTGATGCTTCAACCTTATCCTTCAAAAAGGCGTTTATATATGGTGTGAAAAGGTTGGGGAGCTTCTGAAACCTCCACACCTCGTGTATCTTCAGTATTCTATAACCATGGCGTACGGCTAGGGCCAGCTCAGGACTTGTATATACGCCTCTGATCTTACGCTGGTGGGGTATATGGTTACATTCGCCGTTATCCTCTTCCGCGCACTTCACGCACAGGGGAAACATGAGCTTGTCGTCGATAACGACAGGTAAGATCGGCATCCATAAATTGCGTGGGGGGAGTACGTCTACGAAAGAGAGCCCAAAGTAATGATCATTCAAATTTTTTGAAAATTCATTGATGGATGGTATGCTAGGTCCCACCAGTTTCTCAGGAGCGCCCACGGGGTACGGATGGCTCTTCATCACGTATGGGTATAAAGAACAGAAATCGTAGTAATGGAGCTTCACGCCCACCGTAGGTGGAAAGTATAGTCTGAATGGATTTGTACGTCCTCCAAACAAGCTATCACCACATTTGAGAGGATCCAGCACCATTGAACGCTTGATCGTTTTTATTTCCTCACGGTATACATCGTCTGTCTCCATCCGTGCATCATATTCATGCTCCCACAAGACTTTGTGAGTGAACTGTGATCCTATAAGTTGATCGCGGGTGCGGGTCGATGCAAGACAGTCGGCAGGAGACTACCGTGATATCTCCGACGATACTCGCACTCAGGACGGGGGCATCCATGCCACCAGCAACCGTTAAAGGAGTACACAGTCTTCACACCAGTGACACGGTTTTCACTTAACCCATCAACCCAAAAAACACGTCCATTAATCTTAATGGGTACTTCACCCGTGTTGCGGGCGTGCTTTATGTATACACCTGTTTGTTGCTGCAGGTGTATGAGCCAGTAAATAGCCTTGTGTCCGTAACTGCGGGGGTTGTTTCGGTGAATAATGGCTAAGGTGTCTTTAGGCATGAAGTTATTCTTGAACACCGTAAAACATAATGATGCGATGGTGGTTGCGACTTGCAGTGGATCGCATTTGAAACGGGCTATGTACATACTTCTAAAGGCCTGGAAACATACTCTAAGCACGCGCACATCATTCACGCAATAACGCTCACATTCATCAGCTATATTATAAGGGTTACTTTCATTAAAACTGTCGTAGTATCGATCAAAGTCTTCACGTTCATCCATGCAGTCAAAATAATGTTTGGGGGGTGGTGGGCCTACGTAGTTTAAAGTCTCGCTGGTGAGGAAAGTGTATGGGAAGTATCCTTTGGAAACTTCAGCTGCTACTCCCATCACCTTGGGTAGCTTTGCTAATTTACAAGGTGTGAATAATAAAGTATCTTTAAATTGTACATTGCCTCTTATCTGCATCTGTATTAATTTGTTGCCTCTTTTCAATGGATCACCTGTAAATATCTCAGAGGATTCGTGTTCAAGCAACTCCTTATAAAGGAACTGCGTGTCAAACTTTGCCCCGTTATGGGCGAGAATATACACAGTCATTTTTTTGAACTTGTCGGCTAACTTGACAATATAGGACACAAATAGTTTCACAGGACTATCGCTGACATTCGTTTTAAAAACGTTTGTCCGTTTACCGCATTTGGGGCACTCGTCACATTCGATACCCATACACTCATCACAGATGGTCTGGCTCACAAGTAAATGTGGAATTACCTCTTTGGTTTCAGCGTTCGTATATGTTTCTATATCGTAGTACACAGTTATACAAGGGTTATTTTTAGGCTTAGCATCTTTCATATAACACACATGCTTTACTCCATCCGCCTTATATTCCTCCTGGCATGTAGGACAGTGAATTACGTCGCACTTGTGCTTAAATTTTCCCCAATTATCCATTGTGTGAAACATACCACATTCACAGATTCTCATTTTCCTGCACGTACCAATTGATTTATGGAGATCAAAGCAGCTATTATTGAAAAATGTGCGTCTACACACATCACAGTCTCTCTTCTCAACTACACGGCTTTCACATTTGGTGCTTTTACACTGCTCACATACCATGTGACATTCTTTACAATGTCTCACTATATCATCCGCAAACTCGAGGCACCCCTTACACAAATCATGATGTCTCCCATATTTTCGACTTTTGTCATAACTCGCGTAAAGCCCCCTTATATTACGGATGGGGAGATACGTTGTCCTGACAATCCTAAAATAAGTAGGGGCCTTGTACGATCTCTCACACAGCTTTTAAAAACATACACAGTCCGGCGGCGATCATCCAAACCAAATATAACTATGCGCACATTCATTTCCTGTTCTACCTTTCTCAGCTCTTCAGGACCCATATTACAGTCAAATTCAAGTTCACAGTCTACAGCTAGTTTACGGGCACGCTCAACGATCGTAGGCAGCCAAATTTTTTGAGTCCGTGTATTTTGTACAGTAAACATACGTGCTAAGAGTACTGCTATAAAGCCGCAACCACGATCGACGTTTATATGCCTTCGGTAAATAGTTGGAGAATTGAAGTTAAGAGTGTACGGTATGGCACTATGACCCGCAACACGGAATACACGGTCAATATTTACCGTGAAGTTGTCCATATTGAAGGCTATACTACTTTGGACGGCTTGCATTATACGCCCTAATATATATTCTACATCTTCAGCAGCCAAACGTCTAAACGGTACTATCACCCAATAATCGTCTACATCACCGTCATCTGACCCGAACCCAAAGGACAGACTCGTCCTGACCTCACGCTCGTCGCGATTCTGAAGAGCAAACTCTATAATATGCTGTACTACCCTGCGTATCCCGCGCTCAATACCATTGCTATACAGACTCTAGGGTCGACCCTGACTCTATACCGATTTCTAGTCAAGGCGGGGGTGGGGGCTGCGGATCGCACTAACTCGAACGTAATAACATCCTCAACAGAACGGGGGCGGAATTAGTGGCTATATTAGGTGCTGCTGCTGATGGGGGCCCTGTTGCGTAGGAGGGTTGGGGATCTATTATTGTAGACTTAACAGAACGGGGGGCGGAATAAGGGGGTATATTAGGTGCTGCTGCTGGGGAGGTTGTTGCGTAAGAGGTTGAGGGTTGGGGGTCTGCTGCAACAGGTACGTATTTCGGTCGCTTTATACCTGATGTGGGGTTCTCATACCTCCGCTTTGGACGTGCAACCTGTATCGCTGGTGAGGGTTCAGGGGAGGAGATCACAACTACACTGTCATCGTCATCCGTAATGATAGGGTGCTCTACCTCATCGTCGGTTCTGTGGGAGAAGAAATATAAGGATCAGCACTCAAAATTTGTAATATTTTGTAAATGACCCACTTAGGAGTGTGACGTGTTAGAAATGGACTCTGTAGAAAAATTCAGATTCACGAGCCCATCCACATGTATTATATCTGGACCTACAGGATGTGGTAAAACTGTGTTTATGCTTAAAATCATTAAAGAAAAGGGCGAGATGTTCTCGAAATTTGTGCATAAAGTTATATGGTGCTATTCGACGTATCAATCAGCGTTCAACGAGTACCAAGATGATATTTTGTTCCACAAAGGTGTATATGACGTTAATTCGCTAAAGGGAACTGAACATACAATCATTGTAATTGACGATCTCATGTTGGAGATGGATAAAACGTTTGCCGAGACATTTACAGTATACTCCCACCATCTTAACATAAGCGTGTTCTTCATCAATCAGAATCTATTTTTCAAAAATAGATACATGCGCGATGTGTCGTTAAATACGCAATATCTAGTCTTATTCGCGCAACGTAGAGATGTATCACAAATTGGGGTATTAGCCAATCAAATGTTCCCGAATCAGCGTAAGGAGTTTTTGGAAGTTTATAAAGAAGCTACAAGCACGCGTTACGGATATTTGCTTTGCGACCTTCATCCGCGAAACACGTTTAGAGTGCTTCTGCGAACGAATATATTTCCAAACGAGCCTGAAACGGTGTATATTCCAGAATGACAAAGAGACTAAAGAAATACCATGAATTAATAAAAATCTATCATCGACTGCCCCGGGCAATGCAGCAGATGTTTATTAAAAATATCGACGCCGACTTTTTAAAATGCATCTGTGAAATCTGTCTTAACGTTATAAATTGCAATGTATCAATGAAAACCCATCAGAAGGCTCGCCTACGCCGCTACAAGAACATAATACGTACACTCGCTCGTAAAAGTCAAACTGTAGCGAAGAAAAAACGAGTTATTGTGCAAACAGGAGGGTCATTTCTCCCCATCTTATTTTCAGTTTTGGGCCCTTTACTGACTAGATTAATATAATGAAGAAAGTGGTAGTGATTCCCCACGAGGTGTACGCTTCACTGCAAAGAGACACGGATCTAGATCCCCGTAAAAGCAGACTTAAAAGAATGGAAAGCGAATTGTTAGCCCTATTAAACAGTGAAAAAACACCTGATGAGAAAAGAATCTTATACCAAGAAGCTCTGCAGAAATTTCTTCACGAGTACGAAAATTATAAGAGCCCTACGGAGATTCCTGTGGTTATTAGGCACAGCACGGGGGCGATGGCGACATAGGACCTGTACCCGACGATACAGCTGATCAACCAAAAAGATTAGCCACACAACATATCGAACATGTATTAAAAAATACCCTCCCACTTACATTGAGGAGTAAAGGCTTAAGTCTTTATAATCTATTGAATGAGGATCCCGCCATACAATGGACCGATACAGGGAGATCATTGTGGAAGGATCAAAGGTACAGGGATCGAATATCGTAGACATTGTCCATGATCTGGTGAGAAAGTGGGATAGGCCATCACCATCAGGATGGAAGCATATTAAAGCAAGACTACAACAAATAAATGTCCCTAAAACGTTGATAGGAAATCTGAACAGGTTAAAAGACTTGGAACACGCAACGTCTGTGGCACAATTGAAGACGCCGTCACCCCCTGCGGTAACACCTTTCAAGAGGAGAAGAAGAGGTTAAACCAACCCTACCCACCTGCCTCTAAAATACGCAAATGGCTAACGTATTAACTAAACGTTATTATGACATTTCTACCCCATCCTCTTACGGCGGCGTAGATAGACTGCACGTTTACGGAGTAGGAAAAAAAGATGTTGAAAGATTTTTGAGGGAGCAGGACGCTTATACGCTTCATAAGCCTGTGAGAAAAAGGTTTAAAACAGCCAAGACAACGGCTTCCTCGATTGATTCTATTTGGCAAGCAGATTTAACAGACATGCAAAGATATTCTGTGTATAACGATGGTTACCGCTACATTCTATTCATAATAGACGTATTCTCTAGATATCTGTGGCTAGTTCCTCTGAAAAATAAATCACCTGAAACAGTTGCTAAAGCCACCAAAACGCTAATGTTAAAAGAAAACAGGGTTCCTGGCTATTTTTGTACGGATATGGGGAAGGAGTTTATAGGCCGTGCTTTTCAGAATATGTTGACAGAGTTTAATATCAGCTATTACACAACCAATTCTATACATAAGGCTTCTTTAGCTGAAAGAGTTCAGCGCACCATAAAGGAACGCATGCACCGTTATTTTACACATAAAAACACATACAGATTTCTAGACATTCTGGAACCATTGGCATCATCCTACAACCGCTCACACCATCGCACGATTGGGGCAACACCTAACGAAGTTTTAGAAAGAGGTACGCTCCCGAGAAGAGATGGACCACCACCACCACCACCACCACACTCTGTGCGCTTCAAAACCAATGATTATGTAAGGCTGTCGCGTTCGGGGAATAAATTCGCAAAGGGTTTTGAGCAAGGATGGACACGCGAGATTTTTAAAGTTAGGGCTGTGAGACCTAAAGGTGTGATAATGATGTATTACATTGAAGATTTGAATGGGGAAGAAATCTCAGGAGGCTTTTACCGCGAGGAATTGCAGAAAGTTGCGTTTAATTTAGAAAAAAATGTGTTTAAAATTGAGAAAATTTTAGGAAGCAAAGGTTCAGGAAGGAGAAAAATGTACCTGGTGAAATGGCTAGGGTACCCAGAAAGCTTCAACACCTATATAAAAGCTGATGCAATAATGAAGCTTAAATAGTATGCAACATGGCTCCTAACCATTTCTACGTCACACTCCCGTCCTCCTCGTCCCTGTCTGTACACCCTAACAACACGCTAGCCAACTTTGTAACAGAACTCCATGGGCACATTGAATTGGGTCGTGATTCGTATGAGGTGGGGATATGCGAAATTCAGCTGGACACCGTCTTTTTAAATATTGAACATAAGAAACCGTTTTTACGATTCTTAGAGACATTGACGAGTGTGAAAAAGCTGGGGTAGCTATGGATGAAACTATGCGCATCGCTTGGACTAAGATTGCACGGTATTACAGTACAGAAGTAAGACTAGGGCCGGGTCAATATGGTTCGGCCGAGGATGTTGTGAGAGGCTTAAACGTAAGTTTAAGAAACTCAAACCTTACGAATGATTTAGTATATGAAATCGTAAACAACCCTGCACATACACTAATCCTAAAATCAAAGACTAACAGATGTCTTAAAGAACATAGAAAGTTCAAAATTCTAACCAACGGCCGATATAGCGCAGCCTTCCAAAGAGACACATTTCACGAGACACAGTATAACTTGTCCAGATTAATGTATCAATTGAAGATGGAGAAATTGGCTGAAAGGTCCCCAGACATGTGCTATATTTACAGTAATATAGTGGAGCACCAGTTTGTTGGGGATACCCAGGCACGCCTGCTGCGCATTGCTCACATCCCCAACCATAGAGGAAGGAGTTTGAGTATTACATATGACAGACCCCATTATGTGAATGTCGCAACTAATTTAATAACCAATATCACAATATATATAAGAACGATTGAGGGCGAAAACTTCCCATTCGGTAACGGGAGCTTAACAGTGAAGCTACACTTTCGACGCACTGAGTTATAATGGATAGAAAGCCTTTCACCGTCTATCGAGGGATGCGATACCAGCGCGGTAGTGGACTTGGATCCATTTTTTCATCCATACTACGTACGGCTGTTCCTTTGCTGAAGAGGGGTGCCAGATACCTTGGAAGGAAAGCGCTACAATCAGGCCTTAACACTGCAGAAGACATATTGGCCGGGGCTAAACCTAAAGAAGCCCTAAAAAAACATTTAAAGCGTACACGGAACGAAATCATCAAAGATGCAAAGAGAAAAATGCGTGGTGGCGGGAAGAAGAGGGCTCCCCGGAAGAAGAAGAAGGGGTCACGTGGTATTAAACGTAAAAGGCTATCAAAAAAGAAATGCTGTAAGCGAATGAAACCTATGGTTGACCACTTTTTTGACTGATATAAGCTAAGGATATTGATCTCATGAATCATAGTTTGTTTACCACTTGTCGAGAGAGGAGTCACTATTTCGCCATGGCACGCTTCATCCACCCATGTAGTTCACAATGCTGTAATCGGAGCTGTCCTTTTTTGAGCTCCCGCCAACCCAAGTTTCTATTGAGCACAGTGACTTTATTACAATTAACCCTTTAAACACAATTAGTTCCCCGAGTGCACCTATAGAATTCGTGATACCCAGCTCAGGTCCTTACTTTTTTGATCCAAGCTGTGTGCACATGTACGCTAAGCTACGTATAGCCCATTCTGATGGAACGGCCTGCGATGACAAATATGCTGTATACCCTGAAACAAACTTTCTGCACGCCATATTCAACCAGTGTGACGTATATTTAAATCAGACCAACATATCGGCAGGCACGGGGTACTATCATCTACGAGCCTATTTGGAAAATGTCCTCAACTTTTCCAAAGAAGCGAAGGCTACCTTTTTAAGTGCGGAGGGATATTATCAAACTAAAGATGAAAATAGTATAAAGGACAAATTTAAAAATTCTAAAAAGAAAATATACGAGTGTTTTGGACGGTTGCACACAGATTTCACTTTCCAGGAGAAGTTGCTTGTGAACGGGGTGGATATGAAAATAAAGCTCACCCGCACGAGTCCTGAGATCTGCTTAAATCTGGATGCGAATCAAGAAGAGGGTGCAAAGTCCGTTGTGGTTCACATTATGGACACATACCTCCGCGTACGGCGAGTGAAATTAAGTTCACCAAAACAACTAGAAATTGAGAAAAATTTACTAAACGCTACAGTGAAATATCCTATTAACAGAGTGCAGATCAAACTATATACGGTTCCTGCAGGGTTGGCATCGAAGCAGATAGAAAACATTGCCCTGGGAAATCTTCCTAAAAGGATATTAATCGGCATGCAGGACCACGCTTCGGTGAATGGAAAATATAAAAAGAGTGCCTTTAAATTCGAGAATTTCGGACTTAAAAATATAACTCTATACGTTAATGGCACTGCTTTGGGTGGAACAATGGGTACGGACTATTCATCAGACGCTGTGTTACCTCTTTGTGCCAGAGCCTATAGTAATCTGACCCATATTGCAGGTGATTGTGATGAGCTTGGTAATGGGGTAACGCAGGAAGAATTCATTGATCAATTTAACCTTTATCCGTTTGACATTACACCTGACTTATCTGCTAGCGTAAATACCCATTTAACACCACAGCAGAGCGGTAACATCTCAGTGCGGCTGGAATTCGCCAAGCCTATAGACGCTCCTATTAGTGTACTAGTATATCTCGAATCGCAAGCCCTAATAGAAGTAGATAGATTTAGAAGCGTTATCACTGACTTTTAAAATGGATGCTAATACACTTCAGAAAGTAATGGAGCGAGCCACACGTTCCAAATTTATCGGCGTGTTTGCGAAGAATGAAACATTGAGTTTGCCAAGTACGCGAGAATGCGGTAGTCTTATTGTGAACACAGACATCATCGGTAATGAAGGGATTCACTGGATCGCTGTCTATTTTAAAAATAGACAGCGCCTGTACTATTTTGATTCACTCGGTACTCAACCCTGGAGTGACCCTATTATTGTAAAATTTCTCGCTCAGTTACATATTCCCGAAGTTGTATGGAACCCATTTCGTATGCAGGGATATTTTACTAATGTTTGCGGAATGTACTGTGTCTCATTTCTCATGCATATGTCAAATGATAAAGAATTTATAAATTTTTTAAATTTATTTGACCCGTGTCACACTCACCGAAACGATGAAATGGTATGCAGACAGATAAAAAACCGTTTTCCAATTGTACGTACTCGTTGTATATTATGTTTTTGTTCGTATATTTGTATATTCGTTTATTGTACTGATTTCTTTCATTTAATAAATTTATGAAAATATATGTCTTCTTATCCCAAAAAGATCGAAAAACACTTACATTATTTGACATTGTTGACTGATTAGTATATCATCCGTATTCCCTTCAAAAGATTGTATAACTCGTGTCAAATCCTCATCGGACCTTAAAGGAAAACATATACAGAGTCTACAGACAGACAGATCCCCATTATTTGAAGATATCTTTGGTTCGAGGAGTGAACGCCATAAAAATTTCGATTTTAGCATAATGGGGAAATAACATTGATTGACATTTTTGACTAGTATCTATTTGACGAAATACTACAACTCTCCGTATATATATAAAATCGAATTATGGACACTTACATTTCTATGGTAGTCCCTTGCGTCGGATTGTAAGGAGCGTCACTGCAAATATCTTCTACGGTTTGCGTCGAAAATAGTTCGCCACAATCAGCCGCATTGAAAAGACTAATTGTGGTTAATGCTGCAGTATCACGTTCTTCATACAAGTCTGGGGAGACGTACAGGTCCATGGTGGAGGATGTGTGACACTGCTGACTGATCAGTATATCATCCGTATTCCCTTCAAAAGATTGTATAACTCGTGTCAAATCCTCATCGGACCTTAAAGGAAAACATATACAGAGTATACAGACAGACAGATCTCCATTATGTGAAGATATCTTTGGTTCGATTACCAATTTCGATTTTAGCATGATGGGGAAATAACATTGATTGACATTTTTGACTAGTATCTATTTGACGAAATACTACAACTCTCCGTATATATATAAAATCGAATTATGGACACTTACATTTCTATGGTAGTCCCTTGCGTCGGATTGTAAGGAGCGTCACTGCAAATATCTTCTACGGTTTGCGTCGAAAATAGTTCGCCACAATCAGCCGCATTGAAAAGACTAATTGTGGTTAATGCTGCAGTATCACGTTCTTCATACAAGTCTGGGGAGACGTACAGGTCCATGGTTGATTATTCACTGATGCGAAAATAGCTACTGTTACTCCCAACTGAAAATATCCCCTTTTATCTGCACATTCGCCAAGCTCCGCCCAAAAGACCAGATGTTCGTAGTGATTGGCTGCCGATGTAGCTGGGTGGAGCTATGACGTGTACCAATCCGCTATAACGAGACCGGACGAGTAACATATATATAAAATCGAATTATAGGCACTTACATTTCTATGGTAGTCCCTTATATTATATTTTTTACTTACAAATTATTAGTATTGTTTGTTAACATAATTGTTAACTTATTTTATAATAAAGAAATTATATCCTAATTATATTTTAAAAAGAACATTCGGTTTCAACGTTAAGCTGTGGTCTAAGGCGGCGTGGCATGAATAAATACTAAAATAAAATTAAATGTTAAAAATCTTTATTCATACGTTATTAAAAGTTAAAAATCTTTATTAATAAAACAGGATAGAAGCATATGAAAGTCAAGGTAAACTATAGTTGCAAATTATAGTTAGGTTATACGATGTTTTTCGAGCATACTACTGCCTCGGGTTAAATGATCCTGTTATTTTAAATCACGTATTTGAAAGAGTTAATCATTATTGCTACATAGAAAAAATCGTGCATTACGATGTTTTTCGGGTATACTACTGCCTCGGGTCAAATGGTCCTGTTATTTTAAATCACGTATTTGAAAGAGTTAATTATTATTGCTACATAGAAAAAATCGTGCATTACGATGTTTTTCGGGTATACTACTGCCTCGGGTCAAATGGTCCTGTTATTTTAAATCACGTATTTGAAAGAGTTAATTATTATTGCTACATAGAAAAAATCGTGCATTACGATGTTTTTCGGATATACTACTGCCTCGGGTCAAATGGTCCTGTTATTTTAAATCACGTATTTGAAAGAGTTAATTATTATTGCTACATAGAAAAAATCGTGCATTACGATGTTTTTCGGATATACTACTGCCTCGGGTAAAATGGTCCTGTTATTTTAAATCACGTATTTAACGACACATCGCGCTCATTTCCATTGCTATATATGGCTCTAGGATCGGCCCTGACGAGATGTATTTCGTAGGTTAGGTTAGGTCTCTTACATATAAAAGTCCATGTGGTAGAGTAAGCAATATATATATATATATATATATATATATATAGAAAGAGTGGTCTGGAAGGAAGTTTACCAATGATTAAATTCTCTTTGCGAGTGACCCGTTGCCCGCGTCGGGCTAATCTTTGGTTAGCTTCCGCCCGAATTGTTCATTCTGACGAAGGTCAAGCTTTTCACTCCACCTTAGACCTACAGTTTAACGTGGATTCCGAACCACGACCCATCAGTAGCCCAGCGTCTTGACCACTAGGCCTCCTAGGGTGCCCATTTATCTACCAACCACTTTCTTTATTGTGTGGAAGGATGAACAGCTGGGTTTTGCTGCGCGCCGGCTGCCGTCGGGTCTCGAACCCTGGGCCGATGGATTCGTAGTCCGCGACGCTAACCACTACACCACCGAGGCGGTATTTGTCATTACTTACTCGGACTATAGTGGATTTAATTATCCCAGAAGAGTTCCTTGTTCCATGCACGGTCTGTGTGTAGCATATATATATATATATATATATATATATATATATATATATATATATATATATCAGTCTTTTAAATATCTTCTGATATATATATATATATATATATATATATATATATATATATATATATATTGTGTGTACGTTTTTCCCACTGTTATTCGTGACTTAAATATTTATAATAAAAATCAAGTGTCTAAAAAAGTTATTTAATAAGCAGAATTTAATTGGATTCAAATTATATTTTAAAATACGCGTAAATATTTGTAGAAGTAATAACAATGATAAAATTAATATCTGGAGTCAGTGGTGATTTCTGCTCGAATAGCTTGTAGAAGGATAATCCCTCGACCCGAAAAAGGTCCCTAGAGACCTTTTTCGTTCGAATCGTGTCCCTAGAGACACGATTCGAACTGATTTAGCTTCTGCCTTTCATCGTGTGTGTGTGTGTGTGTGTGTGTGCGTGCATGAGTTGTTTATTATTATATATATATATATATATATATATATATATATATATATATATATCAAGAGTGGTCTGGAAGGAGATGTTTCATAATTTTCTTTTCCGGACGTTTTTCCCACTGTTATTCGTGACTTAAATATTTATAATAAAAATCAAGTGTCTAAAAAGTTATTTAATAAGCAGAAATAAGATGTTTAAAAGAACAGACCCCGCTATAGTGGCTTGGGCAATGAATAATTTCTTTATTTTACGTCATTTTTCATTTTTTTCGTCGCAGGAATGAGGCTATATGTTTCATAAGTTTTCATCTCGTTTGGTGGAATTGTATCGTAAATTATTTAAATGAAGTTTCATAATTAATTGGTTTTACTGTTATTTAGGAAAATTTATATTGTGGAAGGATGAACAGCTGGGTTTTGCTGCGCGCAGGCTGCCGTCGGGTCTCGAACCCTGGGCCGATGGATTCGTAGTCCGCTACGCTAACCACTACACCACCGAGGCGGTATTTGTCATTACTTACTCGGACTATAGTGGATTTAATTATCCCAGAAGAGTTCCTTGTTCCATGCACGGTCTGTGTGTAGCATATATATATATATATATATATATATATATATATTGTGTGTGTTTTTCCCACTGTTATTCGTGACTTAAATATTTATAATAAAAATCAAGTGTATAAAAAAGTTATTTAATAAGCAGAATTTAATTGGATTCATTGTAGAAGTAATTATAATGGCAATATTAATATTTGGAACATTGAATAGTTACCCATAAAATTAATTATTTTCTATTATGGCGTTTTCGAAGGTAAACTATGTTATTTGTTTCTTTAAGTTCAATGGAGTTAATGTTAAATTTGCTTCTAAACTAAAATTAAATGTTATAAAATAAATAATATATATATATATAGCATAATAATATATATCTAGCAATCCGATCATTGCAAAAAAAACTGGAAAGGTATGCAATTAATAAAGGTGTATTTAAACAGAATTTAATTGGAATAACTATCGTCATATATGTTACACGATTAATGGGACACATGGCGCTATCTGGAATACCTTGCGCTATCTGGCAACTCAGCCAGAGTAGAGGATTATAAAAGATCGCGAAGCTGGTGAAGAACCATTCCCCCCTCGGCTCCGGCCGAGTAAGGAGCTCTGCTCCTTCTATTTCAGGCCCTTTGGTAAACCCCATAGTGGCCTCTTAGGTTAGGGAAACGAAAATAAATTGGGGGAGAACTCCACTCTGTCCTTCAGGTCTCTCTCTCTCTCTCTCTCTCTCTCTCTCTCTCTCTCTCTCTCTCTCTCTCTCCTGCATGTATCTTCCTCCTTCAGATGTCTCTCTCTCCTGCATGTTTGCCTCCAGCATGTGTACATCCAGCATGTGTACTCCTGCATGTGTGCGTATGTGTGTACCTCCAGCATGTGTACCTACTGCATGTGTACTCCTGCATGTGTGCGTATGTGTGTGTGTACCTCCAGCATGAGTACTCCTGCATGTGTACCTATCCTCTCTCCTTCAGGCGTCTCTCCCTCCTACAGGCGTCTCTCTCTTCTTCAGGCGTCTCTCCCTCCTACAGGCATCTCTCTCTTCTTCAGCTCGCTCTCCTACAGCTGTCTCTCTCTCTCTCTCTCTCTCCTTCAGGCGTCTCTCCCCCCTTGGCTCAGCCAACTGGCTGATTCGGAGCCTATAAAACAACGCCAGCCCGGCTGGAAGTCTTAGTGTGCACTTGGCTCCTGCCAGGTGAACACCTCTCCTCCTTTCTCTCCTCCTCCTCCTTTCTCTTGGGGGATAACGCCGCCTCCAAGTTTTCCCCCCACCCCCTTTGCAACAACCCCCCTCCTCCCTTTGCAACAACCCCCACCCCCCTTTGCAACATTCCTGCACTCTCCCCTTTTGCGGCTATACTACTTGCCTGGACTCTCTGACGATGAAACGGATGTAACTGCTGCTCGTGCAACACTCTCCAGACCAGGTCGTGGTTCACACCGAGGATACGTGCAACACCTCGCGTGCTTGCGCTTGGATTGTCCTCAAATCGCCGTAGGATTTCTTCTTCCATGTCAGGAGTGCGCACGTTTCTCCCGACCAGTGTCATGCATGTTTGCATGGAATGTTCCAGTTTCTCGCAGTCGCCGATGCAAATGCGCAAACGTTTGGTGGTTTGGCACACGTCTGTTTCGGAAGCGCTGTCAGTACAACCTCACAGCAGCTCTTCCGTTTCCATTGGCAGCCCCATACACCATATGCATGTCAGCCATCTCAGCAGTCGTGAAGCGCTCCATGTTACGCGTACTACGTCGATTTAAGAATGCCCGCGGCAAGCGCGAGTCTAGCCCACTTCACCTTTTAGCCAATTGCAGCGGCGCCCTCTCGCGCCGAATGGTGACGTCAGCGGACATACACTTATAGACGAAAAGGGTTTGTCTTGGTGTTGCCTATCCCCCATTACAATTTGTACAGAAAGTTTTCAAACACCCTGTGTGTATATATATCAGAGCTGGGCACTTGCGTTTTTTTGCCCGTTTTTTTGCGGTACTGCGGTACTACTACCGCACTACCAAACCGGTACCGCATAACGCAGTACCGCAAAGGATCGCTGAAAGTACAGCAGTACCGCTACCGCATTCAAATTTCCCGCGGTACTTTCCGCGGTACCGACCAACACGGTAGTACCGCAGTACCGCAGTACCGCAAAAAAAAACCGCAAGTGCCCAGCTCTGAATTATATATAATTTAGGGTGTCCCAGCATCACATGTGAAA
The DNA here is from genome assembly GCA_023014485.1 of Bathynomus jamesi. NCBI lineage: Eukaryota > Metazoa > Arthropoda > Malacostraca > Isopoda > Cirolanidae > Bathynomus > Bathynomus jamesi. The sequence goes on along the minus strand of JAJOZX010000207.1, from coordinate 1,452,684 downwards.
ATAGAAATTTGCAAGAGTCAAATCGCACACCCCTTTAATTAATTACACTTGACGAAAGGAAAACATGGGCGAAATTTCATTGGCCTATTAGGAGGGGAAGGGTCCCCTCATTGACCTTGTTTATTCGACCCTATATGAACAAACGTAAATGCTCAGCATTAATCATTCTAGAATGGAAGAATGAAATGGAAATTCTTTCTAATGACTAAATTAAAGGAAATGGAAATTCTTCCTAATGGCTCATTTTATTTCGGGGGACAGAGGATCTTTTTGTCTGCTGAGGGGAACTGCTGGCGGTGGTATTCGACGACTTGGTACACGAGCTGCCGTTCCTCCTCGTTTTTTGTCAGGCCCTCGTTGAAATCTTCCGCCAGTTTCACCGCCCGTTCTGCCGCGTCGTTCACAGACTTCAACGATGGTGCACATCCTTCGAGATCTTTGGGGGTTTTTGGAACCGGCAGCTTCAGGCAATGAAAAAGGTTTTGAGTCCTTTTCGTGACCAAGGTGCTCAAATCCGACCGTCTCACGGTCAAGACACTCTTTCCCTCCAGCCGACGCAGATCTTTTGGGTTTTCGGTCTTCTTGTGCAGGTTTTGGAGCATGGTCGTCTTCTCTGCATCGGTGGTTTTGGAGGAGAACATAGTGAGTCCGGCTAAATCTTCGCTTAGGTACCAGAGGTGGCCCCGGAATTTCGTCAATGCGGCGGTACCTACATCATGATCCACCTCCTTGTACCGCTCTAGGTCCTCCAACAGCTCCAGGTCATTGACGGGCGCGTCCGCCGTCAATGGAGCCTCGAACCACCTCTGGAGGTAGATGGTGACGGCAAAGACGTTTATCCTGCGTAGTGACCGGACCTCGTGAGCGGTCAGGTGGAATTGGCTTCGGAAGATGAACATCTTAAGACAGTAAATGCCTTTGGCCATCCACCTGGCCCGGTGGTATGCTCCAGGACGATTGTACCGGAGATCTCGTTTGCCATGACCATCGAGGAAGACCAGAGCGAGGATCAGGAACTCCCGGTAATCGTCTCTTGGGTGGCCAACTTCAAGCTGGTCTTCAATGAAGTGGACAATCTGCTCTTTTTTCAACGCCACCCATTCCGAAAGGATGTCGCTTGGGCCATCGCCGTTGAACGGAGAAGCCTGCTTCTGGTCGATGAACTCCCATTGGGATTTGAAGCGAGCGAACAGCGCAATTTCGGGGCCAGAAGACCTGAAGAACAGGTCAAAGACTGAGGTGATTACCAATTCCATCATGTGGTGTCTGCAAGCCAGGAAAAGAACGCGGCGGTCCATTTGGTCCTGGATAATCGTACAAGCGCCGCTGTGAATACCGGTATTCGCCGCTGTTGTGTCGAAGCAGAGACCGGCAATCCATGGTTGAACTTGCGGCCAATCGTCCAGCACCTTCAGAACAGCTCCAGCCATCCGCTGTCCCGTGCTCTCAGGGATTTTTGGGATCGCCACCAACTTCTCAAGATTCTTCCCGCTGACCAGCACTGGTATGCGATCCGATTTCCCTCCATCCGAATCAGGGAGGAGTTTGCCATCAAAGTGGACGACAAGCGGCGTATCAGGATTGAACTCGGTCTTGATTCCGGCTGCCAAGTTCTTCCTGGACTTCTGCCGTGAACGGTGAAGACTTGATTTGGACAAGGTGACCGAGGATATAACAACTCCCGCGGCAGCGAGTGCTGGAGCCACAATGTGCATCGCTTGGCGTACTGAGGTTCCAGTTCGATCCAGGGCTGCAGCAAAATTGGGATATTGGATGATCCTCCTTGCCATGGACTCCGAAGAAGAAGAAGACCCACTTTTCACCGTTCCTTTTGCTTGCAGTGAGTCCATCTCTTCGCGGCTTTTCTTCTTCCTCTTCTCTTCAGCTGCTCGGCGTTTCTCCCGCTCCGCTGCCCTGCGAGCAAACTCCAGGTCCTCTCCTCCGATGTACATCTTCCGCACGGTTCGCTGGTCATTCAGAAAGTCTCGATCTTCGGGGACTTTGGTGAGTTTCATGGCGTTGGCATGAGCTGTTTCGAACAGTGTATTCAGGTTGGCTTGGAATCCCTTTTCCCGCTCCAGTTGCTTCTCTCCCCCACGGTTTCGGTTTCTGGCAACCTTCTCGTAGTCCGTGGAGAGGGCCTTGATCCTCTCGACGCACTTGGGCTTGTGGGAGGTCGGAATAGATGCCCAAGCCCACACCGCCATAACCTCATCAGCTACCACATTGGCAGCTTCCGCCGTGGACGTTTTTTTCTTCCGAGTGAAGAACAACAGACGTCGAAGAACATCTCCCACTGTCGGGAGTTGACACAGCGTTTCCAGGGATTCCTTTCGCAACACCCCCACCAACCACACAGTCTCCTGCTTTCTTGTATCCATAACCTGAAAAGAAATATGCTACAATTAGTATAAGGTAGAGAGTAGCCATTCAGCAATAGTAACACATGGTTTGAGGGGACCCTTAAAATTAAAGAACACGAATGAAATTCATCTTGCTGGCAGGTTTTCACGAGTGGAAGAAATTAGGGGGGTGTGCATGACAAACTTCAGGAACAAAAAAAAATTGGGACACACTAATATATATATATAAAAAAAATTTTTTGTTACCGCCTATTCGTACTTAGTGTGGTACATATCTCGACGAGTGTGTATATATACTGTATATATACTGTATACATTGAGAGGGTATTTAGCTACCTAGTAGAGTAGACTAGTGGAAAATAAAAAAGAATGATCTGACAAGTTAAACTGAAATTAATTATTTCATGGTGATTAAAAAAATGAAGTTTATCAAATTATATTTATTTAGAAAATCATACACTTTTATAGTCTGACAAAATACAAATTGGACAAAAAAAAACTAAACGTGGAAAGAATATTCATAATAAGCTCATTGAAAACTCTAAACTTAAAAAAAAACTAGGAAATCAAGAGATCATTCTGAAGGCAGGTTGTTTTCCTTGGGTAACATAAGCTACAAAAATCATAATAGCTAGCTATTATACTAGGGGCACTCAATATATTTTGCCCCACGCCCCACCCTTGTTTTTCATAGCTAAATAATAGGCCATGGGGCTGAAATATCTTTTGGGCCGTAAGTTTGAACTTTCTGAGGTTAACCGGATTTTTCCAGTTTGAACCTCCCCTCCTTGTATAAAATCGCTTTTAAACGCCCTTGTATAAAACCGATGGTTAACGCAGTTTCAAAAATGGCGTCTGACAGTGATGTGCTTCGTAAATAGGTAGCTGTTATCGAGTTCTTAACCGCAGAGTAGAAAACAGCTGGAAATATTCACAAACGTATACAAAATGTTCACGGAGATGCTGCTGTTGATCGAAGCACAGTTGGACGCCGATCTAAACGTGTGAAATCATCGGAGAGAGGGAGAGCCAGCCTCGATGATGAGCCACGCAGCAGTCGCCCCGCATCGGTTGTGACATCTTATACTGTGCAACGTGCTAACAGCATCATTCGATCAAATCGTGCGTCACATACAAGGAACTATCACTGGAGCTAGGAATTAGTGAAGGAAGTGTGAATACGATAATTCAGCAACTGGAACACTCAAAAGTGTTCACGGTTTGTTCCTCGCTAACTGACTGAAGATCACAAATCCCAAAGAAAAGAAATTGCTTCTGAGTCGTTGGTTCGATACGAGATAGAAGGGGATGACTTCCTTTCACGAATTGTGACTGGGAATGAGACTTGGGTACACCACTTTGAACCTGAAACAAAACGCCAATCATTGGAATGACATCACGCAGACTGCCCACGCAAGAAAAAGTTCAAAATGGCTCCCTCTGCACGAAAGGTTATGGCCACCATCTTCTGGGATATGAAAGGGGTGATTCTGGTGAACATTATGAAGAAAGGACAAACAATCAACTCGGAGGCATATATTGCTACCCTACAGAGACTCCAGAGACGTATAAAGTGAGTTCGACCGGAGAGAAAACTGGAAGACGTTCTCCGTTTGCACGATAACGCAAGACCACACAACAGTTTGCAAACAAGAGAGGCCATCACAAAAATGCACTTGACTATGTTACCCCACCCTCTATACAGCCCGGATCTGGCACCTTCAGACTTCCATTTGTTTGGGCCAATGAAGGATGCTATTTGTGGAAGAAAGTTTCAGAGTGACGATGAGGTTGTTGAGGAGGTTAAGAGGTGGCTCCAGCGGAATCCAGAGACTTTTACCAGCAAAGAATAAAGGCCCTTGTTTCGAGGCGGAGAAAAGCCGTAGAAAAGGATGGAGACTATGTGGAAAAAAAAAAAAAAAAGGTATGTAACTACTTTGTACAAAATTACTGGAACTTAAAGGAAACTTGGAAAGAAAAAAAAAGGTGGGGCAAAATATATTGAGTGGCCCTCATGTGTATATATATTATATAAAGTTTTAATACCAGTTATTAAATATTCATAATTCTTTAAAACCATAGTGTATGAAATAATAGAATTACTATAAATACATTATGTAAACAAAATAAACAAAAAGCCCAAATCTGCCCCATCCCACCTCCCGAGAGCGAGTTAGGAGGAGTTACAAGGAAAAGTAGTACCTCAAAAGGCCTTGCGGCACATAACGAGGAGGTACCAATGGCAACGGGTACCAAGGAAAAATTCATACACCCTCAAATAGTGCGCAATATTCGGTCTAACCTTTTCTCGAACAGATCCACAGAAGAACTGTTCACAACTTCTGAAGGTAACCTGTTCCACGTGTCACAGATCTTATACGTAAAGTAATTCCACACACACACTAGTCCTAAACCGTTTCAAATCCAACTTCCAACCATTGTTGCGAGTTGGGTTATCTAAACTAAACATGCTTCTAAAATCGACATTGAACCCGTAAGAACTTGAAAACCTCGATGAGTTGACCGCGCAGCCTCCGAGTTTCCAGCGAAAACAATTCAGGGCGCGTAAGCGTCGATTGTAGCCCATATGCCTAACGGAAGGGATTAACTTTGTGGCCCTCGCCTGCACTCGCTCCAGCCTCTCAATATCTTTCCTGAGGGTGGGCGACCAGAACTGCACAGCATACTCCAGGTGCGGCCGAACCAGAGAATTGTACAGAGAGAGCACAATCTCCTTGTTCCGAAATCGAAATTTGATATAAACACTTCTGGGCTTTCTTTTCCACCTCTACGCACTGTTTGGTAAACTTAAGGTCGCTGCTAATTAGCACACCCAAGTCCTTTTCCAAATCAGTCGCCTCGATACACCCCAACATCGAGTAGTCCGACTTGGGATTGGCGTAGCCAATGTGCATCACTTGCATTTACCCAAGTTAAACGGCATTTGCCATTTTTCGGACCACTCTCCTATCCTACTAGGTCCGCACGCAGTTGCTCGATCGCCTCGGCGTCCCAACATTGGCCCCAAGCTTGGTGTCATCAGCGAATTTGGCGATCCTGACGATGCCACCGTCGATATCATTTATGTAAATGATAAACAACAGTGGCCCCAAAACGGAACCCTGAGGAACCCCACTAGTGACCGAGGCCCAACCCGAACTAGCCCCTTTAATTACAACCCTCTGCCGCCTATTCTTCAGCCAGTTTTCAATCCACCTACCTACTTCCCCACCGATACCCAGCGCGCGCACTTTGGCCATTAGCCGGCGGTGAGGTACCTTATCAAAGGCTTTCTGAAAGTCGAGATAAAGTATATCAATCGCCCTACTCTTATCATACTCACTCAACATGACGTGGAAAAACTCGAGCAAGTTGGTGAGACACGACCTATGCCGTCTAAACCCATGTTGGGAGTCCCCAAGCAGCTTGTAGGAATCCAAATGGTCAACGATCCTATCCGCTATTATCCCCTCTAATAACACTGGTCAACAAAGATTTTTCATCAGAGTAAAATTTGTGGTGGCTGGATAGCATTTTTCACGCTGATTCCAAAACTGCATTCAGATTTTTCTAGCACGTATAGTTTTCAAGATGAAGGCATATATATAACTACACAGATTTAACCATTTTAAATAGGCAAAATACTAATATTTCAACATTTGATTGTGTTTATTTTATTGTTTTTTTAGTTTATTCATCTTATTTATTTCAATTATCTTAATTATACATCTTATGTATTTCAGGTGTGAGCTTTTACGTCTAGCAGCATTGTGATTCAGGCAACAACGCCGTGCTTTGTGTGTCAAAAGATCAGTCCAGTCCAAGAACTTGTTGTGTCAAGTTGGTGTACATTTTTTTTGAATTTATAGTTTGCTCAGGTCAGTCAACATGCCTCGACAATGTAAGAATGACCCCGACAAGTTCTGTTTCGTATGCGGCCAGTTGACAACTAAAACACAGCGACGAAGTATTACAACCGACATTAAGAAAATATACAAGCTATACTTTGGTTGCCATCTAGGTGACCAAGATAAACCATGGGCGCCACATCAAATCTGTTCTGGCTGTTCAAATGGATTACGTGATTGGCTTAACAAAAAGAAAGCTTCAATGCCATTTGCCATACCCATGATATGGAGGGAGCCGAGAGATCATCATGAAGACTGTTATTTTTGTAGTGTGAACTTAATGGGGTTTTCTGCCAAGAACAAACACCAGATTGTATATCCAAACTTGGATTCAGCACGTAGACCAGTAAAACATGATGAAACATTGCCCATTCCAATTCCCCCAAGTGATAGGCTAGATTCTATCATAGATGACATGGAAAGTGATGAAGGTGCAACTGGCGTTTCCGGACCATCTACAGAACCAGAGTACACTTTTGAAGGTAGACATTTAGAGCCTAAAAAGTTAACCCAAGGACAGTTGAATGATCTTGTTAGAGACTTATCGCTGTCTAAAGAGAAATCAGAGCTTCTCGCCTCAAGACTAAAGGAGAACAATGTTCGTATTAGTTACTACCGAAAGCGGAATTTTGAATTAACAGCATTCTTTTCAGTAGACGGTCCTCTCTGTTATTGCCATGACATCAATGGACTATTTACAGCCATATCTCAGACGTATGTGGCATCTGAGTGGCGCCTCTTTATTGATTCGTCGCAGAGAAGCCTGAAAGCAGTTCTTTTGCATAATGGTAATATAATGCCATCCATCCCCATTGCCCATTCCGTCCATCTAAAAGAGACATATGACAATATGGATATACTACTTAAGGCAATCAAATACGACAGTCATCAATGGAATGTTTGTGGAGATCTAAAAGTTATAGGAATGCTTATGGGTATGCAGTCAGGATTCACAAAATTTTGTTGTTTCCTTTGCCTGTGGGACAGTCGCGCCACTATAGAACATTACACCAAAAGTGACTGGCCACTTAGGTATACATATGTCCCAGGGATAAGCAATGTCCAGTCTGTCCCTTTAGTGGATCCCCAAAAGATCTATCTGCCACCTCTTCACATTAAACTTGGTTTAATGAAGAATTTTGTTAAAGCAATGGGTAAAGTCAATTCTGAAGGGTTCCAATACCTTTCAAGGAAATTTCCGAAGGTTACTGCAGCAAAATTGAAGGAAGGAATTTTTGTTGGGCCACAAATAAGGGAGGTTTTGAATGACACTGAATTTGAAAAAGTCCTAAGTCCGCTGGAATTGAAGGCTTGGCTGGCGTTCAAATGGATATGTGAAAACTTTCTTGGAAGCAACAAGTCACCTGCGTATAAGGATGGAGTCAAGAACCTCCTTGATGCCTTCAAAGAAATGGAGTGTCGAATGTCGTTAAAAATTCACTTCCTGCATTCCCACTTAGATTTCTTTCCTGAAAACCTTGGTGCAGTGAGTGACGAGCAAGGAGAGCGCTTCCATCAAGATATTCAGATGATGGAGAAGCGCTACCAAGGATATTGGAATGAAAGCATGATGGCGGACCATTGTTGGATGCTGTATCGTGACAATCCAGGCCAAATTTACAAAAGGAAATCACACTCACAGCGCTTTTAATAAAATAATGTATATATTCTTTATTTATAAGTACATTGAATAAGGTATATGATGTATTTGTTGTTTAGCATTCCTAAGTGTGATCTATACATCCATAAATTTTCTTATAGCAATATCAAAAACTTAAAAATATCAAAACCAGTGTATCTATATAACTATACGTGCTAGAAACAAAATAAAACCAGATTCGGAATCAGCGCGAAAAATGCATTAAGAAAAGTGTGATCATGTTTGTGATGAGAAAAAAAGTTTCATTTTGTTGGCCAGTGTAATTTACCTACAACTGAAGTGAGACTAATGGGACGATAGTTCCCTGGACTTTCGTGATCCCCTTTCTTAAAGATAGGGGTCACGTTGGCTTCCCTCCAGTCACCAGGCACCTGGCCCGTCTCCAACGATTTGTTGAAGACTGTAGCCAGGTGGGGAGCCACCTGGTCGCGCACCTCGCAACACTCTGGGGAGGAAACTGGTCTGGCCCAGGAGCCTTAAACGCGCTCAGTTTGTCTATTCTATCGGCAACGACTGTCGCGGTACCGAACACTATCCAGGCCAGCACCTTCGTGCCTGACGCCTGGCTCGGGGATGACGCGGGTGTCCTCCCTGGTGAACACTCCCGCAAAGTACTCATTAAGCACATTAGCGATGTCCGCGTCGGAGGTCCGCAGAACGCCGCTTCGGTCCTTTAACGGACCTATCATGCTTCTAATGGGCTTTCTACTATTAACATAACTGAAGAACTCCTTAGGGTTCCCTTGCAGAGGCTTGCCACCCGTAGTTCTTCGTTACGTTTCGCTAGTCTAACCTTCGCCTTCACTTCTCTGCACAGGCGGACATACGCCTCAGTGTTCTCATGGGAACGATTGGCCTTTGCCCTCCTATACGCTACTTTCCTATTTTGGATAGCCGAAGCAATGTCACGACTGAACCACTTAGGCTGCGTTGAAGCAGGGGTGACCGGTTTTGAGGGTATGGCAGCAGACTGCAGCACCATAAACTCGTCCCGGAATGCACTCCACACTCTCTCAACATCGCCGCCGACCTCTAACCCCATCTCACCTACGCTATCCTGGAGGCTAACAAAGTCCGCCCGCCGTAGATCGAACTTACTGCCTCTCGAGTTACTACACTTCACCCTAGGGACGCACACACGGAACCTAATCAGACCGTGATTACTCCCGCCTAACGATTCGTCAACCATGAGGCCAGTGACGAGGTTGTCTTCGGTCGTGAATACTAAGTCTAGAACGCTTTCGCCTCGTGTAGGCTCATTGACCCGCTGAGTGAGGAAGTTCTCATCAGCAACGTCAACTAGCCTCCTCCCTTCAGCATCAGCAGTCCCGTCTTCCCACTTTATGCCGCGACAGTTGAAGTCTCCTAAAACTACACACACCCTATCCCCTAGCAGGCTACGGAGTTCGGTTTACAGGGCTGTATCCTCCTCGAGGAGGAGATGCGGAGTTCTGTACACCAAGATTAACCTATAGTTCGTCCCTCTCACGCTCAGATCGACGCCAAGCAGCTCCCGTTCCTATCGGAACTGGCAGTCAACCGGACTCAACGTGTCCCTCGCGTATATTAGTACCCCTCCCCACGGTGCGGTCTTTGCGAAACATTCTATACCTGGGAATTTCGAACTCCCCAACGTAGTCCCTACGATCAGTATGAATCCAGGACTCGGTGATAGGAACGATATCCTGGTATTCTGATGCTAAGAGCGTCGTAGCTCGCAAAACTTATTCCTAATCGACCTAGCATTAAAAAACATTGCACGGAGGGAGCCTTCCCTATTTTGACCGCCACCAGCACGACCCGTTTCCCGAACAGCACGGGCTGTCAGGAGTTGAAGAGACCCTCACCAACGAGGGTGTAACTCCCGGACGAGGCTGAGCCCCCTCCAACGGGGAAGGAGGGTCACCCACCTGTACCTGGACGCACCCTTCAGTTGAAGGTACGTCCGCCACAGGCTCAACATCATCTCTCCCCGGTGGGGGCCCATCATCTCTCCCCGGGCTCGACCTCACCATTCTGTATAGGTGCCGGTCGAGCAGCGCGCTTAGCACACCTTTACCCTTGTCATTGAGGTGGACACCATCCCTCTGGTAAAGGTTCCACCTACCTGAAAATGCGTTGAAGAGGTCAATAAACCTCACGCCCAGCGGGACGCACAAGTCTTGCACCCTCTCGTTGATGCCAATGACCTTACTAAGCGCGTGGTCACTGGCATTCATCCGCGGTAAAATATCCATCAACATTCCCCTGTCTGTCTTCCGTTTTAGATCATCCGCAAGAGACATGATCTCGGTGATGATCCCTTCTGTATAACCTACCCTACTGCCTTTGCGGAACAGATCGTTGCCACCAGCGTGGACAACGATCGCAGTCCTCCGACTAGCCACGCGCAGCTTCTCTAGCTCCTTCCTTAAGTGTGCCGTTCCCCGCCCAGGTAAGCACCTTACCTTCCTCTTGTCCCGGTTTGCAGAAGCAAAGTACTTCTGGCCCCTGATCTGCGTGTCCCCAATCAAAACGGTGTCTTCTTCCTTCGAACACAGGAGACTAAAGCGGTTGGAAGTCCTGACAGGGGCAACCGGGGTCTCAGGCTTCGACTTCGCAGCCTTTTTGCCCGAGACCTTTCGATACCCGTCGCCACCCATAGACGCACTTACACCACCCGACCCACTCCGACCGGCAGCTACATCCTTCGGTTTCTTTGGGCCATCAGTCGGCCTTTTCCCACCCTTTTTCTTTATCGGCCCCTTCCCACACCTCTCTATCGGCCCCTTCTTTGCACCCTCCGGGCCTCCTCCTTGCGCCGCGGTTCCGTGCGTTCCACGTGGGTCGCTGGAGATTCCTGACACTGATTTTGTGCCCTGGTCCCTAGTTGTACCTCTACCCTTTCTCCGCGGTCCTGAGCTCTGTCCAGGGCAGCTATCCTATCAATGAGCTCCAGGGTGGAGGGCGCAGCCGCGTCAGTGACCGCCGCACCTCCAACAGCCGATCTGGACGACTCGAGCAGCTGGACCCTCTCTAGCTTCTCGTAAAACTGCATGAGTTCGCAAAAGTGGCACATGCTGGAGTGGTTGATCTTCTCGAAGCAAGCTTCTTTAAAGTTCGTCACCCACTGGTTTACTCCACACCTCGCACATTCAGCCTTCAGTTTCTGCGGTCCAGTCATTGTAACTTTTTTTTTTCTCGAACTCTGAATACACTGAATAAGATAAAATTCTTCCCGCGCGTAGACGCATCCGCCTATTTGCAAGTGACGTTCATCCCATCCAGAAGACTACACCTCTCGCTGCTGCCGCACCGACCAAGGGTCTCCCCAGGGCCGGACAGTTCCAAACGTGTTGCAGCTACCAACTGACAAACACTCGCGACGCAGGCGTCACGGATTTCCCGCCAGGAGCGACAGCGAGATACAGCCCCTTACTTAGTCTTACTAGTCACTCACAAGCGGCCAGACTCTTAGAATCCAGTGTTCGAGAAAGAAAGAAAGAGAGAGAGAGCGTCCTTTCTTTCTCTTTTTTCTTTCTTTCTCGTTCTTTCTTTTTCTTTCTTTTCTTTTTTTTCTTTTTTTTCTTTTTTTCTTTCTTTCATTTGTTACTTAAGTTAAAATACAAGTAATCTTTAAAAATGTACTCAAAGTAAAAGTACACGTTATGAAAAGTACTTAAGTTGAAGTACAAAAGTATATACTTTGGAGTGCCAGTGCCAGTAACGCTTGTCAGTTTTGTGCTCCGTCTTACTATCAAATTAACAGGGTTAAAATCAGTGAACCGTTATGTTACCTCTACAATAAAATTTGTAAATGTGCCAAGATTACCCAGTTACAATCTCATTAGATGGTCCACGATACTTAATTAATAATAATACATATAATATATCCTCAAAATTTTCTAGCGACATCCGGCACTACCTTCTTGGACCTATGAGGTAGTAAACAGTGACCTTGAAATAGCGGGCATACGAACGAACGAGCGAGTGAGCCCTTTAAAATTACGAACGAATGAACGAACGAAACGAATGAACGAGTGAATTTTAACTAAATAAACTGTTCAAAATATTTTCAAAAGGCCAGGTAAAGGCTCTGAAATCTTAAATGAAAGACCAAGCAAATAGATAAATAGGTTTTATTACTTTAGATAGATTTACAAACTTACCCGCTTACATGATTTAAAGGGACAAGGAGTGGGCACACCTTTTTAGCATCCCCATCCCGTTCCCCTCCCCGCCCTACCCCTACCATATACATTGCGAATCTTCCGTTTAATAGTAAAAGTTTTGACGGTGACCGCGGGAAATGTATGTCTCATTACGGTATAATCGTACAGTGACTCCGCGTGTATACTTTTTGTGTCATAGTTAGTAATAGTTACATAATTAATGTGAAAAGATGCCTTAGCATCGAACCGGTGGTATCCCGAGCATGATTTAAAGGGACGAGAAGTGGGACCCCTTTCGGCGTTCCCCCCATCTCCACCCCCACCAGCTACGCTCCCCTGCAAGCCGTTACAGATACAATGGGGTCGTCTGCTGTAAATCTTGTAGAAAATCCATTGTTATGTTTTATATTTGACAAAGTAGATCATATTAGGTCAGACCTTCTTGTATCTGTCTGTCATGATTTTTATGATTCAAAAGAAATAGAACATGCGAGGGTACAATTAAACACCCCGTTCAGTGCTACCCTCCCAACTCGTAGAGGTAATTCTAGAAACGAGAATACCCTGAAAGACATTATAAATAAAGTGTCGACCCTCCGGGATAATGAGAACAATATTACCTTTTACGTTACTAACTTCCATAGAATACCGGTAATCTCTATGGGTGACGTAGGCGTCTCGGTGCTCCTCAAACAGTATAATGAGGTACAAAAGTCGATAGTCGAACTGAATGTTAGAAAATCTAGAAGAGGAAGAACCATTGTTGTCCCAAGGCGATACGATGACTAAGCTGATTGATGCAGCATTGCTTGTATATATATTAAGTTAAGGTGTATATATATCCATCTCATAATTGTAAGGTTAGTGAAAAATTAAATTAATTTAGAGCTAGCATTTTTGAGCTCTTGTGGCATCATTGTTTGGTCACACTGTTGGCATCATTTTGAGACGCTGCGCGTCCTTTCTACTCGTTTGTGGAAGGTCGTACGTAAAGGTGTGGTTTGATAGAGAGCTCTCTTGCAATTCAGTTTGGTTGTTTAGATACATGATTGTTGCATCGTGCAATAGTCCAGGTTGCGTTGTTGTTGCAAGGTTCAGAAAGAAGACCACAAATAGTACCCTTTTGTTTACCTTTTAAGTTCATGTAATTTAAGGTCTAAGGTAGGCCCGCATCGAGTCAGCAACCCTGAGGTTACCCTGAGGTAGGACCTAATAGGATCTCAAATCCGTAAGTTTTAATTTAGCTTAACTTGGGCTTTAGGTAGAACTTGCCCTTTAGAATTTGGCCGTTCACGGCTCAGCTGGGATTTCGAACCCGACAAATAAATAAAATAACACTGAAACACCAACACGTGGTGTCAAATCAGAAAAACGCGATTTCGCTAGAACAATTCCGGTCAGAGTTAAATGCGTTGAAAGAGACGCTCCTCCCAAAGCACAGTTACTCGGAAGTAGTTCAGCAAGTCAGATCTCCAAGAAGCGCGTCGGGCAGCGAGGGAAACGAAATCCCTGCCTCCAACTCCCCCCTGAAGGTGGGGTGGAAACGCAGCATGCAGGGGTAGCGGTCAACCCACCTCCCGGTCAGGAAAGGACCCCTGCTCCCGATTTCACAATGAGGAACAGGGACGGTCCAATGCCGAGAGACGAGACATCATTGCCCTCTTCCCTGCCTCCCACTGCAGAGGAGAGGCGTTCGATTACGCCTCGCTCGGTGCGCAGTTCCCCCCCCCCTCCCACCGAAGAAGGAGGGGCACGCGCGGCCGTCAGGTTATAAACACTGCTAACAGACCCTCACCAAGCCACAGAGTAAGGGAGGGGTCTCCTATCCCCCAAAGGTTGTGCCCAGTGATGGGCAGTATCTCGATACATGTATCGATCGATACTTTTGTATCGGTATCGCTTTAGCTACTTGACAAAAGTATCGATTTATCGGTATCGCTAAGGTCAATTTTCTTAAATGTATCGAAAAAATCGATACTTCGATACCGATACATTAATAAGAATTTTTAAATATTTAAATAGATGTTATAATATGACACTACTGAGTTATATTTATGAATATACATAAATAATAATATTATTAAATATTTATTTAATGACAGTACTACTCTACTGGTCACGTCACACAGTACGGCGCAACGTTTAAACACGTTTGTACTTGTGTTATTGAGATTAATTAACCATAATATAGAAACGCTCATATAATGAGCTTGATTTTCTCCAGGAATACCTAACCGTACTACAACCCATTGCAACAGCACTTGATAGGTTGCAGTCCAACAAAGAATGTTTTTACGGTTGCCTGCTTCCGACATTGTTAGCTGTAGAGAAGAAGCTAGAGCGTTTGAATTCGGAGGCATTGCGTCATTGTCAGCCACTTCTCAATGCAGTCACAGTAGGGTTCACTAAGTGGTTTGAGAAGTTTCTGTGCCTTGATGCGTCGCATGAGTGTAAAGCAGCAATACTGGCATCGTCTTCAAATCCTCTGTTCAAGTTAAAGTGGATGACAATAAAAGGCAAATTTAATACTAACATTGTCAAAAAGAGGGCTCAAGAAATGTTGGTTAATGCTGTTAAGAGCCTCAGCGAGCAGACCTCCCAGCAACAACTAAGTGATGCTGCATCTGACGGAAGTGCAGATGATTTCTTGTTATGAGTCTGCTTCCACTAATGTCTCTGCAACCCAAGATTTCACTGAGATGGAAGTTTTACAGTATCTGGGTGACGGAAGTCATTCTCTCCAATCTCTGAGGCAGTACCCTCTACGGGTCTTCCTGAAGTATAACACACCACTACCATCCTCTGCTCCTGTAGAACGGTTGCTTAGTTTGGCTGGTCACATTCACGCTCCAAAAAGGAATAGACTGTCTGACCAGATGTTTAGCCAGCTGGTATTTTTGAAGGGTAATAGTAATTACTTTTAATTGTTAGTGTAATATTTTCAGTCATTCATGTATCCTACAAAATTAAAACATACTTTCATTAAATAAAGCAACTGTTTTTATTTACATCTCTAAAACCCATTAAAATGTCGTTGATTTTACTTAGTGTGTACAAATTACTAGTATAAACAATAATATCTAATACCTACATATTAAATGAATAATTATAAAAATGTACCGGCGATGCATGTATCGGTATCGGTATCGCTTAAGACATCTAGAAAGTATCGGCGTATCGGTATCGCCTAGGACGTTCTTCATGTATCGATGTATCGGTATCGCTTTAGCGATTTTCATGTATCGATGCCCATCACTGGTTGTGCCACCCATTCCCCAGGCAGGCGAACCCTGCCTGAGGAGGGAGAACGAGCAAATGAAAAATGAGGTACCTTCCAGGAATCGAACCCGGGATCAACCAATTGCCGGTCGGATATGCTAACCACTGCACCAAGGACCCCAATTAGTCAGTACTCGTAATTCTCCTACATACGAGCGGAATCAAATGCCCTGAGGGGGCACCTTCGCCTGCCGTACATATATACATTTTAACTGCAAACAACACACAGTATAATTAATGTAAAGAACTACGCTTGTGTAAAATAGCGTTCCGCACAAGATGAGGAGGGAGAACGAGCAAATGAAAAATGAGGTACCTCCCAGGAATCGAACCCGGGATCATCCAATTGCCGGTCGGATATGCTGCGAAACGCGGTACTTGTAGGTTATCCCCCCCCCCCCCCGACCAATTTCAACAGAATATTTTCGTTAAAACTAACGAAAATATCACGACTTAACCTAACCAATTATAATTATCAAGGGCGTACAGTTGATCTATTATTAATTATAACATTGTTTCTGGAATAGTATTTACTAATAGATCAACTGTACGCCCTTGATAATTGGTTAGGTTAAGCCGTGATATTTTCGTTAGTTTTAACGAAAATATTCTGTCAAAATTGATGGGAGGAAGATAACCTACAAGTACCGGTATATGTTTTACGAGTGTATGTTTAATAGTGAAAAATGGAGCGCTCCTAGAGATTATCCAATGGATATTAAAAAACTGTTTACAATATTATATATTCTTAAAAAAGAAAACATTTTATCCATTCTAAAAATATGAATGAAATAAAAAATAGTAAAATAAAATTCGGGTACTTGTAGGTTATCTCCCCCGCCACCAATTTTGACAGAATATTTCGTTAAAACTAACGAAGATATCACGACTTAACCTAACCAATTATCAAGGGCGTACAGTTGATCTATTAGTAAATAGTAAATACTATTCCAGAAACAAACAATTGTGAAAAATGCTCTGTATGAATTGGTCCACAATTAACCCACCCCTTATTTCTCCAGTCTAACTATAGAGTAGATCAAGTCTAGCCTAGAGGGGTCAGCCTAGAGATTCCGGAAATGATCCAGAGCGGGCAGATAAATTGAGGTCCACAGTAGGATTCCTCACCAAACTAGGTTAGGGCAATCTACCTTTACCTTTGTTAAGCTGAGTTGATGCTGGGTCTTAGGCCACAATGTAGGCCTAAGTTGTCTGACCCAGCTTAATTTAATGAATCTACGTAAACCTGGGTTAAAAACACAATTAGTCACTTACTGCTAGTTATTAGAGAGTCCCTTATCCCGTCTTGTTTTGTTGTTAAGAGCGTACTTGCTGGTGGGGATCTTTTTCGTTGTCTGTTCTTGTCCCTTCCCCAGTTCCGTCCTCTCGCCCCCGTTCCTCGTTTTCGTTTTTTTTCGGGGCTTTTTCCACCAGCGTCGTGTCGGTTTTTTCCTCGGTTGGTTGATCGGTAATGTGTATATATTACCGAGCACGCTCTTGTCACACAGTATATAAATACTAGTGTGGAGAATAACTCTGGTGAGCAACCAATTGGTTTCATCCACCCAGTTATTGACATAAAAGGAATTTAATAATTGTTACATTAACTACCTACCTACTCAGTGAACCATTTTCGTTACCTCCCAACTACCCACTCATCAGTTTTCCATATACTGGGGGCCCCGGGAGATAAAAATTTTGGTGTCATTGTCACCAATTTTTATGTCTGAGTGTGGACTAGCTAACTATTTGACTGTAAATGCCTGTTAATCTGATTAACAGTGCCTATCCTCACCTCATGGAGAAGGTGTAGCATTTAATTAGAAGAGAAAATATACATCCATAGGATGAAACTATCTATGGTCTTTACCATAAGAAAAGAAAAAGTGAAAGTTAGAAGATAAAATTACAATTCCCCAGCATCTATTTTTTGTTGTAAAAATAGTCGCGCCTTTAATGCTGTTTGTCGCTGAGGTCTTGTGTCTGTCAATGTTGTAGTAGGATGCGTTACCACTCCTACTGTCAAAGGAATAGTTACTGGAAGTTCAGTGTCTCCAGTTGTTACTGTCATTGGAGAAGGTTCTCCAAAGTCCATTGTTTTGGGTCCAGACTCTAAAGGGTACAAAAGAGAAATGTCTCTTGTTGTGTCACCCGTTGAAGTCCTTAATTTGACCACTCTTGTTACCCCGTCTGCCCCTGGTCTGAGTTCTGAAACTCTAGCCAGAGGCCAGTATTGTCTTGGAGTACTGTCATGTATGAGAACAAGGTCCCCTACCTTAATTGTGTCAGACCAATCCTTCTTAGTCATTTGTTTATGTCTCTCCCTTAGACCCATCAAGTACTCAGTTTTCCACTGTTTAATGAAATGAGCTTTAACTCTAGTTAAATGTTGTAACTTAGTCTGGAGCTCATCATGTCGTTGAGTCCAGTTTGGGTCTTCTGAAGAGTCTATATTGTAGTCCGGCAGGAGACTAACTTGTTCTCCCCGAATCAAATGATTTGGAGTTAATGGTTCCGGGTCATTAATGTTGTCACTCACATAAGTGAGTGGTCTATTGTTAATGATGTTCTCAATCTCAGCAGGAGAGTGAGCAACTCAAATAAGTGTATCTGTTTTTTACCAATTGCTTTCTTCAAGCAATTCTTTACTGTTTGTATATTTCTCTCCCAGATAGAACCATACCAAGGAGAGGCAACTGGAATATACTTCCACTTTATGTTTGAATTTTGTATATATAATTGTGTGAGTTCATTGCTTAACAAGTCGTGGATGACTTGTTCACCAGCCTTGAAATATGTAGCATTGTCAGTCCAAACTGTCTTGGGTACTGAATGTCGTGCACAGAATCTCTTAAAGACAGCAACTAAAGATTCTGCTGTAAGGTCCTCCACAACATCCAGATAAACAGCTCGTGAGGCAGCATATGTAAACAGTACAATGTACATTTTTTGTTCAGTGTCAACCACCCCTACAGTCAATGCTCCTGTATAGTCAATGCCTACAGTCTCAAAGGGTCTGTTGAGAGTAACTCTCTCCTCTGGCAAAGCAGGAGGATTTGGTTTCCTATAGGGCCTAGCATGAATATGCCTACATGTGACACACTCACTCAGGACTGTTTTAATAGTGATCCTTCCCTTGGGTATCCAATAAGTTTTTCTTAATGTAGTTAGTGTCTGTGGTACCCCCATATGATGTACATCATTGTGTGTTTTCCTGATGATTAATGTTGTCAAATAGCTAAATCTAGGTAAAAGGATTGGATGTTTGCTTTTGTATGACAGTTTTGATTTGTCTAATCTCCCTTTACACCTTAGAAAGCCTTCCTCATCTCTGAACAAGTTTAGATCCACAACTACTGATGGTACAGGTTCTTTTGTTTGTTTCCCATTAGTTAAGAATTCTAACTCTTTATTGTACTCTTTTTGTTGTGCATGGCCTATCCAGTATTTGGTTGCAACTTCTGTATAATTATGATTGTTTTTATTTAGCTGTTTGTTTATTGTAGTTAAACAGTTGTGAGCAAACCTCAAACAGTAGGCTGTGACCCTGACAAGTTTACTGAAATCAGAATAAATTTCATAATTAGTGATTGGTTCAACTTTTTCATTTGAAAAGATTAAATTTAATGTCAAGTTAACTTGTTCCACAGGCCATTGGTCTGTATTACAGAGCCACTTAGGTCCCATAAACCAAGTTTTGTTTGACTTCAACAACTTGTAGGATAAACCTCTGGTCAGAAAGTCTGCTGGATTTTGTTTAGTTGGAACATAGTGAAAGTTTACTTGTAGGCTTTCATTAGCTTCAGCTATTTCTTTTAGCCTATTTCTTACAAAGATATTCTTACTATTAATGCTATCATTCCGTATCCAGGCAAGACAAATCTGACTGTCAAGCCAGATGTGGATATCAGTTATGTTCACATCATGGTAAGCATCCTTAAGCAATGAAATGGTTTTAATGGCTAATGCAGCAGCCAATAGTTCCAATTGAGGTATGGTTCGGGTAGGTTTGAGAGGTGCAACTTTCCCTTTTGCATAAATTAGATGACTTTCTGTAGGACTTACAAGATACGCACAGCACCCATAAGCTTGTGTGCTTGCATCAGCAAACACATGAAGTCTCTGGGGCTTATCCCTAAACCCACAGCACCTTTGAATTTTAATGTTCTGCACTTTTGTTAAATCAGCAGCTAACTTCTTCCAAGATTTTTTATTTTCATTTGTTATTGGATCATCCCACCCAACATTTGTCCTCCAAATTTCTTGGAGGAGAATCTTTGATTTTATTGTTGAGGGCAGGAATAGACCCATAGGATCAAAAATTTTGGAAGCCTCTGATAATATTTGTCTTTTAGTATTTGCTTCCTCATCAAGTTTAAAACCTTTAGTACAGATTGAATCATGATTGTTAGAAGTTGCATCCAAATACCAGTTCATACCTAAAGTTTTAACTCTGTCTGATGGCTCAGTAAGACCATTATTATCCTTTAAAATCTTTTTGTTTAAATCCTCATCATTTGAAATCCACTCTCTAAGTTCAAAGTTACCTTGTTGCATAATGTTTTGAGAGTGTTCATAGACTTCAGATTTTGTTGTTGTTGAGCCTATTAGATTGTCTACGTAAAAATGTTCCTTAAGGAAGTTCAATGTTAAAGAGTTATTAAACTGGTTCACATGATGTCCAATTGTCAATGCTAATAGGTTAGGTGAGCAATTGGCTCCAAACAACACAACATTAAATCTATAGGTTATGAACCCTTTATTCAAATCAAATGGATCCTTGAACAATAAGAACCTAAGTTGGTTCTTATCATATTCATTTTTAAGATTTATTCTCAAAAATGCCTTTGAAATGTCAATTTGTACGGCATATTTATCTAACCTGAACCTCAGTAAGATCTTCACAAGGTCAGAAATGAGATTAGGACCCTCAATCAGGCAATCATTCAAACTGTGTTTATCATTGTCTTTGAGGCTATAGTTATATACTACTCTGAGTTTTGTTGTTGGGGCATCTTGTCAATAAACCCCCCTGTGGGTTAAATAATGACAACCATCTTTTTTAAAAGGGTTATTTGGGTACTTGTGGGTTATCTGTCGCCACTTTTTAATATTTTTTTTATTTATTTATTTTTATATATTAAGAGAAGAGGATTTTTTATACTGTACGGCATTGATGATTGGTTAGGTTAAGTCGTGCTAGTTTGGTTAAATACCGTTTTATTTAACCAAACTAGCACGACTTAACCTAACCAATCGTCAATGCCGTACAGTATAAAGAATCCTCTTCTCTTAATATATAAAAATAACTAAATAAAAAAAATATTAAAAAGTTTTTTATTTAACCAAACTAGCACGACTTAACCTAACCAATCGTCAATGCCGTACAGTATAAAGAATCCTCTTCTCTTAATATATAAAAATAAATAAATAAAAAAATATTAAAAAGTGGCGACAGATAACCCACAAGTACCGTTATTTGTTACTTCTTCAATGAAGCCTTTCTGTAGCTGTTCTTTGAAGACATCACTGTACTTTTTAATATTATTATCTTGTTTGAGTTTTTTCATTACTTTATATAAATGTCCTTTAGCTACTTTAAGATTGTCTCTTAAAGTTGGACAATTTATTTTCCAAGGTAACTCAATAAAATAACTATTGTCTTTGCACTGAATGGTGTCTTCAAATCTTTCTACCATTAACTGATCTTCTGAAGTTAATAGTTTGATAATGATGAATTAATGTTCTTAGTTGAGATAATATTATTCAAAGTGTTGCTATTCTTACAGGTGTTATGTAGGACTGAGTTGAGGCACATAGTATTTGTTAGTCATGAACTATTTTGGTTTAGGTCTAGGTTGTATTTGGATAGGTCACCCAAAGGGGCTATCCCTGATGGAGTCTGAATAGCTATACCATTACCTATCTTCACTATGCCCTTATGAATAAGATTAATTATAATCTGCCCCCATTAACATTTCAATGTTAGCTACTGTGTTGTTAGTGATATGTCTATCAGCTATTTTGTAGTGTTTTCCCAAATGATTTATGGTTTGTTCTAGTTTGGGTATAACCAGTTTGTTTTGTCCTACTTTAGAAATAATAACTGCTTCAATTTTCTCTAATTTATTTTCTAACTGTAGTTCCAGGTCAATTGTCTTATAGCTATTTTTGTCTGAGTTATCCTTAACAAAGGATGCAATATTGAGTTTTTGTTCATTCGGGTTTGGTGTCAAACCCAATTATTTACTACATTTGCGAAACAAATGTTTGTTGAGAACAACAGTCTATAAGGAATCTCACTGGAATGGGCTACACCTCACTATTCACTAAGTCCAAGTAATAGTTGGTTAAAAGAATCTCAGGTTTCTTGTACGTTGTTTGAGCAAACAGAATGTCCCATGAAAGTGGCATTTTTCTTGATTACCTTTGTTTGTGTGGAATGGAAGTATCTTTTGAGTTTGAGTACTATTGTTTGGACACTTGGTGAATCACACATTGATGAGACATGTCGTAAACTTTTACAAAACTTACACGAATCTTAACCTAGATTTACAGTCTTTCTTATAATGTCCCTGACCAGTACACTTTTTACATAGGTTCAACTGTTCAATCTTTTAGCTCTTTGGTTAAAGTCTGAATATTTGTCACCACCCAGTACTACTGTGTTCATTACTTGCACAAAATTTGCAATGTAGTGTGTAAGTTGAGGCAGCAGTTACATTAATTAAAGTTCTGTAATATAGGTGTTCGTGTATTACAGTTGGTCACATTTGATTCTACAGTATCAAGTTTTGTCTGTTTGGCTGTAGCTAGTTGGTCTCTGGGAACAGTCTTTGGTTTATCCATAGTCTGGGTCTTATTTTGCGTTGGAATATTTCTCAATTTGTAATTAGTTAGTAGGATATTGGGAAGTGTTTTCTGATATCTTCAAGATTAGGATAATTTTCTCCCGTCTTTAGAACTAAAATATCTTTAACCCTCAAAGGAAGGCACCTAAGAACTATGCCTTGTATAAGCCAAGATGAAGCTTTAATATCTATCTCATTGCTAACCAGTTGTCCTATAATAGCTTCTAATTTTGTATAAAAAATTTTCATATCACTATGGTTATCTTTTATGGGTGCAAAATCAAAAATTTGTTGAGATAATTCATATACAATCTCATCTTTATTAATGTAATTACGTTTTAAGAGATCAATAGCTACTTCATATGAATTCCCTACGGCTGGTAAATAGGCTATCAGGTTATAGCTGGGCCTTTAAGGAAACTAGTTAAGTAGCTAACTTATCAACAGTTGAAAATATAAGGTTATTACCTATTAAACTCTCAAATTTGTCAATGAAAGATGGGAATTGTACCGTGTCCCCTTCAAATTTGGTACTAGCAAAATGGGTAACTGAGCCCTCAATTCTTGTGACTCAGGATTTAGCATGCCACTTAAATTTGTTGAAGGTTAGCTCTACTTTGATTAAAATCAGAATTAGGTTTATTTGGTGTTAAGTCAGTCAAACGAGACCGTAGTCTCCTTATTTGCTGTTCAATTGAGATTACCTGAACATCATTATCAGCGTAAAGGTCTATCAATTGTTCTTCAGCCATTTCGGATTCAACTAACTCTGAAATACTCTCATCAATGGCTATTATTTCCTTCTTTTTAGTTTCCAATTTAAGAATTACACACTCTAAATCTTCCTTACCTGGTTGTGTAATATTGTTAAAAGTGTTCTTGGCCTTTGTAGCAGCACCCAACTTTGCCCCCCTTTTCTTTTTTAACTTTTTAAATTCTGCACTGTCCATGTTTAAGTCAAAATTGTTTAACTGGGGATCGTAATGAAATAGAGGACAAGAAGAAATTACCAGAAAAGAGAGAGCACAGACAAAACAGTCAAGTTTAAATTTGGTTTAATCCCCCCCAAGTACTTATGTGTCACTCAGGTCTAAGCTTATAAGAGAATGAGACTCCTTAAATGTAAATGTTTCCTAGTTAGGCCCTAGGTTGTAGACCTAATTAGGCTTGATTAGGTTAGGCTTAGGCTAGACCATTTAGCCTAATTCTGCAATTTTTGTTAAGTAAGGTTAAGGTTTGTTTATTCCCCATACACGGACCACCAATGTGAAAAATGCTCTGTATGAATTTGGTCCACAATTAACCACCCCTTATTTCTCCAGTCTAACTATAGAGTAGATCAAGTCTAGCCTAGAGGGGTCAGCCTAGAGATTCTGGAAATGGTCCAGAGCGGGCAGATAAATTGAGGTCCACAGTAGGATTCCTCACCAAACTAGGTTAGGGCAATCTACCTTTACCTTTGTTAAGCTATGAGTTGATGCTGGGTCTTAGGCCACAATGTAGGCCTAAGTTGTCTGACCCAGCTTAATTTAATGAATCTACGTAAACCTGGGTTAAAAACACAATTAGTCACTTACTGCTAGTTATTAGAGAGTCCCTTATCCCGTCTTGTTTTGTTGTTAAGAGCGTACTTGCTGGTGGGGATCTTTTTCGTTGTCTGTTCTCGTCCCTTCCCCAGTTCCGTCCTCTCGCCCCCATTCCTCATTTTTGTTTTTTTTCGGGGCTTTTTCCACCAGTGTCGTGTCAGTTTTTTCCTCGGTTGGTTGATCGGTAATGTATATCTATTACCGAGCACGCTCTTGTCACACAGTATATAAATACTAGTGTGGAGAATAACTCTGGTGAGCAACCAATTGGTTTCATCCACCCAGTTATTGACATAAAAGGAATTTAATAATTGTTAGATTAACTACCTACCTACTCAGTGAACCATTTTCATTACCTCCCAACTACCCACTCGTCAGTTTTCCATACAATGTTATAATTAATAACAGATCAACTGTACGCCCTTGATAATTGGTTAGGTTGTCGTGATATTTTCGTTAGTTTTAACGAAAAAATTCTGTCAAAATGGGGAGGGGGGGGAGATAACCTACAAGTACCCATATACCATTTGAAAGCTCACATTTTTCTGAGTTTAAAAATGTAGTAATCCAAAAGTATCAATAGCAAATAAAAAGTAACGATTTAATTAATTGTTTGATGCGTGACGTCATTAACTACATTATAAAGGTTGGCTAAGTTATAAATCTTCAGTCTGTGTTGTAAGATGGTATTTTTGGTAATTGTTACGCTAACCTAACCTAACCTAACATGAATATGTTATTACATTATCATTTGTATAATTTAGGTCTCGGGGTACGGGGGCAGGGCCCCCGTAAAGATCACACATCACAAATTGATCGGTATAGGGTTTTATATTTAAACCTAGTTACTTTTTATTTGCTATTGATAGCCTAACTGTGCCAGTGTCATTCACAATTTTGTATTTAGATTTATCACTAGGCTTGGTGAGTCAGTCAATAAGATAATTAATAGAAGCCATGGTTAGTGGACTGGTTTCCAATATATTTTATAAATCTCAAATCTGGAAGCATTGGCATAGGCAATTGTATGCTCATTATACACAGTGATTCACTGGCCTACTTAGTCAGTGCTCCAGACAACTTTCTTAATCTTCTATGGACCTCTTGTATAATGTTTGTACTGTACCTGTTGAGTCTGAAATAAAGTGTTTGGTTGTTTGTTTATTTCTAAAACCAGGAGCATCAAATAATGATTTTGAAGATTTTGCACTGTGGTGTGAAATGGGTAAATATTTACTATTACACCAGTCTCTGGTAGAAAGTTTTAAAAGCTGGTTTTCAATGTTTTTGAATGTGCTGAAGGGTCATTCTCTGTCAGATCAACCAGTGCCTAACACCCTCATCTCTCAGATTTTGCTGAAATTTGGTTTATAGGGAGTTTGTGGGCCCTGAATCCATTTCTGAAATTATAAGGTCAATCCGACCAACGGTTCAAGAGATATGACCTCGGGAAATTTGAGGTCACTTGCGAGGTCACTAACATTTGTCGACCCATAACTTGGGTAATAATGGTCACAATTATATAAAAGTATATATATTTAGAATCAGAAAACGACAAGGAATCCAAATATGCAAGTTTTAGAACTCTAGGTTGAAAAATAAAAAAGTTACACTGTAACCAAAATTTGAGGTCACGATTTGACCTCTTGGGTATCAAATGAGAATTTTTTTTTAAATGTAAAAAATGAAGGCATAGGCATTGGCTATTAGAATCAGCAAAAAAAGTTTGTTTATGTTAGTATTTTTCATGTAACTAACATATAAGTGAACACCATATTCATAAGTTGTGCGTCAATTCTACCTATTTTTTCACACTTAAGCTCATAATTTGACCTATAGAAATTAAAATTACATTTTTTTATAGATATAAAAACAAAAAAAAATGTAAAATTGTATTTCACTGCTAATCTACACTGGCTATAATAGTGAAAGGGGAAGACCTACTTAGAGGATTCATGTGCTAGCCTAATACAATTTTTGCATGCTCGATGCTCTCATCAATTTCTTTTTGTGGAAAAATGTATTGAATTCTGCTGCCTCCTCTTAGGGTAGGACAACTCATTACAGTTAATATATGATGTCCTGGCACTGCACATGAATCCTTGTTTGATGGATAATAATATGCACTTGATCCTGATGACCCAGAGGGATGTAGAAAGTTCACAGTGAAATCATCAAACTCTTCACAATATTCCTCCACAATTCCATACCAAACTTGCATGTCATAAATGCAGCCAACATACTCTCCTGGTTTGACACATTTTAGGTTACCAAGCATTGCAGGTTCATTAGTAAAATGACTTTTCCTTATTCTTTTCTTTTCTCCAATGCCACTTGAAATGGGATACACCATCAGTTCTTCCTTGTTTAGGGGAACAAATCTATGATATTTCTGAGTTCCAGGAATAGCCCTACTATCCTTGAATCGATGTTCCAACCGTTCTTCTGCATCTTTCAAATCAGCTGTAGTTACAAAGAAAAAATTTAACTTCTTGCTCAAGTTTTCTTCACAAAACTGAAACATGTGTTCTGGTGTAAGAATTTGCCTCTCTGTAGTTCTCTGCAAACTGGCACGAGCAGTAGCTCTTTTCACTGTTCCTCCAATCCTATCACATGCATTTTTGCCATGGGATGTAGCAAAGAAGTGCCATTCACAAGACAGACCAAAATCCTCTTCATGGTAACAGAGATTTGTGAAGTTGTATCTGTTCTTATATTGGCCAGCACATCCATCTGAGAAATAGTGCACCTTCTTCAATTGTGGGCATCTGAATTTAACATATGTCATAAGCTTCAATATGAATGAGTAAACCATTATAGTGTTGTGTTTTAGTGATGCAGATAAGAAACAGACACTAAAATGGCTAAGTTCCTGGTCTGCAGATGATCTATAATAGATGACAAAAGGGTGAACTGTACACTGTGAATTGTCCCAGTGAAACCCTTGGGCAGCATCCTGGACAATGAAAGAATAATTCTCAGAGAAATCACCTACTATAACTACCTCGCTCTGAGGTGGTAGTGTTTCTTTCAACTGCTTGAAGTACTGTGATTGTTGCTGAGCAACAAAGTGATGACGAACCATGCGGGATATTTTCATGCTTAGGGATGATAAGTATTCATGAAGTGGCTCCACCTTATCAACCATTGTACAATGGTCAACAGTCACCCATTGCTTGTAAGATATTTCATTTGGAGCTGATTTCACACTGTCAAGTAACTCAAGAAAATCCAGGACCCCTCTTCTCTTGGGCAATCATTGCAAAGTTGCATCATGCAAGTCTCTCTTTCTGTACTGCAGACACTGTAATCCATAAGATCCTTGTATGAAAGACCTCTTTCTCCCAATGCAGCCAGCTGCAATTTTGGATTTTGATGGTATGTGCAGACACAGACAGAATGAGTCCCACCACTACCGGCAAGCACACAATATGATGGCTGTAATTTTGCAAATGTGGAAAATCCTATTTTGGGATTCTTTTCATCATTTTTATATAGTTCAAACATCTCTCTTAAATTCCCGAGGACCAATCGTTTTTGCACCTTCATTGCACCTTCAGCACTGATAACTTTCACGCAATCCTTTTGGCCAGGACACATACGACTAACCTCTTCTGACTCATAGAATCTTCTAACTATATCTTTGTGTTCTTCAGATATCACTTTTCCTTTGCTCATTAGTGGAATCTTCGGAAGGATTCCATGTTCTGATTTAAGTGAACGGCTTCTTTTCACCATGTATGTTGTAGTTTGAAAGAAACTAGCTGTTTTTTCAATTGTGTATGGTGAGAGTGTCAATATTTGTAGTTTGTGATGGTGACATTTGCTCTCCAGGAATGACTGTTTCAATTCATTCATTAATTTGTCTAGATGTTTTTCAGATTTAGTTTCAGGTTTTGAAGTATCACTTACCTCCTCGGTAATTTGAACACCATAACTGAGTTCTAGCCTCTCCTTCAGGTGTTTCTGAGCAGATGATAGCTTACCACGAGCCTTGCGCTTTTTCTGGCTTAATGACAGCCCTTCTGAAAAGAACAGAAAAAAAGGTTTCACACACCTGAATATTAGTAATTAAATATTAATTATAGTACCTTAAATGCTATATAATTGGCTATATAGTAGATCAAACAGACCTTGTAATAAAGTATAAGTTATTATATTAATTTATTACTTACTTTTTTAACTGGTGTTTGGTCCAGAAATGCTAGAACTGGTTCAACTGAAGTTGAAGGATTTTCCTTTATCAAGCAATCACTGTCATTGTCCAGATCTTGAATTGAAGAGATGTTACTCAAGCCACTGATAGTAGATGATTCATTTGAATCCTGCTCAGACTCGTTGTTTTCAGTGGTACTAAGTATAGTGGGGTTTTTCATTATCAGTGTCCAGCAGTTCACACACAACAATGAGTCTTTTTTCACTCTTCCAGCACATTTTTCAACAAGTACATCAGTCACTTTTCTAAGATTGATTGTTATGCGTTTCTTGTGTTTTTGAATAGGGTCCTGGCAGTATTTCAAGTGCCGAACCATTGTATTTTGATCTGTAAAGATATAGGATTTACAATTAGGTAATATATATTTTTTAGAAAATATATAGCTATACACACTTAATATTTTAGGCCTTGATAGTCTCTGAGGCTCATTAAAACACCATACTCACCAGCCACCCACAGTGCTGGCTGGAACTGTACTAACCTGTAGACAAGGAATTTTGCAACTATCTGTGTTGATTCTGCACTTAGACAAGTAGCAACATGTTTCAACAGGTTTGTTTAGGCTACATGTGAGCTTAGTCTTCCCCTTTCACTATTATAACTATTATTGCCAGTGTAGATTAGCAGTGAAATACAATTTTTATTAAATTCTTGGAGCTTGAGGTCAAATTGATAGCTAAGATATAAAAATTCCTTGAAATGACAAGCAATTTATAAATATGGTGTTCACTTATAAGTTAGTTACATGAAAAGTACCAACATAAACAAACTTTTTATGATTGTTTCTATTAGTCAAGAACTCTGACTTTGTTTTTTATATCTATAAAAAATGTAATTTTAATTTCTATAGGTCAAATTATGAGCTTAAGTGTGAAAAAATAGGTAGAATTGACGCACAACTTATGAATATGGTGTTCACTTATATGTTAGTTACATGAAAAATACTAACATAAACAAACTTTTTTTTGCTGATTCTAATAGCCAATGTCTATGCCTTCATTTTTTACATTTAAAAAAAAAATTCTCATTTGATACCCCAGAGGTCAAATCGTGACCTCAAATTTTGGTTACAGTGTAACTTTTTTATTTTTCAACCTAGAGTTCTAAAACTTGCATATTTGGATTCCTTGTCGTTTTCTGATTCTAAATATATATACTTTTATATAATTATGACAATTATTACCCAAGTTATGGCTCGCCAAATGTTAGTAACCTCGCGAGTGACCTCAAATTGCCCGAGGTCATATCTCTTGAACCGTTGGTCGGATTGACCTTATAATTTCAGAAATGGATTCAGGGCTCACAAACTCCCTATAAACCAAATTTCAGCAAAATATGAGAGATGAGGGTGTTAATTTCAATTTTTTTTGGTTGATCTGACAGAGAATGACCCTGAATTAAAAAATGATACTCATTTCCATTGCAAATGATTTGTTAAAGAGTTATTGAAGCTTAAAGCTTTTAAAACTTTCTACCCTTTTTTACTTGGGGGACCCCAAGTGGGAACTGGGAGATTTTGGGTGCGGAGAATCACAAAAATGAGTGGTTTCCGAAGATTTTGAAAGTCAGATTAATACAAAACACATCAAAAACCATGGGAAACACAAATTTCACCTTCAAAATTGTCCGAACCTAAAACAACCTAAGCAAATCTAACCTAACCTAAAACAACCTAACCTAATTGCTATGTCCACTAACTGATTCAAATTAAAATCAGTCAAAGTGCCATTTTTTTTACCCTTTTCCTGTTAGAGAGTTTAAGCTTCAATAACTCTCTAACAAATCATTTGCGACGGAAATGAGTATAATTTTTTAATTCAGCACATTGAAAAATATTGAAAACCAGCTTTTAAAACTTTCTACCAGAGACCAGTGTAATAGTAAAGAAATACTGTGAAATGTTACAAAACTTTTAAAAACTTAATTATAGGTATCTTTAATTTTTATACAAATTGGAATATTTACAACTAAATTATGCACAATACTTTTGAATTTTATGGTTTAGCCAAATTGAAAAGATTGACAGAAATTTACCACATCTGATATGCCCCTTTTCAAACTAAAATATTAGGCCTAGTTTCAAATAAGTTTTATATTACATTTAGAAAACATGATGCTACTCAGGCTTATCAAGGTTATCCAGTCAGATAAATAATCTGATCCTAAAGCTAGTATACTTTATAAACAAATTTTGCAAAATACCATTTTCAAGTTGGCTAATTTTAAATTACTGAAGCAATTAAAATCAGAAATTTTAGTGAAGCTCTTTTTTGATATAACTAATGACAAATTAAAATATGGATAATCTCTAGGAGCGCTCCATTTTTCAATATTAAATATACACTCATAAAACATATACCATTTGAAAGCTCACATTTTTCTGAGTCTAAAAATGTAGTAATCAAAAAGTATCAATAGCAAATAAAAAGTAACAATTTAATTAGTTGTTTGACGCGTGACATCATTAACTACATTATAAAGGTTGGCTAAGTTATAAATCTTCAGTCTGTGTTGTAAGATGGTATTTTTGGTAATTGTTACGCTAACCTAACCTAACATGAATATGTTTACATTATCATTTGTATAATTTAGGTCTTGGGGGTATGGGGGCAGAGCCCCCGTAAAGATCATGCATCACAAATTGATCAGTATAGGGTTTTATATTTAAACCTAGTTACTTTTTATTTGCTATTGATACTTTTGGATTACTATATTTTTAGACTCAGAAAAATGTGAGCTTTCAAATGGTATATGTTTTATGAGTACCATATGTTTAATATTGAAAAATGGAGCGCTCCTAGAGATTTACCTGAAATATTTAAGGATATTCTTTACTTCAACACATCATAACCAATAATGAAACCAATAAATGTTTCTAGGTAACTAAGGGGATAATCTCTAGGAGCGCTCCATTTTTCATTATTAAACATACTGTACACTCATAAAACATATACCATTTGAAAGCTCACATTTTTCTGAGTCTAAAAATGTAGTAATCCAAAAGTATCAATAGAAAATACAAGATTATAGAAAAAATTACATGTTACATTTTTATAGTGAATATTTCCTATTTTGGCTATAATATACTTTTTTTCATAAAATATTTTCCTGATTGGGCTATTTTTTCACTACTCTGCAACTTAATTAGTTGGTTGGATTCTGTTCTGTCTATTTTTTTTTTTCTAATTAGATTCAGTTTGGTCGTGTTTGTAATAGAATTATGATGTGCTGTTCGTGTGGTTTCTGACTTTGAGAACTTGATTTGTCATGTACCCTAGATGAAGAGAAAGCATTGGATGTTTTTATCTTTTCAATATTAAACATACACTCATAAAACATATACCATTTGAAAGCTCACATTTTTCCGAGTCTAAAAATGTAGTAATCCAAAAGTATCAATAGCAAATTAAAAGTAACTAGGTTTAATTGTTTGATGCGTGACGTAATTAATTACATTGTAAAGGTTGGCTAAGTTATAAATCTTCAGTCTGTGTTGTAAGATGGTATTTTTGGTAATTGTTACGCTAACCTAACCTAACATGAATATGTTATTACATTATCATTTGTATAATTTAGGTCTCGGGGGTATGGGGGCTCTGCCCCCATAAAGATCACGCATCACAAATTGATCAGTATAGGGTCTTATATTTAAACCTAGTTACTTTTTATTTGCTGTTGATACTTTTGGATTATTCAAAACACAAAATTTTGTTGCGATCCTATGAAAAAACACTCAAGAAGAATTTTCTGTAACATCAAAAAAGTAAACTCTGCCATGGCAGTTGCAAGCTATGGAATTTTGGAAGAAAATCAATTACTATGCAGCATTTGCTATGTCATAATTAAAAAGAAGCCAATTGTATTAGAACATGTTCAACATTCATCCAGAGAGCCGGAACCTGCGCCAATACCTGAGCCAGACATACTTAACGAATCTATGGAGCGAAGCAGTAGCGATTCCACGAATCCATCACCATTGGAAGAATTTGTCGTTCAAGACAGGCAATTCAATAAAGATTTGCTCAGCGACAATATTTTACCTTTATTTGATGAAAGCCCTATTAAAACAGGTAATAAAACAATAGAGACTCCGTTCAGGACATTTGTTTCTTAATGCCAAATTCATAGTTTTCTGTTTTTAAATATTAGCATCAGCACTTGAATACTAGCCCTGTTCAAAAATCAACTTTTTCTTATTTTCATAGGTTTCTGTACTTTTTCCCATGCTTTTTGACCTGAAAAGGCCGAAAATCACAACCATTTTGACCTAGGTTGTTGGGAAGCATTGCCGCATGGAGCTTTAATTTTTCTGCCTTGAAATCGGCCAAAAGCACCAGTTCCGGGGTCCCTTGAATCATGTTTTGCACTATAACTTTTTATCTAAACAAGATAGAGCAACAAAATAGGCACCAAATTAAAGTGTTTTTAATCCTCTTTCTAACTTATACAATTATGATAGTCTTGGAACAAGAAATTGCACATTGGTACATACAAAGCTTTCAGAAATATCACAAAATTCGTTTTCTCACACTCAAGGCAGACAAGGCGCCTTATTCATGACACAAATTTGAGATTAACATTTTGTCACAAGTCTAATCGATCAAGAAGTGAAAGCATTACATGATGATTAATTTCATAATGACATTTACACAGTCAGTTGTTGAGAGTTTGTTTCTTGAAGCTGTCAAAGCGGCGTCTGTTGAACTCCACAGCTTGAAGGAGATAGTCCCTTTGCTTGGCATCTGTTGTTATGACATTTGCAAAGTCGCTCATCATCTTGACACCACGTTCAGCAATGTCATTCACCGCTTTCAGATTCTTAACATAGTCCAACGCTTTTCTGTAGTCCTCATTCTGTGGCCAAGACGTGACAGGTTCCAGAAGCCACTCAGATCCAATGTTCAGTGTGTCCAGCAGGAAATGTGATTCTGGGCCAATGAGATCAACCAGGGTGGTCTTAGCTGTGACTCTCTGGAATAGAGGCTTTCCTGTTCTGAAGCTGTCTGGCTTCTCAGTGGCATGTAACTGGGAAGCAATGTCGTGCTTCAATGTGTCACTCAATCTACTGCTGAACAGGGCAAATGGCACGACTTCATGCGTCAGGTACCATTTGTGGTTTTCCATCTTATTAAGTACTGCATCAGCAAGCTCTGGGTCAGTTTTCTTGTACTCCAACATGTCCTGGATTAGACTTAGATCATTCACAGGAGCATCTGCAGCAGACATTGACATCATCCATACAGGAGTGTAGAACAGCGCAAGGAAGGTGTTGAGTCTTTCCAGCTTTGATACAGTGTCTTCGTCATACTCAAGTTGATCTGCAAACATCAGCATTTTCATGGAGTACAGGTTTCTGGCCATCCATCTGGCCTGATGAATGGCGCCTGGTCGACTCCAGTGAATACCTCGAGGAGGCGTTCCTCCAAGAACAATGACTGTCAGTTCAGCCATTTCCCTGTAGTCGGCTCTTGGAAGCCTTTCTGCTGTTAGAATGTCTTGGAGTATTTCTTCACTGTTCTTCTTCTTTTCCTTCAGCCATTTGCTGTTGATAGCCAGCATCTTTGGGTTTTCCTTGGACAAGTCCGTCCAAACATCCTTCAGATGCTCAAACCAGGGATTATCTGGCCCCTTCACCTTCCCAAACAGCTTCTCCCAAACTGCTCCTACTAGGATTTCCAGGATGTGATGTCGACAGGCCAGATAAAACACCTTTTTGTTCAGCATTTTCTCTAGCAGTTTGGCAGCTCCTCTGTGAACCCCACTGTTACTGGATGTAGTGTCAAAAACAAGGGCAGTAACATTATCTGTAAGTTCCCATGTCTCCAGTAAATCCATTGAAGCCTCAGCCTGAGCTGTGCCGCCAGAAGAATTGTTGATGACAGGTACTCCCAATAACTTTCCTTCAGTGTATGAAGGTGGACCAGACACTAGCACAGCTAAAGTCTCTGAGGTACTTCCAGGTTCACTGCCCAAGACATCTTTGAGCAACTTTCCATCCCAGTGTAAGGCAGTGTACTGTGGGTTTTTTTCACAAAACTTGGACATGTGACTCTGGCTGATATTATACCTGGACAGCATTCTGTTGCGACGTGTTGTTGAGGTTGAGATGACGAAGTTATCCAGATCAGCCCCTCCAGCTTTCAAGGTGGCAGAAACCATGGCAGTAACTTGATTGTCTGATAAACCAAGATGATCAGCTGTATTGCAGATGACATCACATTCCATGACCTTCCTTGGAAACGTCAAAGTCACACTAGTCACAGTGTCTTGATGGTGAGAACATCCAGGATGAGGCTGATGGTAATCCATGTCCTCTGTGTTAGCGTCATTGTCAGTTGAGTCACCCCAGGTAATGTCATCCACATGAACAACTGCCAATTGCTAAATATCGCAATGGAGTAAAACTTAAAACTTTTTGTAACGTTCAAAGTAATTAGTTTTACCTTGTTCTTGTCTATGCTGCAGTCTTTCATTCCTCGCTGCTTGCTGCAGGGATCTTGTCTCAAAAATCTTGTCATGACCAGACATATGACCTTTCCTCTCAGTCTTTTGGTCTTCGTAGAACCTGATATCCTCATCTTTCTTCTCTCTGGATAACAGTCTGTTGTTCTGTATTTCCTGGATTGCATCTGGAGCTCCTATATCGAACAGGCTGTCTAATTCCAGCACAAATGCTCCTCTTTTTCCTCCAGGGTTACTTGCTCTTCCTTTGCTTTTCACCAGAGCACGATGTTTCTCATGTAGTTTCATGAAGAGCTTCATTGCATTGTACTTGGTCATTGTCTTGATCCTAGCCATCTGCCAGAATGGGATGATAGATTCAACTGTTTCATATGCAAGGTCTTGAACCATGGGCCTCCCTGCATTTTCCGGTAAATTCTGAAAATTAAGGAAATACTGGAATGCCTGTCTGTTGGTGGGAAGCTGGGAATCACTGATAAAAGCTGAAGGGTATCCAACCAGGAAAGTTTCAGTGAGAGATCTGGTAGATGGCCCAGTTGACACCTGCCTGTGGACAGTATGTGGAGGTTCTGAGATATCAACTGTGCGCCCACGGAGCTCCCTCAGCTCCTTGCTTAATGCCATTGTGAAGTTGTAACTTGTAGATGGTTTTCTAGATTCTGATTGAGTTTCTGTTGTTTCCTGAAAAAATGATAGATAATTATTATTATTATTATTAATTATTATTAATTATTATTTATTTATTATTATTATTATTA
The DNA here is from genome assembly GCA_023014485.1 of Bathynomus jamesi. Taxonomy (NCBI): domain Eukaryota; kingdom Metazoa; phylum Arthropoda; class Malacostraca; order Isopoda; family Cirolanidae; genus Bathynomus; species Bathynomus jamesi. Next base: position 1,417,450 of record JAJOZX010000207.1, on the reverse strand, counting down.
TTATTATTATTTATTAATTTTATGTGCTTTCATTTGATACCTAATTTGTTGCTCTATCTTGTTTAGATCAAAAGTTAAAGTGCAAAACATAATTCAAGGGACCCCGGAATTGGCGCTTTGGCCAATTTCAAGGCAGAAAATTTAAAGCTCCATGCGGCAATGTTTCCCAACATCCTAGGTCAAAATAGTTGTGATTTTCGGCTTTTTCAGGTCAAAAAGCATGGGAAAATGTACAGAAACCTATGAAAATAAGAAAAAGTTGATTTTTGAACAGGCCTACTTGAATACATATATACAAAATATTTGATATTTGATTATTTCATGCAACCTAAATTTATGAATTTGTTTTACAGCTGGATTGAAGCCGGGACAAAAACAGATAAAGGCTTCTACGAAGTTGTAGATGTAGAGCTTTCTTTGCAAAAACGTCTGAGTGAACCTATTACTTCTATCAAAGGTACTCAACAATTACATCGCTTTGTCCCAATTTCCAAGAATTCATTGAAGGTTTATCCACTCTCTCAGAGTGCACAGTCAGTCGAAATAAGAGAGCTCATTAGAGTTTCTGCTTTGGTTCAAGAACATAATACTGTCTCTCAACGCGAAATTGAAACTGGCTCTTTTGTGGGTTGTATGTATGAAAATAAACTATGGCTCGGATTAGTCCAGTCCTTTGACTGTGAATATGATGATTTTCTGATAAAATTTCTCCATCCTTCGGGCGTATGTCCCTCATACATTTTTCCTGCACAAGATGATGTTTGTCACGCTCCAACAGAAAATATATTTGGGAGTATTGAAGCAAGTTTACGAGGAGGAACAAGAATACAATACATTTTTCCGCTTCAAGAATTAAATAACTTTTCAAAGAAGATAAAATAAATTCTATCGAATGTATACTATTTAAGATTGTCTCTATAATATTTCTAAAGTTTTTATCTAAGATTTGTGTATCTACTTAATAGTTATAAAAATCTTTTCAAATTCTTTTTTCTTATTATATTATTATTAGTGTCGAAAATTTGGATTCACTGGATGAGAATACTGTCTCTTAATTCATTCTCAAAGACTTGTGTACGTGTAGTATTAGGAAGAGTATTTTATACTCTGATAAGCACTTTATAAATTAAACATTATTATTGTCAATATATTCTGTTCCTAAATATAAGAGAGGTTATGTATGTACATTGTACATATATTTTAAAAGATTTTTCTCCTTTGGTTTATCTACATGTATTTTTTATATGAATTGAAAATTGTCTTTTTTTGGACCAACAAGTCTGTAATAAATCTTTGTCGTCTGAAAAAAAATTTTATTACTTAATTTCAAACTCAGTTTTGAGCCTTATAATAAACTATAAGCTGAATTTTTATTACTTAATATGGTGTACATACATCAAATAAACATTTTTTTATTCTTGGTCTTTTTTTCGAAAAATGATATCTTCGCTGCCAAATCGCAAAAAAAAAAAAAACAATTGACATTTTTTCCAAAAAATCATAATTTCATTTTTGTTACCCTAAGAAAATGATACATATTTAGAAACTACAGTTAATTTTACATATTTTATCATTTAAGACTTATTACGCTACCACAATTAGCAGCTGAGATATTTACGTTTGAAAATTGTTGGTTTTTTCATTCGGCCAAAATTTGGTCAAGCCATAAAATTTGACCAACTTGACCAATTTTCAAAAAACTTCAGATTTTTGTAATTTGGACCAAAACCAACCCTCACACCAAGTTTCATGAATTTTGGAGATGGTGGAGTGTACATTTGGCACTTTCATTTGTCTATTTGTCTTGGAATTACCCATATAAGTAGCCAATTAGAAGATAGATAAATTAGATACAGTATTAGATATAAGGTTCATAATGAAACATGTCAAATAAATAGTTTCTGGAAATTTTAGTTTATATTGGCTTTATCACATTAATTATAGTTTATAGTTGTTAATATATAAGACTGCATAACCATATTATAAAAAATGCCAAGTTAGAAATAAGTTTGAGAAGTAAATTGATGTGGGTTTTTGGGTATCAACCCTGTTTATAGACCATGTTCCTTTTGCCTTGATTGTGGTTCTTGAGGTGAGGGAAAGTCCACCACGTAAGATTACATAACTATCCCCTTACCTTCAACAATACACAACTCAATCTTTCCTTTTCTCTTAATATTCTTGATGTTTCCTTTGCTTGATCTTTCCTGGAAAGATCACATATACTCTTTCTAAAACAGTTTCTAAGAGGTTAGGTGTGTTGTTACTAATTCTGCAGTTTCTTCACCCCCCTACTTAGTTGCTGTCTCTGTACAGGGGTTTTGTCCACCCCTGTATGGAGTATGCTTCTCATGTGTGGGGTGGCTCAACCCACAGCCCTACTTGACCAGGTGGAATCAAAGGCTTTTTGTCTCATCACTTCTCCACCTCTTACTGAGTGTCTTCAATCCCTCTCGCTTCACTGCAATGTTGCCTCACTCTCTTTACTCTTACTATTATAATGAACACTGCTCTTCTAAACTTTCTATCTGCATGCCTCCTCCCAGTGGTGTAGTGCTGTGGGAATGGCGTTCCCTTACTTTTTTGGTAGATGGAATGGCGTTCCCTCACTATTTCAAATAAATCCGAACTTACAAATCTCTAACGTCATGAAATTTTAATTCACACCCCTAGAAGAAATATGTGAAAGAATCATTAACTGTTTCATTTCTTTTAGCTTCGACTGAAGCAATGCTAGCCTATAAAGATCTGGTGAAAGTCACCACGGTGTACCAGTTGTTAACTTTTTTTTAGTTAATCATTCCAGTTGTTAGCTATTTTTATTGATCGTACTGGATGTCGTATATCTAATGACACTGGAAATACTCCATCTTCAACCTTGGAATATATCCTAATATCCAGTGCATATGACCTCAAAATATCCCTGAAATTGGTCAGATTTCAAAAGATTTCCTGGGGGGCTTACAGTGCCCCCGGACCCCCAGCTGTATGGGCTAGCCGCGCTCGCCATTGTCCCCCTTGCATCTGAGTAACACTTTCAAAATGCGTTCCCCCACTTCTTTATTTAGCACTACACCACTGCCTCCTCCTTTAAGGAGAGCATGCAGCACCAGACTTTTGACCTGTTCTTGTTCCTTTTTTGTCCAACTCTCTAATGCAAAGGTTAAGTGGTATTTTCAATGTTTCCTCTACTCAACCAGTGAAATCTGGAACAATCTTCCTCAATCCATCTTTCCTCCAGTCTTTCAAATGCAGTGTCCAGACATCTTGAAAACCTTGGACCTTGGGTCAAGGGCAGTGAAATAAACACAATTGTGAAATGGGCTGCCTGAAAAGTACAGGCAAATTCTGAGCCACTATGCAATACCCCTTAGGAACACATTTTATTGAACATGACAATGACCCAAAATTTAGTGCTAATGTGGTGAAACACCATTTGGAATGTAAAGATGCCTTGGTCCACTCGGAGTCCTGATATGAATGTCATTGAAGCCATATGGAGTTACATGGATGCTGAGAAGGTTAAACAACATCTAAACAATCTGGCTGAATTATGGAAAGTATTACAGAATGTTTGCAGCAGCATTCCATAGTCCTATCTTAATAAAACAGGCCTTTTAGACTCTTACATAAATTACCCCTGAGATGCTCAGCCTTGCAAATGTTTGCTACCCGCAATGTCCCAAGCTTCCCGGAGGTAACAAGATGTGCTTAACACAGTCTAATGCAAAGAATTAAAAAATCAACCAACCCAATCATCCAAGCTATCCATGAGTCCTGCCATTTATCCTCTAAGCTATGGACTTCTTGGTACGAAAATGTCTGTCTGTAGCTCCACTTAACTTTGACAGTGCAGTATTATTTCTAATCAATAGAAAGTAGTATTCTAGAATGTGCATTTATCCATTTTAAAAACAATTTCAATAACTGTGGGAATGTATAAAATTGACAATATCTTATTAAAATTCCTCTCATTCTCTTGTTAAATATGTGCTAATTGTTTTTGTTTCCGCTATGTTGTATATATTTATGGGCATCTTGCCTTCTCTCTCCATCCCTTGACAAGGTGTACTTCTGAATATATGAAAGGCCTTGGAATTGTTTTTCTTTTTCCTTGTGGGTTTGCATCATATATATATATATATAATTAACGTAAAGAATGACGCTTGTATAGAAGACATTCCGCACAAGATGAGGAGGGAGAACGAACATATATATATATTTTTTTTTTTAAAGTTTGGGAAGAACCAATTCACCTCAATTTAAAAGGGCATATCTTGGCGGAAAAACAAAGAAAAAGTGAGAGGAAAGACAGAGGAAAAAGGAAGGGTGGAGGGGACAATTGAAGTGGAAAAAGACCAAGGACTGCAGGGTAGGGTGCATCAAACGCCCTTAGGTTCTTGGATTTTAATGTCTATTCTCTCAAATGTTACACTTGTTGCTAGAAGTGTGTATGCCAAAAATTAATTAAATCGGAGGTGGTCCTGGGTGGCCACCGGTCACTTTTATATTTTCACGGCAATTTTCGGGGGCCACGCTATGTAAAAATATATTTTTTTTATTTACCAACCAGTTGACTACTTACATTGTTTCTTTTAATATAGAGTTGCTAAGGGGTGATTTACATAACATTTGAGAGAATAGACATTAAAATCCAAGAACCTAAGGGCGTTTGATGCACCCTAAAGGGGTGATTTACATAAAACATGTACCATAAACGAAACTTCACTTATAGTCTAATAATATCCTTTATTGTCTTTCAGAAACAATGGAAGCTGTAACAATGGAAGCTAAGAAGACCAGATTAGCAAGTGCCATTTTGGTCTTGGCAATGCTCTTACAGAAGGAGATGGTACATTGACAGGAGTCTGCCTCCCAACTTGCCGGCAGGTTCTTCGATGCGTGATGTGGCACATCCAGAAAGAAATATGTGAAGGCAAACAAACACAGCCACTCAAATGGAAATCTGCCAGCATAGTCCTTATCCAGCTGAAAACATTCTACACTAAAGCAAATATTCCTATGCTTTCAGACCATCAATGCTGCAAACTAATACTTGACCTTCTTAATGACAATAACAAATTGCGTCAAATACCTGTTTCTCACAGAGAATCTCCAAACACTTTGGCTAAGTTGCAATCCATGAATGAATGTCTTGATAAGACCTTTGGTGTATGGACAAAAGATGCAATGACAAACATTAAGAATGAGGAAGATAGAGCATTTTTAGAGTCAATGAAATCTGACAGAGTAGCCTCATTTGGTAGTGTTGACAAGAAAGCTGATAAAGATCGTAGAAAAGAAAAACGCATCTTAGCGGAAGCTTCAAGACGAGAACGTCATGAATCATCCAGTGTACAAGAGATGAAAAGTTCTGTATGCTCTGATGATAGTGCCTCTGCAGATAGCTTGGAAGAAACTGAAGAAGAGGCGATTCCAGAGCTTCAAAGGAAGCGTAGTCACCACAGATCAACATATGCAGGTACGTCTGCCTTTATTCCTCATGATATTCTGAAAAGGCCTTCAGTCGTGTCTGTTGCTACTCGACTAAACATAACTCCTGTTCAACAGGCTGTGCTCACCGAAGCTGTAATTCAAGAGGCAGGAGGTGATCCACGTCGTGTGGCCAAGTCGTATTCAACTGCTGATAAGGCTCGACGATCAATAACAAGTGCTATCGCCAAAGATATTCGAGAAAATTGGATCGCCCCAACAGCTGCAACACTTCACTGGGATGGCAAGCCGATGCATACGCTCACAAACAAGAATGGCAAGGAAGAAAGATTGCCAGTGTTGGTTGGGAATGCCACTGATGTAAAGCTACTGGGAGTGGCTAGATATCCTCGTGGAAGTGATATGTCATCAGGTGACATCATTGCCGAGCACACTTACACATTTCTACATTCATGGAAGTGCAAACAGTCAGTTGTCAACTTATGTTTTGACACAACAGCATCATACACTGGACACGTTACAGCTGCCTGTGTTACCATTCAATCAAAACTGGACCGTGCTCTTCTGTGGTGTGCATGTCGCCATCATGTTGGAGAGGTAATCCTGGATCATGTGTTTGACGCTCTCAAAATTGAGACATCAAAGTCTCCAGAAGCATCTTTGTTCCAAAGATTCCAGAAGAATTGGGAACGCATATCGCATGCAAAGGATGAAAGTTTAACCAAAATTGACATTTCAATGTACAATGACGATGCACAACAACTGCTTTTATCCTGCAAAAACAAGGTTTTAAGCACAATCCGCACAAGCGCTTCATACTGTAGGGAAGACTACAAGGAAATGGCACAACTCTGCCAGGTAGTCCTCGATGATGATGTCACAAAACAAGGAACACCACAGACCTGGGGCCATGCATAAAGCAAGGTGGATGTCAAAGATTCTTTATTCCATCAAAATATGCCTACTTGAAGAGCAAATTTCTGTACTACCTCGAGGAACTGTAACAACACAACATCAACAGGAAAAACTGAAGGAGTTTGTTGTTTTTGTTGTTTATATTTATTGTGATTGGTGGCTCATATGTCAGTCTGCTTCAAATGCCCCATGGTTTGATTTGTGCTTATACAAGACTCTGCTCAACTATAAAGCTGTCAACTCAATCATTTCAGTCAGCGCTGTGAAAGCCTTTGATAGACATTTGTGGTATTTAACCCCAGAACTGGTTGTTTTGGCACTGTTCAGCAATGCAGTACCTCAAAAGGAGCGTCGTGCCCTTGCAGATGTGTTACTGGCCATACAACCAGATGAAATGCCAAGCACTCCAAAACACCGCTACGGTTCTGGATATGGCAAACCGTCATTTCCAAAAATTACAGAAGCGACAACCCTGGCTGATCTTGTGAACGAGGACTCGTGGTTTACAGTGAACCTTCTTCACCTGGATATGACCTTCCTAACAGAGGATGTTGACAATTGGCAGAACAATGACCACTTCAAGGCAGCCAAGTCCATTGTGGATGGGTTAAATGTTGTGAATGACCCTGCGGAGAGAGCAGTAAAGCTCACAACTGATTTTGTCTCAGCTGCAAGAGGAGAAGACCACTTCCAAAATCTTCTTCAAGTGGTTGAATGTGACCGCAAAGCGAGGCCAAATTTGCGGAAACGAGCAAAGTTGGAGTAGTGACATTGGCGTTGTGTTTTATACATTTTCAACTTTCAATCAATGTAAGTATAGTAATACCGAATATTTGTATATTAGTATTATAAGTAATACCGAATATTTGCCGAATATTCGGTGCATCACTACTAAATATATAAAAGTGGCCGGTGGCCACCCAGGACCACCTCCGATTTGATTTATGTTTTGTATACATACTTCTACCAACAAGTGTAACATTTGAGGGAATAGACATTAAAATCCAACAACTTTTTGAAAATCATGGGGCGTTTAATGCACCCTACTGCAGGGTCGAGCCCCATAATCCTTGGGTGCTAGGGCTGGGAGGGCGCACGTGAAACCTCCAGGAACAAGCACGTACAAACGAGCACAAAGAGCACTCGAGAGCATTAGCTTAGAACTCCCTTGCAGGGATAGATATATATATATATATATATATATATCAGGCATGGGGATGAGGCCTTAAGAGTGTTAAGCTGAAGGTATTTGCACCCAGAGGTGTGATATTCAGCTGCAAATAACGAATGCAATATTTGCACCTCTGGGTGCAGATACTCACTTCAAAATCTTTTACAATAAGCTCCTCCATGCTTTGGGAAGGCTCAACAATCTAGCCTAGCCTAGGCCTAAAGCTCTTCCAAAGGTAACCTACCATAGCCTCTCACTAGCTTGTATATCTCTCTTTTTTTTAAATCCATAAGGAAAAGGAAGATTCTACTCAAAATTAATAAATAAAGACATACTGTAGCTCACCAATTAATTAAAGGGAATTATTTAAACATTAAGCACATTCATCTATCACACGTGGCCACACCACAACACTGACACGCTGTGTGCTTACACTTGCCAGGCCACACAGTCAGCCACAGTTGCCAGAACAAGATTTCCTGGGCACCATACATTAGCCCAATAACTTTTTATTTCTCATTTTAATATACCTGCAATATTTCAAGTATTTATGATAACATGGAAAGTTATGATGTGAAAATCTAGCAAAATTTTTCAAGATTGTACTAACTCACTGAGTGTTGATTGTATAATTTCTGAATGGCTACAATTATTAGCAACTCTAAGAGCATTGCAAACAGAGCTACATTTGGAGATGCCTTATATTTTTTTTTTAAGTTTTGCATTTTTATGTATCTTGACAATAAGAAGTTGTGGTCTTAAAGTCTACCAAAGATCATTAATGTAATTGTAGTTTGTACTGTATGTGAAAGATGTTTCTAATGTATGGTAGGCCTATAGGTATGAAGTTTATATCATGCCATTACTATATAATTATATATATATGATGATAATATAATAATGACAATATTAAGAATATATTTGCACCTGATATTTCAACATGTTATATAGTATGTAATTTGATTCAAGAGTATATTTGCACCTGATATTATCCATTATCAGATATTTTTAAAGTTATATGTATAATACTTTATATTATTAAAGTAAATGAAAAAGACAGATAAAATTATTTGCAAATAATATAACTATTTACAGCTTGGTTATAATGCTGATATTAGCAAAATTATTATTTGCATCCGATATTATATGCAGTCGACCCTCGACTTACGTCATCACTGTCTTACATAATTTTGTTACGAGAAGACCCCCATTGACTGTAATTGATTCATCTTACGTAATTATTTTGTGTTGCGTAATAGCTGTGTAATCACAAATGCAGTGCGTGACCACTCACTGGCAGGATGCCGGGTATTTCATGTTATTTCATTGTTATTTTTACTGTGCATTATAAAGGGTGATCCAGAGAAATGGGACCCAAAAGAAACCCCTGTAACTCTTAAAGTATAAGTCCTTTTATAAAATCATACGCATCATTCGAAAGAGGATAGTTACAAGTTTGTACAGGATTGTATAGGTTTTGACAATACAAGACAAGATAAGATACAAAACAAAATAAAAGTGTTAGTTAAAACTAACCCTTCAAGATGACTGCATGGACTGTGGAACAGCTGCGTTTCATAACTGAGCAATATTATGAGCATGAAGAAGTGTAGTTTCAGCTCAAAGATCTTTCAAGACAAATTTTCAGATGTCAAAATCACCTTCTAAGAGCTGAAACTACACTTCTTCCATGCTCATAATATTGCTCAGTTATGAAACACAGCTGTTCCACAGTCCATGCAGTCATCTTGAAGGGTTAGTTTTAACTAAAACTTTTATTTTGTTTTGTATCTTATCTTGTCTTGTATTGTCAAAACCTATACAATCCTGTACAAACTTGTAACTATCCTCTTTCGAATGCTGCGTATGATTTTATAAAAGGACTTATACTTTAAGAGTTACAGGGGTTTCTTTTGGGTCCCATTTCTCTGGATCACCCTTTATAAAGTGATACTGTATGAAGTGATTAATAATTTGGCAAATTAATAAATGTGAAATTATTAAGGATTATTAAATAATCTAAGATAAAAAAGTGCCTGTGTGAAGTTGAAACATTGATGAAATAACACACTATAATTTTTATTATTAATTTTTAATATGTATTTTCTTTTACAGATGGTGTTTCTTAATAATTATTATTAATTACCATTATAATTCTGTTTATATACAGTGTTTTTATCAAAAAATGTAATTGTTTTATTTTCAATACTTGTTTGGGGTCCTGGAATGGATTACCCGATTTACATGTATTTTGGGGTTCAACGTACGTCATTTTCGAGTTAAGTAACTCATCTCGGAACGGATTAATTATGTAAGTCGAAGGTCGACTGTATTCATTTCAAGTCATATTGTTTAGAAGTTTATATGTTACAATTTATGATGAGTGAAAAATAAAATTATCAATGCTAGTAGCTAGTTATCAGTATACCAGGTGGTATTTTTCTCTAGTTTGGCCTATTTTTTTTTTATAGAAATGGATACAGTACAATAGTTTATACATACAAATAACACAAACACATTATACAGTATGAGCTCAGTTCAACTGATGACCAACTGATAAATTACTTTCCCACACTAGTTTTGCTACATTAAGTCAGTTGCTCTACTGCTGACTGACTGAATAATATTTATATACCGCAACTAGTGATGAGTCATTTTTTTTTTTTTTTTAAACGAAGATAGTCTGTTTTTTTTGTTTTTTATTGTTTTAAACTTATTCCATATTTTTCTTGCTTTACTCTAATAAGTATATTAGTATTACCTATAATTTACTTATACTACCATGCTTATACAGTTATACCTAGTATATATAGTCATCTTTTAGAAAAACTGAATCATGCAAAAAGTATATAATAGAAAGGAAAAACAAACCCTCATTTTTTATATGTATATATATTTTTTAACTAGAACATAAAACATTCTTCCTCGTTTCAAACAATATACATAATTGTGAGTGGCAAGAGTACCAGTATATATATTCCAGATAGAAAAAAAAAATATTCACCTTTTTTTGAACCTTTTTGTTAACCTAATGATGTTTAACCTTCATTTCCATGGAAGAATCATCACTAGATTGGGTAGAGCATATATGCTAGTTTCAATATCACAGGTACTGGTATAATATACATAAAAAATACATAATACTGGTATAAAACAATATATATAATTGTGATTGGCAAGAATACCAGTGTGTGTGTATATATATATATATATTCCAAATAGAAAAATAAAAAAAATAAAAATATTCATCTCTTTCTTTAACCTTTGTGTTAACCTAATGCTGTTTAACTTTCATTATCTGATTCTATTTCCATTGAAGAATCATTATCACTAGATTGATTAGAGTATATAGTTTCAATATCACAGGTACTGGTACTTATTGCAGATTTGGATGTTAACGAAGCCAATATAGCACCATGTTTTACTTCACTTTCTTGGAATTTTGCATTTTGGGATATAAATACTAGCTTTGCTGCTCTGCCTGTGCTTAATTGGTTTCTTTTGGCTGTATGGATATTACTGTATGTGCTAAATGATCTCGGAGGTAATGAAAGGGCGAAATAGAGGTGTATGAGTTTGTGTAGGTATATATGTGAGTATGCGTGTGTATGTATCTGGAATTCTGGATGTATGCGTGTGTATGGGGTATATAATAGATATAAATGTGTATATAAGTATTTATGTATATATTGGTATATATGTATATGGGTGTATGTGTGTATATATATGGATGGTCTCGGGGGGAAAATATGTCATCGCGGGTCTAAAGGATAGTTAAGTGGGAGATTCAAAATCCGAGGCATGGATGGGAGAGTCCTGGAAAGGTTGGACAATGGGCAGTCAGCTCCCAGCCAGTGTTCTCGCAAGTTTAACAGATCTCAAGATACAAGACTTTCAGTGCAAGAAAGAGGCCAGTTTTTTCTGTAAATAGGCTGAAAAGGACATTCTATACTGGTACCATATGGCCTATTTTATTATTTATTTATTTATTTATTTTTATAATATATATCATTGCAAAAGTATACCTTATAATTAAATTGGCAATATCTATATTAATTAGTAAAAAAAACAAAAAAACAATAAAAAACAAAAAACATGGACATAAAAAACCCAGTTTTTTAACATCACTAACCGCAACATATATAATATTTATGTACCTAACAACACAGTGACCTGTTGGTCACCTTATACATAATTCTTACGTGAGAATTAAGAAAACCTATTTCTTTCTAGAAGTTAGTCCATTAACCCTGCATGAGTTTGAATTTCAACTTTATATTTGTAATTGGATTGCTCATTTTAAGAGTTTGAGTGATCGCCAAATAAGGGAATTAAAACCCATTTCAAAAGGGTTTAACCCTCTTCTATGTATTTAATTTGTATGGTATGTGTTCTTATTCAATGCCTTTCCGCATGTGTTTTAGTTAAAACTTTCTCAAACAATTCAATTTGTAATAAATGATTTGAATTGTCACTGAAAACTATTGGTCACGCTTAATATTATTTGCATTACAATATTGAAACCGATTGAACAAATGAACGAACATGCCGCCCATAAAAACTAAGATTCCCCACCAGGGAGGCCAGATAGTTTTTTGACTCATCCTCAGAAATGGCAAGAAGAGGCCAGAAAAATTTCTCATTGCCCACTGGCTACCATCCATCTTTCTTCACTCTAAACTTAAAACCAGTGAGATCAACCATATTATGAAGCTTTGAAAAGTTTCCATGCTGCCCAAAGAGTCGACTAAGATCAAGACTAATGGAGGAGCTCCTGCGAGAATGATTCCCTTAACCCTTTAATGATGGATAGTACCTTAAGGTCCACCAGAAATAATAGTATAAATTGTACTACAATGCCTCATTTCTATAAATGTTTCTACATCTTTATATATAGATGTTATTTAGTCGTCAGGAAAGGAACCCAAAATGTTATTTCAGTGACTAGTTACTAAAATATTTAGTTTTGACTAACGATAAAACCTATACGTACTGGTAACATGAGTGACTGCATATGCTGCAGACTCGTCTTTAAAGGGTTAAAGGAAGTATGTTCATGGTTGAAAAGGCACGTCAATTTGTGAATTTCTTAAGGGTGACCAATTAGTTAAGACTAATTTTATTATTCCTGTTCGCGGTTGATGTAAATATAAAGTTTGTAGGATCTTTGTAAATATTGTTATAACTACAGCTATTATGTCAAGTTTATATTTAAAATTATGCTAAAATTTGCATTCATCATCAGTGAGTGAAAATTTTGATCGTTCAAGTATAATCAACACCAGTGTTAATTTAAAAACTTGAGTGATTGCCAATTAAGACAAAATTACATCAAATTAATATTTATATTACAACTCTTGATATCTTTAAAAGGAATTTAAACGATACAATTATCCGGCAAAGTCTTACGAATGGTTTGGACTTGATGGGGATGTGAGGTTGGAGGTCACTAAATGGGAAATCAAGCATCACTACAGTTTAGTAAAGCGAGATCTTGTTGAGGATCCAAGGCCAACAGCTCCAATCTCATTGGAAGATGGAAATCCACCTGAAGTAGTTTAACTACTGTGTTAACTTGTAATAGTAAATTAATGTTAAGGTTTTTGTTCTCATTTTCCCTCTGAAATTTCTGAACACACCTAACTGAATAGTATTTATCAAAGTATGCTGTCACATATGGTCACCTGTCAGGTCATGGTCCTCACCTGAAGAATCTCCACCCCAACATTATCGGGTGGTTGAAAATTACAGAACAAAACAAATCAGGATTCCCCAAGGGCTCACAAAAGTCATGAGACCTTTCCACTTTTCAGCTGGCCTCGAGGCAGAGGCCAAGGCCACTTTTGAGGTTTGAGGCCAAGGCCCCATGTCTGATATATAGCTATATATATTCCAATGTGGCTTAGTGGTTAGCATCACTGACTATGAATCCATTGGCCCCAGGATTGAGACCTGGTGATGGCTGGTAGCACACAGCAAAACCCAGCTGTTCATTCATCCTTCCACACAATAAAAAAAATTGGTTGGTAGATAAATGGGTGCCCTGGGTAGTGGTTAAGACAATTGGCTGCTGGTAGGGTGTGGTTCAGGTTCCATGTTAAACTATGGGTCTAAGGTGGAGTGACAAGTTTGACCTTCATCAGAATGAACAATTTAGGTGGAAACTAAACCAAGGTTAACCAAGGTATATACCAGTATATATGTTACATACAGGCTGTGCATGGAACAAGGAACTCTCTTGGAATAATTAAATCTGCTGTAGTCCAAGTAATGGTAAATGGGAAACACTAAGGTTTTTCTTTCTCATGATGGAAGCCCAACAGGTCACTAGCAAATAAGAAGAGTAGTTCCCAGAAGAGTTCCTTGTTCCATGCATGGTCTGTGTGTAACATAAAAGTTTCTCGGGGGACAATTCTGAGTTGTAGCACATTAAACAGACATGTTAAGTGCCTTGAAAAGTGGGTACTCAAATTTTCCACTTGAGGTTTAAGTTTTGGATTTTGGCTAAAAATACAATAGTTACTGGTACCCTTTTTCTTTGATGTATTTGATCCGACATAAATGCAGCAATTTTCTTACATATATTGAGGTTCTGAATGTAGCTGTTTTAGGTTAGTTTTGAACCCCAGACCCTGTCCCAAAGCTGGGTCCTATCTGCTTAGCATATTTTAGTAGATGCCTCTTTGCTGATGACCCATTGTCCATGAACATTGGGCTTCCATCATGAAAAAGAAGAACTTTAGTATTTGCCATTGACCATTACTTGGACTATATTGTATTTAATTATCCCTGAACAATTCCTTGTTCCATGCATGGTCTGTGTGTAACAAAAGTTTTTCAGGGGACCATTTGGAGTTGTAGTGTATATACAGGCCTCCTATATAAAATATGCATACTAAGCTGCTGAGCAGGAGGTTATGAAATGGAGTCCTGGTTCAGACTTTGTGATTTCAGACTTCCTTGGTTAGGCATGGTTCAGATCCCATGTTAAACTGTTGGTCCCAGGATGTGGTGGTAATCCTGTCCTTCATGAGAATGAACAGTTTCAGTGAAGCAAAACCCACATTAAATATATAATAGAAAAATGCCAGAAGTATTTAACATGCAATATTTTGGATATACCTTGTGAATGCAACAGATTCTTTTTTAATCTTTTCAGGGTGTAATTAGGTGCAGTACTTACTAAAAAAAAAGCCTTCAAACTCAAAAACAAAAAAAATTATTCAAGTGAACTTGCAGTTGCAGATTGCCAAGGCATAGTTGCAGCTGTGCACCATAATTAAGCATTAACCAGATGTAATACAATTTTGATAATGGCAAATGCAACATTTATTCCAAAAGTTGAAGGATACATTATTGCTGAGAAACTGGGTTCTGGCTCTTATGCTGAGGTATACAAAGCCTTTAAAAAAGGAGAAAAGAGAGATGTCGTTGCTATCAAATGTGTAGATAAAAACAGACTGTCCATTTCTGCACAAGATAATTTGGTATCAGAGATAAAAATATTAAAAGGTTTGAGTCACGAGAATATTGTAAAGCTTAAGGATTTCACTTGGGATGGTTCTCATATTTTTCTAATTATGGAGTATTGCAGTGGAGGTAATCTTTTTAATTATATTCACAAAAGACAAAGACTAAGTGAGAATATTTGCCAAAGATTTTTACAACAACTTGTTCTAGCCCTTTTGTATTTAAGAGAGAAAAATATTAGTCACTTTGACTTGAAGCCTCAAAATATTCTTTTAGCCTCCAGAAACCTTCAAATTTTAAAAATTGGAGATTTTGGACTTGCCCAGTATATTAGAGAGAGTGACAAGAACTCTTTAATTAAAGGTAGCCCTTTATATATGGCACCAGAAATTGTTTTAAAGCATGAATATGATGCTAGGGCTGATATATGGTCTGTGGGAGTTATACTTTATGAATGCCTATTTGGAAAGGCTCCATATAGTTCTAAAAGCTTTGAAGAACTTATGAACAAGATTAAGTCAGACAAACCAATAAAGATTCCCACTAGTGCTAGTATTTCTCTGGATTGCAGAGACTTCCTTACTAGATGTTTGGAAAGAGAACTTTCAAAAAGGTTCGATTTCAATAGTTTTTTTTATCATCCTTTTGTAGATTTAAAACATGCTCCCAGTGGAAATAGCATTGATGAAGCATCAGTTCATTTGAGTAAAGCTATTCAAGAAGACAAAATTGGAAATTTTAATGAAGCTTTTTTTTCATATAATGAAGCATTAAAATATTTAATTCCAGTAATGCACATAGGAGGAGATACTTCCAAAAGGATGAATTTAAAGAAGAAGATAGATGAATATGTCAAAAGAATGAAAATTATAAGGACAAAAATAAAATCTGAAGAATATGATTCCTCAAACATGGTGGAAATCCCTTCCATTGTAAATATGATGCCAACTCAGTTTACGTATGAAGGAAGTTTGTTTGAACTTTTAGAACTTACTAAAACTACTCCTCAGATTACAACAGCAATTGAGATTGCCCAGTCAGCACAACTATATGAACAAGAGAAAAACTACTCTGCTGCTTTGGAGAAATATGAAATGGCATTAGGAAAATTACTCGCTCTCCTTCAAAAGGAACCTAAAGGAAGACGAAGAGATCTCTTAGTGGAAGAATTAAATCGTTGGATGGAGGGAGCAGAAAAGATTAAATCCTATGAGCAAGGGATTTCTGATGACTCTCCCATTGCAGATAGTGAAAAGATGTGCACCATTCAATAACACATTTTAGGCACTCATTTTGTTGAGAGATTAGTGGCTGAAGTGTAGGCTGCATTGAAGCATTTAAATTAATTTAGTCTATTAAAATTATTTACTAGAGCTATGAATGATTAATTATCTTGAAGCCTTTATTAACCCACTGACAGTCCATTTACATTAGCGGGGATTTTCTACAAGGGTCATCCTGAGCAATTGACCTTTCCATTTTTAATCCTTGCATAAATAAATTAGTCTTTAGCATAAGTTTCATATACTGTACATGTTGTAGATGTTCCTAAACATGAAATAGCTATTTGTTATATTTTATATTTTATAAAACAATATCTTCAAATGAAAGATATTTTCATGATTTACACCTAAAAATATCAAAAGTGATTTATAAAAGGTTTTTAAGAATTTTATTCCTACTCAGCTTTAAGCTTTCATATCTAAAATGAAAATATTTCTGTGAATTATCATCATGATACTAATATATAACCTATGCAAATTTCTAGAGATTTTGTAAATAGAATTAAAGTTCTTTAATTTTTTTCAATTTCTTCTATTATTCAAACTTGATGAATGAAGTCCAAGTAGTAGGTAAATGAATACTTTCTGTATGTTTCATTTTAGGGATTACTTCAAATTAATGTTTTAAAGATTTTAGTTGCCATCTCAAAATCTGTAAGTACCTTTTATGGGTTAAAATATTTATTGAGAATTAAACTTTAGTGAACTAAAAGGAGATGGCTTTAATTATTTATAACTTATGGTGGTTTTATCAATGTATGACAGACATTTTCAGGGAAGTAATTTGAACATTATAGTTAGGAGAAAATTGAATTTAATAACTACAATTAAGGAGGTACAGTCCTTGAGATATCTGAAAATATAAAAATTTAAATGAGCTTTATGAAAGTTTAATACAAAATTTGAATTTATAGTGTCGTACAGGTAACTGAAATATAAAATTAATATAAGATCTAATATTTCTAAGTACAGATTATTAATTAGCGGACTTGTGATTGACATTTTCTACAATTTTATTATAATATATACCTTATGACTTGGATAACCTCAATATGCCTGAGTGGCTTCATGTTTTCAAATGAAATGTACGGTAATGTAATATAACATAATTACAAAATGTTTTACCCAACACTATTTTGAAAATGTGGCCTGTCAAACAGAATCAGTCCTTGTGTGAAAAGTGTTTATTTTGTAGATTTTTTTGTATAGTATAACTTCATCATTTTTTTCCTCAATAGTACAACAAATTGCATATGTTGCAAATAATAAGAATAAATAATTGGCTGTAAATAATTATATAAAGACATGCTTTTATATATATATATTATATATATAACAGGGTGTTTGAAAACTTTCCGTACAAATTGTAATGGGGGATAGGCAACACCAAGACAAACCCTTTTCGTCTATAAGTGTATGTCCGCTGATGTCACCATTCGGCGCGAGAGGGCGCCGCTGCAATTGGCTAAAAGGTGAAGTGGGCTAGACTCGCGCTTGCCACGGGCATTCTTAAATCGAACGTAGTACGCGTAACATGGAGCGCTTCACGACTGCTGAGATGGCTGCATACATGGTGTATGGAGCTGCCAATGGAAACGGAAGAGCTGCTGTGAGGTTGTACCGACAGCGCTTCCCAAACAGACGTGTGCCAAACCACCAAACGTTTGCGCATTTGCATCGGCGACTGCGAGAAACTGGAACATTCCATGCAAACATGCATGACACTGGTCGGGAGAGAAACGTGCGCACTCCTGACATGGAAGAAGAAATCCTACGGCGATTTGAGGACAATCCAAGCGCAAGCACGTGAGGTGTTGCATGTATCCTCAGTGTGAACCACGACCTGGTCTGGAGAGTGTTGCACGAGCAGCAGTTACATCCGTTTCATTGTCAGAGAGTCGAGGCATTACAACCTCGGCATTACCCTTTTCGTGTGGAATTCGCACGCTGGTTTCTGCAGCAGACAGCGGTGCAGCCTAATTTTCTGGCTTATGTGCTGTTCTCAGATGAGGCCTGTTTCACACGTGAGGGTGTGTTTAACATGCACAATTCTCACGTGTGGGTGCACGCAAATCCACATGCTACACGGGTGCATGCTCATCAAGAATGGTTCGCCATCAATGTTTGGGCGGGTATCGTCCATGGCAAGTTGATTGGGCCGTACCTGCTGCCTGCCCGTCTCGACGGGTGGGTTTATCGGATATTTCTTATTTCGACCAGTGTCATGCATGTTTGCATGGAATGTTCCAGTTTCTCGCAGTCGCCGATGCAAATGCGCAAATGTTTGGTGGTTTGGCACACGTCTGTTTGGGAAGCGCTGTCGGTACAACCTCACAGCAGCTCTTCCGTTTCCATTGGCAGCCCCATACACCATATGCATGTCAACCATCTCAGCAGTCGTGAAGCGCTCCATGTTACGCGTACTACGTCCGATTTAAGAATGCCCGCGGCAAGCACGAGTCTAGCCCACTTCACCTTTTAGCCAATTGCAGCGGCGCCCTCTCGCTCCGAATGGTGATGTCAGCGGACATACACTTATAGACGACAAAGATTTGTCTTGGTGTTGCCTATCCCCCATTACAATTTGTACAGAAAGTTTTCAAACACCCTGTGTGTATATATATATATATATATATATATATATTTATTAGTGGTGGACTGGATGTCAGTTTTTCAACATTTGTGGATATGGATTTTTTTTTTTTTTTTTCAATATATGCGGATGCAGATATTTAGTTAATCTATCAATATAATATATAACATAATTTTTAAAATTTCGTGATATTACTATTATGGCAGGCAATGCATAAGAATTAAAATTAAATTAATGTTTTCATTATGATAAAAATAATAACTTTCTCAAGAGTTTCAGCCACAGAAAATTGAATGAAACAAGTTTCATTCAATTTTCTGTTACCAGGTATTTATATTTTGAGGTTTATATATTTATTTGTTCATTAATAACACCGTGTAACACAAAATTTGTCCATGAGTTAAAACTATTATTTTCTGATTTTTTTAGGGCATAAATAAGTAAAAATGAGCAGTCACCAAGTTCAGACTTCGGTTCTGAGTTCATGAGATCGATTTATTGATTTTTTGCCATTTTTGCTTATTAATTTAAGGGTTTTTCACACTATCTGCTTTTAAATCAAATGAATCCTGTTAAGTATAATTTTAATTGATGTTAACACGATTATTATGATAAATCAATGATGAAAAATGAAGTTCTCCAGGCCCCGTCTTTAGAAATGAAAATAAAAAGAAGGAAACGAGTAGGGAATAATTATGTATTATAATATGTTAATACACAGACAGTGATACAGTGCAGTGATGCAGAGTGTTGATAAAGAGTATTGCTACGGAGAATTGATACAGAATTGATACAAAAATTCTAGCATTATAGTTTAATCAAAAAGAAGTTTGTCTACGAGATTGGCGATTGTATTTCAGTTCACTCTCACGCAAAAAGTTCCAGATATAGTCCCCCATCATACTTTCATTGTACTGTCCCTTGTAGCGTTCCTCGAAAGAGCTGACATCCTGGTGAAATCTTTCACCTTGTTCTTCTGAGTAGTCTCCCATGTTTTCTTTGAACTCATCAAGGTGGGCGTGTAATACGTGCAGTTTCAGCGACATCCGGCAGCCCATGCTCCGGTACATGTCCACAAGTTCGTCAATGATTTCCCTGTAGTTCTCTGCCTTGTGGTTTCCGAGGAAACCTTTGACTAGAGAAACGAAGCTTGTCCAAGCTGCCCGCTCAACCTCAGACAGCTTCTCAGGAAAGCTGTCGGAGTCAATAAGTCGCTTCACCTGAGGGCCCACAAATACTCCTGCTTTGATCTTCGCCTCCGACAACTTCGGGAACAGCTCCTGGATGTGCTTCAAGGCCTCACCCTCTGGATCCAGCTGTTTAACAAACTGCTTAATGATGCCCAATTTGATGTGCAGGGGTGGCATCAGCACTTTCGTTGGCTCCACCAGCGGCTCTTGCTTCACGTTATGGGCCCCAACCTCATAGCTGGTCCTGAGGGGCCAGTTCCTCTTCTCGTAGTGAAGGGCTGTATTTCGGCTATCCCAGAGGCACAGATAGCAAGGGAACTTGGTGAAGCCTCCCTGAAGCCCCATCAAAAAGGCCACCATCTTGAAATCGCCAATGACCTCCCAGCTGAATTGGTCGTACTTCAGTGCACTCAGCAGGATTTTGACGTTCTGGTACTCTTCTTTCATGTGCACTGAATGAGCCAGAGGAATCGAGGGCCACTGATTTGTGTTGTGCAGTAAAACAGCCTTGAGGCTTTTAGATGAACTGTCGATGAAGAGCCGCCAGTCAGAGGTGTTGCAGGGAATGCCCACAGCGTCGAAGAGTCCTCTGATGTCATGGCAGTAGCACAACCCATCTCTAAGAGTGAAGAACACTGAAAAGCCGTGATGCCGCTTCCTCTGGGAAGTAATTCGAACGCTGTCGTCCAGTAAGTCCCACTGCTTCAGTCTGGAAATGAGCAGCTCGGCGTTAGACTTTGTCAAGGCCATTTCCCTGATGAGGTCGTTGATGTCCTCTTGGTTGGGGTAGTAGGGGCACCTTTCACTGGCCACCCAGCGTCGATGGCGCGCAGCAGATGACGCACCTTGCTCCTCCTCGGAATCATCATAGCTTGCTTCTTCTGCTGGACAAGATTGATCTCTCAAGGGAGGCTGTGGCACAGGTAGGTCCGTCGCGTTATGGGGAACAGGTGCAATAGATGATGGAATGTCAGGGTACTCAATGGGAGGCGCATTCTTCCCTTTTCTTCGTTTTGTTGGGTCCACCATACAGAAATAGCAGTCTGTGAGATGGTCTGAGGGCTCACGCCAGACACGGGGGATAGCGAAACGCATTGCCCTCTTCTCTCCTCTAAACCAACCTTCAAGAGTGCGGCGGCAGTAGTCACAGATGACATGTGGTGCCCAGCGTTTGTCTTGGTCACCGACTGGCATTCCGAAGTAGGCATGATAGGCTTCCTTTGCACGGGTGCAACTGTCCAAGCAGTGTTTTTTAGCTGTCTTTGCGAAGAACTCGCCGCACACGTAGCAGAAGGAATCCGCTGGGTATTTGCAACCACTAGCAGCCATAACAGTAACTTCGTCACATGTCACACGTCTGAAAAAGTAAAAATAATGGATTAATTTAACCCTATATGGACATAATTCTTATTTTTGTCTTAAAATTTTTTTACCTATATTAAACATTCATTTAGAGTACTTTGAACATAAATATGTGATTTTTAATGTAATATATATATATATATATATATATATATAATAATATATATATAAATAATAATATATATATATATATATAATATATATATAATGTAATATATATAATACAAATTGGACAACCTTATACCACGTGGCAAAGAAGGCATGGATGTCAGAGCCATCAATATTGTTACGTTTCAATAAAATATTCTAGTGCTCAGTTTATCAGAATTGTTTTATATTACTTCAGCCACTCTAACAACATATATTGAGCAATAAAAAATTATTCAACTTACCTTTAATCAAATAAAGTGATAAAAAATAAAAAATGAACTGCCTAACCATACACTTTTACTTCTACTGACGCACTAACTTATTTTTTTCATTAAAGCTCGGTTTTCTGCAGTAGGAGTTGCCAATTCGTGATATAAACTCCTTGAACCGTTACATATTTGACGATATCGTCATTTAAGTTAAAATGTACTTGTTTCGGTAAATATATAGTAAATTTTGAAGCGTTTACAGATCTGTCGCAGATGTCCATATAGGGTTAAAAAATAATAATATTCTTATTTCAACAAAATCGATGTACTGACAACAAACCCGAAGTTTAAAATCACTGACAGCTTTTTTCCAGTGATTTGAAGCATAATGAATCAGAAAATAAAGGTTATTGCCCAGAAACAAAGAAAAAACTTTTTTTTGTTACACGGTGTAATTAATACTTTACAAGAAATATGCATGACTGGGACTTATAAGCTACTTTATAAGCTAGTTTAATTGTAAATTGCATAATTTATTAGAGGTAATATCCACATAACATCCGAAGTCAGAAGTGTGGATGTTAAAAATGATGCGGATATCTAGTCAACCACTAATATATATCAGGGGTGGAGCTAGCTAGGGACAGGCAAGGCAGTGCCCTGGGGCCCAGGTTATTTCAACAAGTGATGAGAAGTTATTTAAGAGAGCAACAAAGCTAGTAAATAAATATAAAAATGATATTTCCTCTGGATTTCCAAGTCAATTACTCTCTTTACAAATGTGCTTAAAAACAGACATTGAAAAAATGATGACAATCCATGAGCTATATTCATTTTTACTTAAAGACAACAGTACTTTGTGCCCAAGTTTTCCTGAAGTTGTGACTGCCATAACATTGTTCCCCACAATTCCTGTGACAGTTTCAACTGCAGAGAGATCATTTTCAAAACTTAAACTAATAAAGAACTATCTACAAAATTCTATGAATGAAAAAAGATTAAGTGGACTCTCAATTATATCAATTGAAAACAAGAAAGCTAGAAATATTAACTTGGAGGATTTAATTAATGAATTTGCTAAAAGAAAGGCAAGAAAAGTCAAGTTCTGATGTTGCCGTAAGTAAACTTTTATTTCACAGTATCCTTTTTAAATTTAGCTCAATATTTTGCATAATGTTTTGCCTTCTATGCCTCCATGCGTACAAGTAGTATAATTCTTAAATATATGCTAAATAAATAATGCAAAGAAAAGCAATATAAATGTATAATACAAATTTTGTTAGGGGGCCCGTAAATAAGTTTTGCCCCAGGGCCCGTGACACTCTTGCTCTGTTCCTGATATATATATATATATAAAAGCAAGGAGCCACAGGGAAAAGGAAACATGAGGTCTGAGCACTTTCGTAATATATTCACACCTTTAGGGACAAGAGAACTGCGTATTAAGCAGCATAAATACAGTAATATAAGAACTGGCTAGGAATCTAACGCCACTTTCATTCACGTAAGAAATACTAATCATCCCATTGACTAGAAAAATGCCTCCAAATTAAGTTTTAGTAAATCTATTGAACCTTTACCTTATGTTGCTTCGTGTGTTGGTCTCTCTTCACACAGACAAGCTGGTGGCTCCACCTCTAGGTCTGGCTTGGTGGAGGAGCGAGTTGCTTTCTTGTGCTCTCCACTGTACATAGCCAGGCATGCCTGGCTCATCTGGTACCATCCTGAGTCAGGCATCCAGTCTTCTCTTGAAGACTTCAACTTTGACCCCCATTACATTTCTGAGGTCCTTTGGAAGCTGGTTGAAAAGTCTTGGCCCCCCTGACAACCAAGCTATTTTCCTTCAGAGTTGAGGAGCTCCCTTGTTGGGCCCTTAATTTGGGAACACTACACATTCCGCCTTTCCTATTTTCCAGTGTTGTTTGAATGGTAATTGGGTTTAGTTTTAGGTTTGGTACCAGTTTTTCAATAATTTTCCATATATAGATTATGGTGTACCTCTCTCCTCTTCTTTCCAGGGAGTACAGATTTAGTTTACGTAGTCTTTCCCAGTAGTTGAGTTCTTTGCAGCCATCAATCTTGGCTGCGAAATGTGTCTGTGTTTCTTCTAATTTATTAGTTTCTTCCTTTTTATATGGGGACATCAAAACTGAGCAGTATTCAAGTTTTGGTATAATCAGTGTTTTTAGCAGGGGAATCATTACTGTCCTGTCCCTTCTCTTGAACATTCTTAGTACCTGTCCAGCGACTCTCTTTGCTTTATTTATCACTACCTGATTTTGTGTTTTGAATTTTGCATCATCTGTCATTATTATCCCGAGATTGATCGCTTTTGTGCTTCTCTGAATTTTCTGTCTATCTGGAGTATAATATGCAGTCTGTTTAAGTTCTTCTGTTCTACCATATCTCAAGAGCTGAAATTTCTCGGTGTTAAATGATATGTTGCTGTCTTCTGACCATTTGTATATTTTGTTCATGTACATCGCTGATTTTTCTGCTGATCTTTGTATCATCTGCAAAGGATGTTACTATACTGCTGCTGTTTACTCCGCTGTCTATGTCTGTTAGCATGATAATGAACAAGAGTGGGGCCAGTACTGTCCCTTGTGGTACTGAGCTGCATAATTCTGACTCTGATGATGATATACCTTGAATTTTGACGACCTGCAGATGTTCTCTGAGGAAGTTGTAGATCCATTTTCCCACTTTGCTTGTTATTCCCATATATTTCATTTTATATGCTATTATACCTTGGTCACATTTGTCGAAAGCTTTAGCAAAATCTGTGTATATATAACATCGTAGTTGTCATTGCCTTCCAATGCATCTAGGATATTGTTGTAGTGTTCTATTAGTTGTGATAGGCATGATCTACCTGATTGGAATCCATGCTGATTTTTGTTGAATCTTTCCCATCTCTCCAGGAAATCATAAATTTTCTCTAACTATTCTTTCAAATACTTTGAGGTGGGACGTCAATGACACTGGTCTATAGTTCTTTGCTTGAGCTCTGTCCCCTCTTTTATACATAGGGACAATGTTTGCTCTTTTCAAGATGCTCGGTATTTCCCCAGTGTCTGGGGATCTTCTCCATATCCAGTATAAAGGTGTAGCTATTTCATTTTTACAGTTTTTAATCAATAATGTGTTCCAATTGTCCAGACCTGCAGCTGAATGTGGTTTCATTTGTCCTATAGCTCTTGCTATCTTCTCGGGGTAAAATCAAAGTCTGTTATATACTCTCCTTGCAATTCCTCTTCAAAGAATGTCGGGTATCGCTTTGTCACTTTTTGGGGTACTGAAAACTGATTCATATTGAACTCTCAATGTATCAGATTTCTTTTGGATCATTAGTTAGGTCATTATTTCTTGTCCTTAAGGGCCCAATAGCAGCACACGTTTTTGTTTTCCTTTTTGCATAGCTATAGAAGTATTTTGGATTTTTCTCTTGCTTCTACTACCTTTTCCTCTTCCCTCTGTATGGTCCTCAGGGCTTGTATTTCCCAATCGATACCCTCCAGTTTTTCTTTTATTGCTTTCCTGTCATTATCTCCGCAGTTGCCTAACTTCGCCTCCACTCTCTTTTGTTTGCGGAATAATCTTCTCTTTTGCCTCTCTAGCCAGCTCCTCTTTCCTTTTGGCTGTGATTTTGAAGCATATTTTTCTAAAATTCTCAGCATTTTTTCTTCCAAGGTTGTTAACATTTCTTCAGTTGTTTTATTCTCGAAAATTGTTCTCCATTCTATTTGGGCCATGTGTGATCTGATTGCTTCCCAATTTGTAGTCTTGGAGTTTAAGTTAAAGGCCCCAAATTTACTTCTTTCTTCAATATGTGTATTGTCTTTTAATGCTGTCATCATATTTGTTGATATCTCAATTAAGTTGTGGTCTGAGATAATGGTTGGAGTTATTTTTATATCAGCAATCAAGTTTGTGTTATTCATGAATACCAGATCCAGGCAGTTATTTTTTCTGGTATTTTCTGTTATCTCCTGTGTCAGCATAAACTCATTTGTGAGAGCCATCAACATTTTTGCTTGCTCCTGGTCTTCTCTTGTGCCCCCCTTGTCCTGGTGAATATATATATATTCCTATCTATCCACATTTTTGTCTTTTATAAATGGGAAGTTAAAGTCTCCACAGTTCATTATATTGGGGGATGGGGGGTTTGTGGCCTTTATTAGCTTTCTGATGTCATCAATGGCCTCCAAGAGTTTTTTGGTTGGGGTGCTTGGAGGTCTATAGATGACTATTACTATCACATTTAGTTTTTCTATTTTCACTGCTAGGAGTTCCACATAGCTGTTTGATTTACTTATTGTCATCTCTGTCATGGCCTTCCTGTACATATATAGCACAGCCACCTTGTTAGTAGAAATATAATTGAATCAAGTGTGATCAACAATAATGTTGATTTTGTTCTTAATATTAGCCCTGGTCTTTACAAATTACACTCATACCTTGTCAGAAAGGTGGTGGAATATTCTGACTGTATTCTTGCCACTTAGTCGTTTGTTTTAATTAAATAATATTATCTTAATAATTGTTATAATTTTTGTGTGTACATTTTGATTGTATAATTTCTTTTATATAGTTTTTATGTACTCGATAATTTAGTAGCCTTTAGATTAAGTTATCTATTGGGGAAGTTTTAGATTGTTTTTGTTGTTTTTACATTGAGTTGCCTATTGGAGAATTTTTTTCGCTTGTGTATTAATTCATTTACTTTGTTAAATTCTATTTCTCTCTTGTACTGACTTAATGTTCCTTTTCCCTGTGGTTCTTTGCTTATTAAAAAGATTACATGTTGTTTTGTGAATTGTTTGTGTATATATATATATATATATATATATATATATATATATATATATATATATATATATATATATATATATATATATGGCCTACCATAAAAAATTTTTGGTGGAACTGAACATTTTTTCAACTGAGGTTTTATTTGTTCCAGATACGTTGATTCATTATTAGCATGATTGCATAATTATATTCATTCAACTCTTCTGGGCCATAGTTAGCTGTTGTGAAGCATTGTCCCTCGAAGGGACATCAGAAGATAAAAGCTGGTCAGATCACATTGCTACCTCAATCACAACATTCGAATTCATTATCAGTCTAGTTGTGCTCAATCATGTAAGTTCAGTGTTGATAAACATTTTGAAGGCCCTTCAGTCAAAGAGCCTGGATCTCGTAAGTTGCTGCAGTATCATCGACAGTGTGCGAAATTTGTTCAATGACCAAATCTGCGACACAGATCAGCAGTTCAACCCACTATTCAAAGCTTCAGTTGAGCTTGCTGAAACAGTTGGTGTCAGTGTCAGTTTGCCTCGATCATTTATGCGAAATCAAGGTGATGCCTCAAAAGATTCAATGACTTACTACTGAAAAAACGTTTTCAAGAAATATCTGACTGATGTGAGTGATGGACTCTCTAAAAGATTTTTGTGACAGAAATAATGCATTTAAGCTGCACCATCTTGTACTAAAATTATGCAACAACCAGAATGATCAGGCAGTTAGTGCTTTGATTGATTTTTATGGTTCCTTGCTGCTTGTCCCTGACTTGGATGTTGCCAAAATTGAATTGTAGCTTTGGCAGAGTAAATGACATTTAACAGCCTCCAGTGGCAGACCTGCGAATGTGGTAGACTCCCTATTGAAATGTCCTGCAGACTTTTTCCCCTGTGAGGAGACTTCTCCAAGTTCTGGCAGTAATCCCTGTCACAAATGCCACAGCTGAAAGATTGTTTTCCACCCTCAAAAATCTCAAGACCCATCTCCACAGCACAACTGGTTCCCAACACCTTATGGCTTTGGCATTTCTGAATATCCATCAAACTGTTGAGTTAGACTCAAGTACATTATTGATAAACTTACTTGAAAACCGAAAAATTTTGTTGTGATGTTTAGTAAATATATATTGAAGGTCAATTTTTTTGAAGATTTGGTCAGTTAGGCACACCTTATTCATTCCTCTTCTGATCATTATGATTTTTTTTTTTTGGTTCTGGAATCCTAACTTCAACATTTCAGGGGGAGCTTTATACCAAAATTAAGGCTAAAAGAGAAGCAACAAATTAGTTTTTTTTTTATGGTCATTTTTTTTAAAAGGAGAAATTTCCCTAAAATTAAGTAGCAACTTTTGACTGCTGATTCTAATTATTTGGCCAGGATCTATATGTTAAAATTATTTTTAACATTCAACAGTAAAAATTCATATGATTCTAATAAAGAAGTTTTTGCACTGTTTCACCACTTTTAGATTTAGAATAAAATTATTTTTTAGCAACCTTCAAAAAAAAAAAAAAGCACCAGCTAGGTTTGTATTTATGGTGAAACATTCTTCCATAGTGTGTTAGTTTAATATTTAGTATAAGAGTTCTGTCATTTCTTTGTTTAAGCTAAATTGCCAAATGTTATTAACTGCATTTTCAGAATGCTTTTTCTTGAAAATTGTGGTATCCTTTGTAAAAAGTTTGTGATAAGTTTTTTTGTTGTGATTTAATATGTACATTTTTTTTTTTAATTATCATTCATTATTCCATTAATTGTTCTTTTTTTATATTATGTTTTTATTAATATTTTATTTAACTTTTTGTCGCAGCTTTTCAAATGATTGTTTTTATTAGTTTTCTGGATTATGCAAAATATTTGTAAGGTTGTCTACTTGTGAATTTTGTATTCAACAGATTTCAGCTGGATATTAGCATAAATATTATCTGCATTAAAAACTTTACCCATATTTTGTAGTGTGTATGTAGTCTTTGCTGATTTTGTGTACAATATTTATTTTTTTTCAGAGGTGATAATGTAGTTACCTTACTATAATTTATTTCATTGCGGGATGATGAAACTGTAAATATGTAGGCTAAAACTTCAAGTAATTTATGTTGATTTTACTCATAGAAATTATTTTTTAGCAACAAATAAGTTTTGGATGAAGCTGAAAGTAAGTTTGATTATGGCTGTCAGGCCTATTCCTCTGCCCCTGCCTGCACATGCTGGACCTCATTCGTTCCCTGGGTGTATGCATCAGCACAGGCACTTTCTGGTCCTCTCCTATTGTCAGTCTTTATGCAGAAACTGGCCATCCTTGTTGGATGTCCACCATAACTTGGCTTAAAATACCTCTTGCACTCAACAGTTTTCTTCCACCCTGATCTACCAATCAGGGTGGTCTTCTACTTTGGACTGCTATGACTCCATCCCCAGTTGGCTCGACTGTTTGGTCTTCAGAAGGCCTCCATCCTGTCTCCTCTTCGGGTGGAGGGGTGAGTGTTCCCTTCTCACTTCTCTGCCTTTTCCCCATGAACCCTTCCTTCCTCTCTACTACACCGAAGTCACAGTTCTACCCTCTCATCCTCTGACAGTTGTTTCTTTCCCACTCCTCTTCCCATTCTGACTCTACCCCTATGTTCACCCACTTGGAGTGGGCTGTGCGGCAGCCTTCCTGTCACTGATTAAATCACTATCCCTTCCCTCTTCACAGCGGAGCTCGGCTATTTTGGCTCTTCGGTTTCTCTCTCACCTCCTCTTTGTCCTTTTTTTTTTATTCAAGACTCCTGTAACGCATTTGAGGCCCTGTCCTCTCTTGCCTCCCCCTCACTCACTGGTGCGATAGATCCGGAACTGGCTTGTCCTTCTCTCATCACGCTGTAAGTCGGTCGCCGCCTTTTGCTAGGTGCCGTCCCACTTCGTTCCCGGGCAACGAGCGCGCGGACGCTGCGGCGAGGGAGGTGTCCCTGCCTTTTGATCACAACACACACCTCCCGTCGTCGAGCCTCACGTGGTTCTCCGGGATGCACTCTTTCCCTTTTGTTGAGTGACCACGCCTGTACTGAAGGACGCTTTCTTATCCTTTCTCCGTCAGACTGGCCTTTTGCTCTTCATTTAGTGTGTTGTAAGCTAGTCACACATTTGGGCTGGACCAGCTCAAGTTGTATTGCATGGGTTGTAATGGCAATACACCCATTAGTGCTGGAAAGCTGGTACCAGCCCTAGTGTGTACGTGTTTTGTGTATTGTCATTACAACCTATGCACAGTGGTGGGCAACCGCAACCGCAACTCTGCTGAAATAGTTGCGCCGCACGCGCAAGCGCAACCCTTTTCAAAAAGTT
This sequence comes from Bathynomus jamesi, assembly GCA_023014485.1. Lineage (NCBI taxonomy): Eukaryota > Metazoa > Arthropoda > Malacostraca > Isopoda > Cirolanidae > Bathynomus > Bathynomus jamesi. The sequence continues at coordinate 1,387,520 of JAJOZX010000207.1, read as the reverse complement.
GCGCCGCAAGCGCAAGCGCAACCAAAAATGTTGCGGCGCAACTGCCCACCTTTGCATTTAACGTATATCTGCAGTGGTGGGCACGCGCAACGATTTTTGTAGCGCCGCAACCGCAACTCTGCTGAAATAGTTGCGCCGCACGCGCAAGCGCAACCCTTTTCAAAAAGTTGCGCCGCAAGCGCAAGCGCAACCAAAAATGTTGCGCCGCAACTTTTTGCGGCGCAACTGCCCACCTTTGCCTATGCAGTACAACTTGAGCTGGTCCAGACCAAATGTGTGACTAGCTTTAGGTGTGATTTCTTCCTCTCTCTGTTGTTCCTAGTGCCTTTTTTCTCTTGCCTTACATTTACTCTTTAGCTGTTCCTTCTCTCGTCTTTCCTTCTCACCATTTCCTCGTGTTCTCTCTCTAGTCAAGCTTCAGCGCGATATAACCCCGGCAGTCGGAGCGCCGATGAAGCACTGCTATGCCTTCCTTCCTTAGATGAAGCTGATTATCAGTTTGTATTTATGAATATTTTCTCCCAAATATTGTATTTAGGAATAGAGATGATGTAAATCAGTGCCTTTTTCTGTGTTTTGTTGTCACACGAGAAATTTGTTATCAGGAGTCGGCGGTCCTCTCTTTCGGACTGAGGAATTGTATCTCTTCCCGACCAGTTCCATTCAAATGATAACCTACATTTCTTAAGAGTTAAGGTTGTTTAAATAAATAAAATGTACATAGCAAATCTACCTAGTTAACTAGTATAGTAAATCTGATTGACAAGTAGGCCTATTTCCTCATCCCTAGTGTGGTCGGTTCTGGCTTCTTACAGCAAGTCTGCTCCTGGCCCCGACTGCATTCATTTTGCTGATTCGCCACCTACACACCCTTCTTTTTTTTTCTACTCATCCTCTATAATTGGATTTGAGTGGAGGGAGGTTGGTGAGAACCCGACATCTCTACCGTCCAATGTCCCTCACTAGCTGCCTCTCGAAACGTCTCCAGATGGTGGTTTATCGTCGTCTGGTGTGGCACCTCGAACGCCACAATCTACTTTCTCCCACACAGACTGGTTTTCGGAGGAGCCGTAGCACCACTGACATTTCTGTTCAGTTGGAGACTGTGGTCTGTGTATCATTTGTAGAGCGGCGTCACTTTTATGCAGTTATTTTTTTACTTGGAGAAAGTCACCTGGCAGTGGTGGATCTGCCGTAAACTTTATCTGCTAGGTTTCCAAGGCTTTCTCCCTTCCTTCATCTCCAACTTTTTGTCTTCCCGCTCCTTTCGTGTTCAGGTAGGTACTTCCTTCTCTTCTGTGCGTTTGCAGGAGGAAGGGGTTCCCCAGGGCAGCGTCCTGAGTGTCATCTGCTTCTCTTTGGCGATCGATGACGTGATGATGGCTCTGCCCTCGGAAATTACGGCCACCCTCTATGTTGATGACCTTCCCATCTATTGCTCCGGTTCCCGATCCGCCTTCCTTGAACGTCTCCTCCAACGAGCCCTGGATTCGGTCTCCAGATGGGCCACAGCCCATGGATTTTCATTTTTTTCTTTCAAAACCGGTGGTGATGCATTTTTGTTGTCGCTGCACTGCCTTCCCTTCCCTTCCCTTCCCTTCATGGATCGCTGCTGCCCGTTGTTCCCGAAACTAGGTTTCTGGGTCTCCTGGATTCCCCATCTGAAGTCTCTGAAGGCTTCGTGCCTTCAGACTTGCACCCTTCTGAAGTTCCTTTCCTAAACCGATTGGGGTGGTAACCGCTACACCCTTTGGCGACAATTGTTTCTATCCCATTCTGATTCTATCTCCGTGTTCACTGACGGCTCTCGCTCGCAGGGTTGCCACTAGGACTTTAAAAGCTTTAAATTGGCTTTATGTCGGGTGGGAGCTTTAAAATGGCTTTATCGAGTATAATAATTACTTTATTAATATTGGCTTTTTTCTTGGATGTATTACATATTGCGAGAAAAAATATTCATAACCCGAGATTATTTTTTTTTTCTTAATTTTAACATAATATAAAAAGCAAGCAATTCATCTATCTTGTAATAATGCAAAAAGCACACTACTAGTATAGAGTCGTACATTTTCTCTTCAACATTGGTTTAATACTTTTCTTCACAGATGAATTATGAATAACACTATGCTGGTTATGTTTGGCCTCCTTAGAAACTCTACTAACCATGTTAAGTCTTAGTTAATAGTTAATTTGGGGCATGGAGATTAAAAAAGAAGAAAAGCATTTTTCAATTATTGCTGTTGAGCTAATTATCTATTTTTTGTTTTTAATTTGTAGATATAGACTTTACAGTTTTATGCTATTAGAAGTGGTCACTGTAGGTACCGTTCGACAAATTATAATTCAGTAAATTAATAAAAGTAAAACGTACCTAAAAACTTATTATTAAAGTGAACCTCACCGCCATGATTGCAGTCGTGACAAATCATCAAATACTTTACTTCAACAGTTAACAATTCGATAAAACTCCGCACCACCTTAAATTGTCGTACCTTGAACTATTTCATCAGTTACTACTGTTTGATTAGGCAATGGACCAGCTGTTGTTATGAAATAAAATGTAATGAGATCACCCGATTTATACATTTATAGTAAAATTAGGTTACAGGTGTAAGACTAGCCTACATGTTCTTGTATACTCGTAAGGTTTGTTTTTGCCAATAATGATTTTTAATAATGTTCTTTATTCACAGTCTATTTTATTATGGAATCATTAAATAATTGCCACATTGTTATGAAAGTTTTTACTGTCACTGCTATTATTATTAGTTATGTTAATTTCTTTTTTTCCAGTTAAAATTAAATAGAAGTCATAAGATGCTGAGTAAAGCCCTCTTTTCTGTCAGTTTGAGAATTGAATTTGGAAAAGCTATTGTTGACGTGTTACAAAACTCGATTTCTTTATCGGTGGTTGTGTGGTGAAGGAAATAATCCATAATCCTTATCACTTCCATTGTTAATTCGTGTTAAGTAATCAGTGTCTAATGACGTTTCAGAAAATTGCTTGACACTTCCATTGTTAATTCGTGTTAAGTAATCAGTGTCTAATGACGTTTCATAAAATTGCTTGACACTTCCAATTTTCACAAAGGAAAGAAAAGGTATCCATGACTTGTATATTACTTATAACAGATTTTCGCGAGCTGATTGCGGGTCGAAGCGAACTGTCTTTCAGGTTTTTCGTCATGTTATGTAAATTTTTCCTCCGTAAAGTGTATCAGATATTGAATCTACCATTGCAGTTTTTATACCATAGATGGCCAACTGGCGGCCAGTGATATTTAGTATTTCTGACTTTCAAAATATATATTTTTTTCGTGTTACAAATTCCAGACGTACTTTACCCGGTCATATAGTATCGACCCCCCAGACTACATACAGTCTAGGTAAGAAACCGGCCCGCGAAATAACAATTGGATTGTTTAACCACTTCCGCAACATCTAAGGTCGTATGACGGAGGGAACCTACAGCTTTACGTGGGATCTGAATCACAGGTCCCTACATTGTCTGGACGCAGCGAACGGTCTCTCATCCAATTATTGTCCAACCCAATGTCATTTAACTTCGCTGATCAACGAGAAGCGGTGTTACGACACTGGCTACGACATATTCTGAAAGATTATCATACAAATTATTTCCAAAATTAATGATTTATTTTTTTTAATTAAGTTTTATCAGTTTTCGAATTCTTTGTTTTCATTCTCACTGATTTCTGAACACACCTTCCCACAGCCACACGATTCTTTACACCACGCATATTTATCGGTTTATCCATTTCAAATGCTCTTATCCTTATCTTCTCATTTTCATGCCTTGCTGACGTTTCACACCCAAACAAAAGTCTATGCTAACACTTTCATGTAAACATAGCACAGACCCTTCGCTTCGTCTGGAGCTATAGGGCTCGTCCCTCTGTGGCCAATGGGGGAATGCATCTTCCTTCGATGTAAGGGCTTTCTCTGCCCTCGTGGCCCATTGGACCCGTTTGGGGACCCGGCTGATCTCCTACCCTCCTACTTATATTTCTCTCTCCTCCTTTCCCCAACTCTTTCTAGTTTTGTTGTTTCCTCCCTTCCCGCATTTGGTTTTGTTTTGGACCTTGGGTGAAGGTGGTGGTTGTCCTTCACCCTTGTCGATCTTAAACCAAACCCAAGCCCTGTCCCTGCCATCTTTCCGCGCGTTGATGAGAGTGGCCGCCTTTTAGGCACGGGGACTGGGAATGGGTGTATCTCCCCTGCGTGACATCTATTGGCGGCGGTGGGACCGAGTGAGCCCACGATTCGCCTTTCCCTTGTTGGAATCGATGGTGGCTGGATGCGCGCGGGGGATGAAGATTCTTTTTGTTTGCTATGGCTGCTTCTACTCGACTAACGACTTCCGCTTCTAATACTCGGACTACTACTACTATCAACACTCGGGTGGTGGGCAACCAGGCCCTCGAGTCCCCTACCACTGGAAGACCGCATCCAGATGGGGTTGACCCCGCTCTGGTAACGGATCACTTGCATCGTTCGATACAGTTCCGCATAGAAGATTAATTGCGAAGGTTAAAGCTCACGGTATACGCGGTCAGGTAGCTAACTGGTCAGAAGAATGGCTTCGTGCTAGGAGACAGAGGGTCGTTGTTAATGGTAGTGAATCGGGGTGGTTGGATGTAGGTAGCGGTGTCCCACAGGGTTCAGCGTTAGACCCATTGCTATTTGTAATTTACATTGACGACATAGATGTAGGATTGACAATTAACGTGTCAAAATTCGCGGACGATACTAAAGTAGGCGGTATGGTTGTTAACGAGGACGATAGAAAGAGGCTCCAAGACGATGTAAATAGGATTATGGAGTGGACGGATAAGTGGTAGATGCAATTTAACGTAGACAAATGTAAAGTTTTGCATATAGGTTCTCGTAACAATAATTACACGTACACGATGGATGATAGTGTGTTAGCGAGCGTTGACGAGGAAGTAGATTTAGGCGTACGCGTATCTAAGTATTTTTTAAAAGTTAGGAACCAGTGCCTGGAGTCTTGCGCAAAAGCTAATAGGATGTTAGGCTTTATAGCGCGTAATTTCGAATTTAAATCGAAGGATATTATATTGCCCCATAACAAGTCCCTAGTCAGGCCTCATTTAGAATACGCCGTTGAGTTTTGATGCCCGTATTTGTGTGAGGATATTGATAGGTTAGAAAGGGTTCAGCGTCGTGCCACGAAACTAATTCCGTCATTGCGCAACAAGCCTTATGAAGATAGGATTAGAGAGTTAGACTTGCATTCAGTCGAAACTAGGAGATTAAGGGGGGAGCTTATTGAAGTTTTCAAAATCGTTAATAACATCGATAACGTACATTTTGACAAACTGTTCACTTTCGATAATAGCAATACTCGTAATAACGGATTTAAGTTGCGTGGCAGACGTTTCGTTACTAATATCGCTAAAAACTTCTTTACGTACGTTTAAAGTAATTGATAAATGGAATAATCTTCCCGCGCCCGTCGTGAACTCTACCAGCGTTAATGTGTTTAAAAACCGTCTAGACAGGCATTTTAAAAATATTAACGTTGTTTAAAATAAAACAATTAGCAACAGGAGCTCTGGGGGTGGTAATCGGGAATGAGTCTGTTGACGACTAATGCAAGCATATACTAACCCACTTTTTGTTATACCCTTTATATATATATTTTTTCCCCTCTTATCCTCTCCTTATTTGTATGTATGTAACTCTCTTTATTGCATGTCTGTAGTATGGAAAACTGATGAGTGGGTAGTTGGGAGGTAACGGAAATGGTTCACTGAATAGGTAGGTAGTTAATCTAACAATTATTAAATTCCTTTTATGTCAATAACTGGGTGGATGAAACCAATTGGTTGCTCACCAGAGTTATTCTCCACACTAGTATTTATATACTGTGTGACAAGAGCGTGCTCGGTAATAGATATACATTACCGATCAACCAACCGAGGAAAAAACCAACACGACGCTGGTGGAAAAAGCCCCGCGAAAAAGAAGACAAAGGGGAACGAAAACGAGGAACGGGGCGAGAAAGACGGAACTGGAGAAGGGACAACAAGAGACACCGAAGAAAGATCCCCACCAGCAAGTACGCTCTCGACAATTATACAGGAAGGAGAAAAGAGAGACTAATAACTAGCAGTAAGTGACTAACTGTGTTTTTAGCCCAGTTGGATCTTCTAACTTCTAACTTAGAAGACTCATTAAATTAAGCTGAGTCAGACAACTTAGGCCTACATTGTGGCCTACATGTCAACTCATAGCTTAACAAAGGTGAAGGTAGATTGCCCTAACCTAGTTTGGTGAGGAATCCTACTGTGGACCTCAATTTATCTGCCCGCTCTGGACCATTTCCGGAATCTCTAGGCTGACCCCTACAGGGCTAGACTTAATCTACTTTATAGTTAGACTGGAGATATAAGGGGTGGGTTAATTGTGGACCAATTCATACAGAGCATTTTTCAAATTGGTGGTCCGTGTGTGGGGAATAAACAAACCTTAACCTTACTTAACAAAAATTGCAGAATTAGGCTAAATGGTCTAGCCTAAGCCTAAGCCTAACCTAATCAAGCCTAATTAGGTCTACAACCTAGGGCCTAACTAGGAAACATTTACATTTAAGGAGTCTCATTCTCTTATAAGCTTAGACCTGAGTGACACATAAGTACTTGGGGGGTTAAACCAAATTTAAACTTGACCGTTTTGTCTGTGCTCTCTCTTCTCTGGTAATTTCTTCTTGTCCTCTATTTCATTACGATCCCCAGTTAACAATTTTGACTTAAACATGGACAGTGCGGAATTGAAAAAGTTAAAAAAGAAAGGGGGGCAAAGTTGGGAGCTGTTACAAAGGCTGTGAACACTTTTAACAATATTCACAACCAGGTAAGAGTGTGTAATTCTAATTGGAAACTAAAAAGAAGGAAATATAGCCATTGATGAGAGTATTTCAGAGTTAGTTGAATCCGAAATGGCTGAAGAACAATTGATAGACCTTTACGCTGATAATGATGATCAGGTAATCTCAATTGAACAGCAAATAAGGAGACTACGGTCTCGTTTGACTGACTTAACACCAAATAAACCTAATTCTGATTTTAATCAAAGTAGAGCTAACCTTCAACAAAATTTAAGTGGCATGCTAAATCCTGAGTCACAAGAATTGAGGGCTCAGTTACCCATTTTGCTAGTACCAACATTTGAAGGGGACACGGTACAATTCCCATCTTTCATTGACAAATTTGAGAGTTTAATAGGTAATAAACCTTATTTTCAACTGTTGATAAGTTTAGCTACTTAACTAGTTTCCTTAAAGGCCCAGCCTATAACCTGATAGCCTATTTACCAGCCGTAGGGAATTCATATGAAGTAGCTATTGATCTCTTAAAACGTAATTACATTAATAAAGATGAGATTGTATATGAATTATCTCAACAAATTTTTGATTTTGCACCCATAAAAGATAACCATAGTGATATGGAAAATTTTTATACAAAATTAGAAGCTATTATAGACAACTGGTTAGCAATGAGATAGATATTAAAGCTTCATCTTGGATTATACAAGGCATAGTTCTTAGGTGCCTTCCTTTGAGGGTTAAAGATATTTTAGTTCTAAAGACGGGAGAAAATTATCCTAATCTTGAAGATATCAGAAAACACTTTCCCAATATCCTAACTAATTACAAATTGAGAAATATTCCAACACAAAATAAGACCCAGACTATGGATAAACCAAAGACTGTTCCAGAGACCAACTAGCTACAGCCAAACAGACAAAACTTGATACTGTAGAATCAAATGTGACCAACTGTAATACACGAACACCTACATTACAGAACTTTAATGTAACTGCTGCCTCAACTTACACACTACATTGCAAATTTTGTGCAAGTAATGAACACAGTAGTACTGGGTGTGACAAATATTCAGACTTTAACCAAAGAGCTAAAAGATGTGAACAGTTGAACCTATGTAAAAAGTGTACTGGCCAGGGACATTATAAGAAAGTGTAAATCTAGGTTAAGATTCAAGTGTAAGTTTTGTAAAAGTTTACGACATGTCTCATCAATGTGTGATTCACCAAAGTGTCCAAACAATAGTACTCAAACTCAAAATACCTCCACCAAACAAAGGTAATCAAGAAAATGCCACTTTCATGGGACATTCTGTTTGCTCAAACAACGTAACAAGAAACACTGAGATTCTTTTACCAACTATTACTTTGGACTTAGTGAATAGTAAGGGTAGCACCACTCCAGTGAGATGTCTTATAGACTGTTGTTCTCAACAAACATTTGTTTCGCAAAATGTAGTTAATAAATTGGGTTTGACACCAAACCCGAATGAACAAAACCTCAATATTGCATCCTTTGTTAAGGATAACTCGGACAAAAATAGCTATAAGACAATTGACCTGGAACTACAGTTAGAAAATAAATTAGAGAAAAATGAAGCAGTTATTATTTCTAAAGTAGGACAAAACAAACTGGTTATACCCAAACTAGAACAAACCATAAATCATTTGGGAAAACACTACAAAATAGCTGATAGACATATCACTAACAAAACAGTAGCTAACATTGAAATGTTAATGGGGGCAGATTATATTAATCTTATTCATAAGGGCATAGTGAAGATAGGTAATGGTATAGCTATTCAGACTCCATCAGGGATAGCCCCTTTGGGTGATCTATCCAAATACAACCTAGACCTAAACCAAAATAGTTCATGACCAACAAATACTATGTGCCTCAACTCAGTCCTACATAACACCTGTAAGAATAGCAACACTTTGAATAATATTATCTCAATTGAGAACATTAATTCATCATTATCAAATGAAACTTTGGATGAGGCAATTCAAACTTTATGGTTGCTAGAATCTGTGGGTATACATGACACAAATCAAACTTCAGAAGATCAGTTAATGGTAGAAAGATTTGAAGACACCATTCAGTGCAAAGACAATAGTTATTTTATTGAGTTACCTTGGAAAATAAATTGTCCAACTTTAAGAGACAATCTCAAAGTAGCTAAAGGACATTTATATAAAGTAATGAAAAAACTCAAACAAGATAATAATATTAAAATATATAATGATGTCTTCAAAGAACAGCTACAGAAAGGCTTCATTGAAGAAGTAACAAATAACCGTTTTAAAAAAGATGGTTGTCATTATTTAACCCACAGGGGGGTTTATCGACAAGATGCCCCAACAACAAAACTCATAGTAGTATATAACTGTAGCCTCAAAGACAGTGATAAACACAGTTTGAATGATTGCCTGATTGAGGGTCCTAATCTCATTTCTGACCTTGTGAAGATCTTACTGAGGTTCAGGTTAGATAAATATGCCGTACAAAGTGACATTTCAAAGGCATTTTTGAGAATAAATTTTAAAAATGAATATGATAAGAACCAACTTAGGTTCTTATGGTTCAAGGATCCATTTGATTTGAATAAAGGGTTCATAACCTATAGATTTAATGTTGTGTTGTTTGGAGCCAATTGCTCACCTAGCCTATTAGCATTGACAATTAGACATCATTTAAACCAGTTTAATAACTCCTTAACATTGAACTTCCTTAAGGAACATTTTTACGTAGACAATCTAATAGGCTCAACAACAACAAAATCTGAATTATCTGAAGTCTATGAACACTCAAAACATTATGCAACAAGGTAACTTTGAACTTAGAGTGTGAATTTCAAATGATGAGGATATAAAAAAAGATTTTAAAGGATAATAATGGTCTTACTGAGCCATCAGACAGAGTTAAAACTTTAGGTATGAACTGGTATTTGGATGCAACTTCTAACAGTCATGATTCAATCTGTACTAAAGGTTTTAAACTTGATGAGGAAGCAAATACTAAAAGACAAATATTATCAGAGGCTTCCAAAATTTTTGATCCCATGGGTCTATTCCTGCCTTCAACAATAAAATCAAAGATTCTCCTCTAAGAGATTTGGAGGACAAATGTTGGGTGGGATGATCCAATAACAAATGAAAATCAAAAATCTTGGAAGAAGTTAGCTGCTGATTTAACAAAAGTGCAGAACATTAAAATTCAAAGGTGCTGTGGGTTTAGGGATAAGCCCCAGAGACCATGTGTTTGCTGATGCAAGCACACAAGCTTATGGGTGCTGTGCGTATCTTGTAAGTCCTACAGAAAGTCATCTAATTTATGCAAAAGGGAAAGTTGCACCTCTCAAACCTACCCGAACCATACCTCAATTGGAACTATTGGCTGCTGCATTAGCCATTAAAACCATTTCATTGCTTAAGGATGCTTACCATGATGTGAACATAACTGATATCCACATCTGGCTTGACAGTCAGATTTGTCTTGCCTGGATACGGAATGATAGCATTAATAGTAAGAATATCTTTGTAAGAAATAGGTGAAGCTAATGAAAGCCTACAAGTAAACTTTCACTATGTTCCAACTAAACAAAATCCAGCAGACTTCTGACCAGAGGTTTATCCTACAAGTTGTTGAAGTCAAACAAAACTTGGTTTATGGGACCTAAGTGGCTCTGTAATACAGACCAATGGCCTGTGGAACAAGTTAACTTGACATTAAATTTAATCTTTTCAAATGAAAAGGTTGAACCAATCACTAATTATGAACGTTATTCTGACTTCAGTAAACTTGTCAGGATCACAGCCTACTGTTTGAGGTTTGCTCACAACTGTTTAACTACAATTAACAAACAGCTAAATAAAAACCATCATAATTATACAGAAGTTGCAACCAAATACTGGATAGGCCATGCACAACAAAAAGAGTACAATAAAGAGTTAGAATTCTTGACTAATGGGAAACAAACAAAAGAACCTGTACCATCAGTAGTTGTGGATCTAAACTTGTTCAGAGATGAGGAAGGCCTTCTAAGGTGTAAAGGGAGATTAGACAAATCAAAACTGTCATACAAAAGCAAACATCCAATCCTTTTACCTAGATTTAGCTATTTGACAACATTAATCATCAGAAAAACACACAATGATGTATATCATATCATATGGGGGTACCACAGACACTAACTACATTAAGAAAAACGTATTGGATACCCAAGGGAAGGATCACTGTTAAAACAGTCCTGAGTGAGTGTGTCACATGTAGGCATATTCATGCTAGGCCCTATAGGAAACCAAATCCTCCTGCTTTGCCAGAGGAGAGAGTTACTCTCAACAGACCCTTTGAGACTGTAGGCATTGACTATACAGGAGCATTGACTGTAGGGGTGGGTGACACTGAACAAAAAATGTACATTTTACTGTTTACATGTGCTGCCTCACGAGCTGTTTTCTGGATGTTGTGGAGGACCTTACAGCAGAATCTTTTGTTGCTGTCTTTAAGAGATTCTGTGCACGACATTCAGTACCCAAGACAGTTTGGACTGACAATGCTACATATTTCAAGGCTGGTGAACAAGTCATCCACGACTTGTTAAGCGATGAACTCACACAATTATATATAAAAAATTCAAACATAAAGTGGAAGTATATTCCGGTTGCCTCTCCTTGGTATGGTTCTATCTGGGAGAGGAATATACAAACAGTAAAGAATTGCTTGAAGAAAGCAATTGGTAAAAAACAGATACACTTATTTGAGTTGCTCACTCTCCTGGCTGAGATTGAGAACATCATCAACAATAGACCACTCACTTATGTGAGTGACAACATTAATGACCCGGAACCATTAACTCCAAATCATTTGATTCGGGGAGAACAAGTTAGTCTCCTGCCGGACTACAATATAGACTCTTCAGAAGACCCAAACTGGACTCAACGACATGATGAGCTCCAGACTAAGTTACAACATTTAACTAGAGTTAAAGCTCATTTCATTAAACATTTGAAAACTGAGTACTTGATGGGTCTAAGGGAGAGACATAAACAAATGACTAAGAAGGATTGGTCTGACACAATTAAGGTAGGGGACCTTGTTCTCATACATGACAGTACTCCAAGACAATACTGGCCTCTGGCTAGAGTTTCAGAACTCAGACCAGGGGCAGACGGGGTGACAAGAGTGGTCAAATTAAGGACTTCAACGGGTGACACAACAAGAGACATTTCTCTTTTGTACCCTTTAGAGTTTGGACCCAAAACAATGGACTTTGGAGAACCTTCTTCACTGACAGTAACAACTGGAGACACTGAACTTCCAGTAACTATTCCTTTGACAGTAGGAGTGGTAACGCATCCTACTACAACATTGACAGACACAAGACCTCAGCGACAAACAGCATTAAAGGCGCGACTATTTTTACAACAAAAAATAGATGCTGGGGAATTGTAATTTTATCTTCTAACTTTCACTTTTTCTTTTCTTATGGTAAAGACCATAGACAGTTTCATCCTATGGATGTATATTTTCTCTTCTAATTAAATGCTACACCTTCTCCATGAGAAGGTGAGGATAGGCACTGTTAATCAGATTAACAGGCATTTACAGTCAAATAGTTAGCTAGTCTACACTCAGACATAAAAATTGGTGACAATGACACCAAAATTTTTATCTCCCGGGGCCCCCAGTATATGGAAAACTGATGAGTGGGTAGTTGGGAGGTAACGGAAATGGTTCACTGAGTAGGTAGGTAGTTAATCTAACAATTATTAAATTCCTTTTATGTCAATAACTGGGTGGATGAAACCAATTGGTTGCTCACCAGAGTTATTCTCCACACTAGTATTTATATACTGTGTGACAAGAGCGTGCTCGGTAATAGATATACATTACCGATCAACCAACCGAGGAAAAAACCAACACGACGCTGGTGGAAAAAGCCCCGCGAAAAAGAAGACAAAGGGGAACGAAATCGAGGAACGGGGCGAGAAAGACGGAACTGGAGAAGGGACAACAAGAGACACCGAAGAAAGATCCCCACCAGCAAGTACGCTCTCGACAATTATACAGGAAGGGGAAAAGAGACTCTAATAACTAGCAGTAAGTGACTAATTGTGTTTTTAGCCCAGTTGGATCTTCTAACTTCTAACTTAGAAGACTCATTAAATTAAGCTGGGTCAGACAACTTAGGCCTACATTGTGGCCTAAGACCCAGAAGCAACTCGTAGCTTAACAAAGGTGAAGGTAGATTGCCCTAACCTAGTTTGGTGAGGAATCCTACTGTGGACCTCAATTTATCTGCCCGCTCTGGACCATTTCCGGAATCTCTAGGCTGACCCCTACAGGGCTAGACTTAATCTACTCTATAGTTAGACTGGAGATATAAGGGGTGGGTTAATTGTGGACCAATTCATACAGAGCATTTTTCACAGTAGTTTGCATGGTATGATAGTGTTTGAGTTAGAATGTGTTGCATGGTTTGTAATGCGTTCTTATTTTACTTCTTTTCATCTTTCACCCCTTTCCAGCCTAGTGGGCTGCATCCTCTACCTCCCGATGGAGTAGAGGATCGGTCTGCAACAGCTGGAGGTGTGTGTTGCTTTGAGTTAAGAATGTGTTGCATGATTTTACTTTTTTTTTCATCTTTCACCCCTTTCCGGCAGAGTGGGCTCTACCTCCCTATGGAGTAGAGGACCGTTCTGCAACCTTTCCTTTTCTCTCCGACTACTTTTCTGACTTGTCGGCAGTGGCCGGCGGATGATGATGGGGAGTCTTTTTTCTCTTTTTCTGAATGAATGTTAACCGACGAGTGATAGGTGTTGCTACTTACTTACCCGTTATTCTCTTCTCTTAACCCCCTACTCTTTCCTTTCTCTCGGGCTAACCTTACAGTGGACCTTCGGGTCTTTGTTAGCCTTAGCTTCTGTAGATCCTCCTTTACCGTTGCCGACCCCAGGCTGTACCCTGAATATCCCTTTGGACGTACACACTGGAGCAGGGGTCTCGCCCCAGCCCGCCTCAGCTGCCTTCGGGCAAGTCAAGTTCCACCCAAGATTTGCCTCCAAAACCCGGCTTCTTGCTCTCCCCGTATGCCCCCTTAGTCGCTGTCAGCCCGCCTCCCCACGGGGAAGTCAGCATTCACGACCATCCTATCGACAGTTAGATATCCCAGTCCACTTCGATTCTACTGCCTCCCTATCCCTTCCAGGTATCCACAAATTCCTAGAGATCCGGCCTACCTCTGGATCCCTTCGAACCACCTCTGAACGGACGTTTCAGGCGATCCGAACCCGCAGCAATTCCAGCCGTTATGATGTGCGACCGCAGAGGGATGGCTCCCTCCTCATAAAATCACGCTCAGCCACAGAGACGAAAGCCCTACTCTCCCTCACTGAGGTCCTTGGATGCTTGGTGTCTGTTTCACCACACCCTCGCCTGAACCAGAGTCAGAGCACTATTTACGCCACCCGCCTATTGTCAATTAAAGTGAACGAGCTCTTGGAGGACCTCGCACCCCAGAGTGTCACCAAGATCCATCGCTTCACATCCCGACAGGGAGGTGTCTCCTCCCCAATCCCGTGTCTACTTCTTACTTTCAATAACTTAGTCCTTCCCGACTGTATTGTATCGGGTATGGGAGACCCGCACGTCATACGAATTCTCTGTCCGCCCATACATCCCAGACCCGACCCGTTGCTTTAAATGCAACAAGTTTGGACATATCTTAGTTTACCGGCAGCCGCACCAATTGTGTATTCGTTGCGGACAAATCGCTCACCCAGACAAGTGTCCCAACACACCCAAATGCTTCAATTGTGAAGGTGCACACCCATCTTCATCCCGCGAATGCATGTTCTCCAGGTTCGAGGAGGAGGTCCGAGGCCTGCAGGTAGCGGACTTCCTTAGCCTCCGAGAGGCGCGAGACAAGGTGCGGAGTCCGGAGGTGAGACCGGGCGTATCTTACGTCGCAGCCCTTGGCTCTGTCCTCTCGGCACGCCGCCCTGGCCTGCCGCTCACAACCCCCTCGACCAGTGCTCCCCATCCCTCCAAGGAGGAGTCCTCGCAGGAGCCGACGACCTCCTGTCCCCCGCCACCATCCCTTCTCTCCACGCACCTCACCTGCCACAGATTTCCCAGGAGTCTGGGACCAGGACACCCAGGCCCCACCCACCTCGAACCCTGCACTCTCTGCACACACCCGAACCTACTGCCCGGAGTAAGCCGACGAGGCAGAGTCGCCGGAATGAGTCGCCAGACCCTCCGGACTTTCAATTTCTCTCCCCCTCTTCCCCTAGTGCTAAGAAGACGGATCGGACCTTCACACCGCCCACTTCGTCTATGAGGACCAATCTACCCCATAGACTCGGACAATAGTTGCCGAAGTACATGACCCATCCCCCATGACGAGATCCAATCTGGACAACATCCTCTCCCCCGAGGATCCAGTGGATGCGGCTCTGGCGCAGTTACACGGTGAGGGGAACTCGGCTGCGCCCGTGAGTCTTATGGACCTGCCCTTGCCTCCTGGTGCCAATTTTTCCACCCCTCCACGAGAACACTGGTTCATCTTCTCCCACCCCCACAGTACCTGCTCCCCTAAAATCCTCGGCCCCCTCCCTGTTAGCCACTCTGAGCACGTCCTCCCTCCCACCTGCCGGGTCCTTCTGGCACCCTATCGCCATCCAGGGTCCGCCGTGAGACTCCGGACAGGCGGGGAGGTACCAATTTGGGAAATAAAACGCCCCCGCCATCCCTGGCCCGAACACCAAAGCCCACCAAGAAACTTCTCACCCTCGGAACCCAGAACGTTCTCCTAGCTCCCGTGATTCACGCCTCCGATCTCGCTCGGCCGACTGATTCCTTCTCTGGTGAACGGCAGATAGCCAGCCATACTCCTGACCCATTCTTCGCCTTCGCGAACCCCAGATCTACCGTCATACTCCAACCTCTCCGCACCTACACCTTTACCCATCCCCCATCATCAAATAATGGATCCCCCGAAAACTACAATAGTACACTGGAACTGCAGAGGAATATTCGCGAATTACGAAGGCCTTAATTCCTTGATTGCCATTTCCCGTCCGGTTTGTGTGTGTCTCCAGGAGCTCATCCTGGGGACCAGACCCATGCCCTGCCCGACTGGATATTCCTTCATCACCACCCCGTCTCCTACCTGCACTCGAAAGGGGGCTGCCATTTTCATACACCACGCAGTCCCCTTCTACAATCTCCCTATCCGATCCCCGTTACAGGTGATTGCTACCCCGCTTTTCCTGGATAGACAGTACACCGTCTGTTCAATATACCTCCCTCCCCACACTCAAGTCTCCCGCGATAACTTGGTGGAGGTGGTACAACAACTCCCCAGGCCCTTTCTATTACTGGGCGATTTCAATAGTCGCCACCCGATGTGGGGAGACACACACCACTTATATGGCCCCGACCCTGATCAATATCATGACCGAGCTCTCCTTTGAGTGCCTCAGTGATGGCTCTCGTACATTCTACCATGCCACCACCTGCACTCCATCCTGTATAGACCTGTCCTTCGTTTCGATCGATGCCCTCCTAGATTTCACATGGCAAGTCCTCCAAGAAAACTATGGAAGTGACCATTTCCCTGTTCAACTCAGGCTCAATTGGCCCGACCAGACCGTTTGGGTACTGGAGAAATGGATTACTGCAAAAGCTAATTAGTCCCGCTTCCACGACGATACATATACAACCCTTACGACTGCCCACTTCCCACCCTCCGACGAGTGCATCGCATACTTCGAATCAAACGTGGTAGCATCTACGTGCACTAGCACCCAGCGATCCTCCACCTACCCCAGCGCCCGACGGGTACCTTAGTGGACCTCAGAGTGCACGGAGGCCGTGCCCGCCAAGAAGACGGCTACTCGACGCTTCTACCGTACGCGACTTTCGATCCATCGCACGGAGATGCAGCGGGCCAGGGCCATCGCCCGCCGTACAATTAAGACAGCGCGCCGAGCTTCTTGGCGTGCCTTTGTATCCGGCGTCACCATCACCACACCTTCGGCTACCATCTGGAAGAAGGTACGGGTCGTCGAGAGGCGACATGTCCCCTCCCGACCCCCGGTCTTCCGGACTAACAACGGACTCCTATATGAGCCAAAATCAGTGGCAAACCATATAGCTTCTACATTCGCCGCCATTTCTTCCTCTGCAGTTAGCTCCTTCGTACCCGCCTCTGAAAATAGTTCCTCTTCACCGTCCATAGACAGCTCCTACAACCGGTTGTTCACCATGCGTGAACTACAGGCGACTGGCCTCTCGACGATCCCCTTGTCCCGGCCCGGACGGTATCCCCTACAGCATAATCCAGCACATCCACCCTACCTTACAAAATTTCCTGCTAGACCTATACAACCGCATATGGATAGAGGGCGCCTTCCCCTCCCGGTGAAGGGAGGCCTACGTAATCCCTATCCCCAAACCCGGCAAAGATTCCCTCGATCCCACAAACTACAGACCAATCGCCCTAACGTGTTGTGCCTGCAAAATTTTCGAAAAAAAATGATCGCGACGCGACTATCGTCCTTCCCGGCTACCCAGTCCGGCTTCAGACAATTTCGCTCCACCACTGATCCACTCCTGCTCCTCAGCTGTGAAATACAGAATGCCTTCGACAGTGGACAGTTCGTCCTATCAATATTTTTTGACATCCAGAAGGCGTACGACACCACCCATCGGACAATAATCCCGTCAGCTCCAAAGTCTAGGGCTCGTCGGAGCCATGCCGACCTTCATCAGGGGCTTCCCATCCTCCCGAACCTTTAAAGTTCGGGTGGGCTCAGTCCTCTCAGACACCTTTGTGCAGGAGGATGGGGTCCTACAGGGAAGCATCCTCAGTGTTTTATGCTTTTCCATCGTCATGAACTCACTCAAAATGCCTTCCACCCACCATCCGTTCTTCCATCTACGCGGACGACTTTGTGATCTACAGTACTATGCAAAAGTCAGAGACCACTGTCGATCTGATAACTATTAGATAATCTGTTGTATGAAAATTGGTTTTGATACTAAAATACATATTAATTACTAGAACCTCTGGTTCATATTAACGTATAACTAAGTTATTACTTAAGTGTGTAAAGTTGTATAAGCTGGATGACCCTTTAGTCTGTATAAATTGGACTTGAGGGTTGATTCATTATATTACTTATAACGGATGTGTTTAAAGATCTAGCGAACTATTACTGATGGATCTGCAGTAAATGCTCTTAAGCTATTGTTATATCAATATTTACAATTAGAAGTATTGACATATTCACTTAAATTCTGCAGAACAAATTTATCCAAAACGTTTCTCATTATAATCCTAATTCATGCTGTTTTTTTTCTTTCACAGGCTTAAGAAATGACAAAAAGTACAATTTCTGATGAGATTAGATATAAAATAATACATCTGCATGGTGAGGGACTGAGTCAAAGAAAAATAAGCGAATCTAGAGGCGTTTCCAAAACTGGTGTACAAAAAATCTTGGCTCGTCACAGATCAAATGGGACCCCAGCTGATCGTCCTAAATCAGGGAGGCTCTCTAAGCTTTCTCCATCTGATCTACAATATCTAAAGGTTACTTCCCTTCAAGACAGACACAAATCCAGCACTTCACTTGCAGCAGATCTCGAAAAAACAACAGGTGTCTCAGTTAATCCTTCTACTGTACGAAGGAAGCTTAATTCAGTAGGTCTCGGATGTCCAATACTTGTGTTCCAAAGCACATTTTTTTCTCCTCTCTCTATTTCCATTCCTTAAAAGTGGCTTTTTTGCTGCAACACGTCTTTTAAGACCTACCGAGTTAAGTTTCCTTCATACAGTAAAGGGATCAACTGAGACACCTATTGTTTTTTCGAGATCTGCTGCAAGTGAAGTGCTGGATTTGCGTCTGTCTCGAAGGGAAGTAATCTTTAGATATTGTAGATCAGATGGAGAAAGCTTAGAGAGCCTCCCTGATGTAGGGCGATCAGCTGGGGTTCCATCTGAGCTGTGACGAGCCAAGATTTTTTGTACACCAGTTTTGGAAACGCCTGTAGATTCGCTTATTTTTATTTGACTCAGTCCCTCACCATGCAGATGTATTATTTTATATCTAATCTTATCAGAAATTGTACTTTTTGTCATTTCTTAAGCCTGTGAAAGAAAAAAAAACAGCATGAATTAGGATTATAATGAGAAACGTTTTGGATAAATTTGTTTTGCAGAATTTAAGTGAATATGTCAATACTATTAATTGTAAATATTGATATAACAATAGCTTAGGAGCATTTACTGCAGATCCATCAGTAATAGTTCGCTAGATCTTTAAACACATGCGTTATAAGTAATATAATGAATCAACCATCAAGTCCAATTTATACAGACTAGAGGGTCATCCAGCTTATACACTTAAGTAATAACTTAGTTATATTAACTAGAACCTCTGGTTCATATTAACGTATGTATTTTAGTATCAAAACCAATTTTCATACAACAGATTATCTAATAGTTATCAGCTCGACAGTGGTCTCTGACTTTTGCACAGTACTGTACTTCGCAGGGCGGGAGCCGTCTGTAGTTCAACGGCAAATTCAGCTCGCCATCTACCGGGTGGAAAGGTGGGCGATGTCGGTGGGGTTCCGCCTCTCCACCCCGAAGTCCAAGTGTATGCTCTTCAGCAGAAGACCCGCAACCCTTCCTGTTCCCTCTGTCACGTTATACGGCAATCCTCTTGAGGTGGTACCCTCCACGCGATTTTTGGGCGTGATTCTAGACCGATGGCTCAACTAGGTTCCCCATCTCAAATAACTGAAGCAGTCCCTCCAGCGTCCCCTCGCTCTTCTAGATCATCTCTCCCACACCACATGGGGCGCAGACCGACGCTCTCTCCGCCTTTACACTTCCATGGTCCGGTCGAAGCTGGACTATGGCATTGTAGTATACGGTTCAGCCTCCAACACCTGCCTCCGTATCTTCGACGCGGTCCTTAATAGGGGCCTCCGCCTCGTCACTGGTGCTTTCCGCTCTTCCCCAGCCTCCAGCCTTCAAATGAATGGCAATTACCTCCCTCTCGCCCTCCGACCGGGTCTGCTCCTCATGAGGACATACCTCCGTGCACAGAGACTACCCTCTTCGCTTCTATGCGCGGCGATTTCTGAACTCCCACCCCAAGGACGGAGCTGGCACTTCACTAAAGAGGCCCGCTCTTTCCTTGACCTTTCCAACATGCCCGCCCCCTCAGTTATCCCCATTTCATACAACATCTACCCTCCCTGGCTCCTCACCCCTATCAAGTTTTGTAGGGACCTGTGTGCCCTACCGAAGAATACCACGAGCGCTACGGTATACAGGTCACTCTTCCGGGAAACGCAACCCAACATCCGGACACAGTCCCCATTTATTAGTGATGGGACGATACCAAAATTTTTAACGATTCCGATTCCGATACCACTAAAGTGTCTCGATTCCGATTCTCAATATTTTTAAATATAATTTTATACTTGTTTTTCTGGAAATTGTCATATTTTACTCTGGTAAGATTAACTATTTACATTATGAGTATGGTAATATAAATTGTTATAATAGATTGGTTTAAAAATAAAAATCAACTGTAAGTTGTAACAATTCATTTTAATCTTGATTACACATCATGGATATACATGTTTTAATGTATAGCTACAATACAATAAAAATAAAATTTGTTATCCTCTTTCATTTAAAGTTTACATTGCAAAACTGGTTCAATTAAAAGTTAAAGAATCGTTTTAAGAATCGGGAATCATGGTACAATTCTCTCGATTCCGATTCCGATCCGATTAATCGTCCCATCACTACCATTTATACAGATGGTTCCCGTTCGGAGACTGGTGCGGCCGCCTCAGCGGTGATACTGGCCCATCCACTTTCTCGAGGCGTTAGCCTACCGCCGCGAGACCTCCGTTTTCTCGGCAGAACTCTTCGCGATTAAGGAGGCCCTCGACATTGTGCGCACCCACTCTGCCAGCTCCTCCGTCATTTATTCAGATTCCCAAAGCGCACTTCTCTCCCTAGAGATATTTAACCCCCCTCATCCGCTCGTCTGTACCATCCAGCAAATCTTCCACTTTTTAACAGCCTTCTGCTGGGTCCCGGCACATGTCGACATCCAGAGTAACGAGGCGGCGGACCCCACGGCAAAGTCGGCCTACTTACTGCGAACCTCCTCCTGGCCCCTCCCTTTATCCGACTTCTTCCTGACTCTCCGCTCCCACTTCCGTTCAATCTGGCAACGGGAATGAGACCAGGCCACACAAAACAAACCGCAATTAAGATATTGGGCCTCCTCCTTCCATCGGTCCAGCTATAAAGAAGTAATTATAGCCCGTCTCCGCCTAGGACACACGCATTACTCATGGTCACCTTATGGCTAAATCGCCAGCCCTGCCTTGCCCTACCTGCCATACTCCTATCACTGTCGTGCATCTCCTGGTCGAATGCCCAAACTTGTCCACTCTTCGTTACGGATGTTTCCCTCACTTCGCCGAAATTCCCATACACGAGCGTCTACAATTCATGCTCACCGAGGGCCCCCATTTTTCGGAAGCAATTTTCTGTTTCCTCGCTTATTCCCACCTGCTTCATCGTGTCTGAGACCAGGCCCCTCATACCCACTACCCAGAAACTGAACATTACACACACCCCTGGTCTACCATCCCCAACTCAGTAACACCACTCACCCACTGCCTCGCTATGTACCACACTAGGTACGAATCGGCGGTTTAAAAAAGCACAGAATGTCTGCCCAGTTTCCGCATTCAATGCATTTGATGCCTTTCTTCCCTAGTAATTTCATCCGTACTCGTACCTTTGTTAAACACACATCAGACATGCAACGACTACCACCTCTATACAATCAATAACTTCCTCTTACCCATATTCACTTTCAACACTGCTGCAAAACTTAAGTCCCTCTCTCTGTCTGTCTGTCTGTTGTACGGTCCTGCCGTACTCCAGCATTATTAATGCATTGGTCATTCACCTTTAATTTTTACAGAAGCCCTACTAGATAAAAATTTACAATTGACACCATACTTTTTAAGCACTTGCTACAAGTGCCAAGTTTATTAAGTATTCAGTTTATCACTAGTTTTCCAAATTTATAGATGCAATTTTCCCTTTATCATGGTTTCTGAATCAGCTGTCTTACTGCAAACACTTTAATGACATACCTTTGCTTTCCCTAAAGCCACCTTGTTCAGCTCCTAGCAAAGGACCTGTAATCTTTAACTATCAACAATTTTCCATACTTCTGAAGCTATACTAAACTGACTCGCAAGAGTGCCAAACGACTGGCATTTTTTTTTTTTGTACGTTACAGACTTAGCTTTGCAGTAATGCTGTAAAGTTTTTGCAGAATCTTTCTTTCTTTCTCTGCATTCTCCACCACATCGTTCCCTTTTTCTTCACTCCATTTCCTACACGCCCACATTCATCAGGTGTAGTTTTCAGTTTTTACGCATTCCGTGCTTTTCAGTTTTTACACATTCCGTGCACCCATTTGTTCAGGTCTACCCAAGGACTTGCTCTAGTCTTCTGTATCGCCTTATTTTAATTCAGCCTTTAAAACTTTTATCTCCATATCTATTTTTTTATACCAAACCCCCAACCAACTTTACACTATGGCCTAACAAACTTCCACTCGATCCCCGAACAGCTTTCTAATCACACATTCCAGTATGTATCAACATTATTATACTTTTCTCCGTACCATGTATACTTGTCCATGCATATTTATAACATCTTTTCCCACAGATAATTCGCCACGCTCTCTCCTGGCTCAAGGGCAACTTCCAATTTCACATTTGGATCACTCATTACAATCACTGTACACATTCTCTACATCTTACAACTACAAGACATCTGTGATTAATACAGTTGGACACTTGGAAATGGAAGTGATTCAAGTGCAATTTTTACCAATTTGACTTTTGCCAGTGACTCGCGTATTTGAATCCATACTCTTCACGCTGTGTGTGTGTGTGTGTGTCCCTGTGAAGGGACTTAAATGACAAAGTAACTCAAATCTCATTTTGTCGGGAGAAAAACCGTGATTAGAGGTGACTCAAGTAAAGTTTTGGTGTTCTGAATGCATTTGAATCACTTTCACTTCCAAGCATTCAATTATACTTCCTTATTATGTTCATGCTACTCGTCTTTCATTAAGAAAGCAATATCCTACTTACCTCTTCCTCCATACCCAATTTCACACCTTCCATTCCACATAATTATTCCATTTCAGCTTCATTTTGCACTGACCAATTAAGTCAAAATATCTGTACCAACTTGAAACTGTGCATCTTCATTTGTACAAGCATTTTTTTTTTTTCCAAACCAACAAAAATATAGTGATGGAAGACAGTTAACGTACCTAAAAATAAAAGTAAACAGAGGCTAACCTAAGGTTGAAATGAGTGGCAGTTCACCAAGAGTAGACTTCCAGTACGTACTGAACAATTGTTGCCAGAAACAATTCTTAGCCACCTCATGACGACTATCTAATATCTATATTTGAATTGGATTACACCTTCAGTAATGTAATGACGAGGTGGTTCAACCTCTTTCGCAACATCTAGGGTCATATGGAGGGGACCTACAGTTTTACGCGAGATCCGAATCACGGGTTGATGCAGAGGACAGTCTCCCATCCACGCACCACCAGGACCTGATATCGTTTAACTTCGCTGATCAACGGGAAGCAGTGTTACGACATCGGCTACGACGTAGTCCGATTACATCGTCAGTGCAACATGTTTCAGCTACCTTAAGACGTACAAACACTAAAAATAAGTTGTTCTTTTCGAAAAAGTCAAACGGTTTGCGTCCAACAATTATTAAAGGTTTCAATTATATCAACAATACTGAAAGAGTAACATTTATTGAGTAATCACAATGTACAGGCATTCAGACAGACCATAATTAATGACCATTACACTAAAATAGTCTCGTCATTCAAGAGTGGTTAAATATTCTCATCCAATACTAAATAAAACTGACTAGCAATGAATATACACGATACAGTATATACCACCATGGGCCAACTGTGAGCGTCTGGATATTGAAATACCAAATCATGATAGCAAAATTTGAATGACATTTAATCCCTTCCATATGTAAAAAAAAATACTGTACCAGATGTAATGATACTTGCCCCACACACTTTAAATGGGCATGAAGACCCTGAAATCTTAAAAACAAAATGACAGATACATTGTTTATAATTTAAAAGGAATCGATGTTATAATCTGAAATTTTAAAATATTTAGCTGTTTTAGGTTTACAATTTAACAATGCAAAATCAAATTAAAATTAGTATTTATTATTACAAAATATATGATTCACCAACTATACAAGAATACCAGTTAAAGAAGCCTAGGCCTACTTCAAAGGAGTATCATTTAATAACCATAAATAGGACTACTTAAATCATACAAATTTCAAATAAATGTGGAATAAATAATTTCTTACAAATAATCCCTAAACTTAAATTATTAATTTACATGAAGAAAAGTTATTTACACACACATTTATATATATAAAATGAAAATAACCACGAAGGAGAGGAAATGCAGAATGGTACTCGAGTGCTTTTGTCTAATGACATCCTCAGAACAGTGTTCCTTTCTCCTTCATGGTTATTTTCATTAAATGTTCACACGTCACTTTCACGAAATATATATATATATATATATATTTTTCATGAAAGTAATGCATGAATACTATGATGAAAATATAATATATATAAAAATCACAAAACGAGTTGATTACAATACAAGAGAGATCTTCTCTTTTCACCTTCTGGATGTTCCCCCAAATCCAGATGCAGACCGTGTACCTGAAGAGGAACTACCTGAGGAACTACTTCGGAAACTTCCTCCAGAGGATGAGAATCCTCCTCCACCCCATCCTCCTCCACCTCTTCCACCCCATCCATTTTGTCTGTTACCAAACATATAACCAAGTAGTCCACCAGTAGCAGCCCCAGTCCAAAATCCTCCCGTTCCTGTGCCACCATAGCCCCTACTTCGGTTTCTACATGAAGCATCATCATCATATCCATGATTGGATGGATAATGTGGTGGTGGTTGTTGGTTTCCCCCAAACCAACCATAACCACCACCTCCACCTCCACCTGAGGGGTGGTCATCACTGGTAGAACTATATGCAGTCTGTCCTTCATGCCGGTCTGAGCTAATGCAAGTTTTGTAGAATGCATAAATCACTAATCCCATACCAATGTAAACAAGCAAGTCCGCAAAAATGCTTGACATCGATGACTTTGATTTACTATGAGTATAAGAGTTGTGACTTTTTGAGTAATCATTTCCGTAGTAATTATGATGATTACCTTCATCCATACCTTCTTTAGTGTAATCTAAAGAATACTTTAATCCACAAGAACCATGTAATACATATGGATCATCTGGATAGTCATAACCTTCGCAAGAAACGTCTATTTCTCCAAATCTGAAGGCATTGTCCATATCCGTTTTACACTCCCACTGAACATCATAACCATCACTGCCCCTGTTTATACATTGAACCACTTTGGGTTTGAAAGCTGAGCAAGGGGCAGTTCCTTCCTTAACACATTCTAACTGTGGCATAGGTGATGATCTTCGACCTTTAGTCATCTTCCCATAATGAAGAGTAAGAACATCAATGTCTTTTAGTTTAACTTTTTTGTCATCTTTCATTCCCCATGCAGCTTCTGATGAGGTAAATAAAAATGAAGCTATGAAAATAAACAAGACCTTCATGGTTGATCTGTAAAGATAAATATGAAAGATTTTAGTTGTAATAGCTACTGTATACGCAAGTTACAAGGCTAAGCCACTCAAATAACTAAGAGAGAGTCAGGATAGGTTCACTGACTGAAAACATACATATGTTGACAAAGCTTTGCAAAATATGATTCCTAAATTTGTACTTACAAAAAAAAATCAGTTTCTAACAAATTTGCTTACACTGCAGAAAAATGCAATTTCAATTTTCAGACTACAAATTACAAATGCTTTACAGATTTGCACTAATTACACAATGGTATCCTTCTAATTTAACGTACTACTATTCTTGAAAGTCTGCAATGTTGTTGACAAAAGTGCTATAAAATTTCATTTCCATTCCACCTCTCGGTAATTAAAAATGTACAGTATGACATCAACCTATATAACTGTGATCCTCACTTCTAATTTAGACAGTCTAAAATATGGATAAATCAACACACAGATTGAATGTACAGTAGGGTGGAGTGAAAAAATGAAATTTAAGAAATTTAATATGCCTGAATGCTAAAAAGATACCAATTGTAAACCTGATTAAAATGCCAAAATTTGAAAAAAAATCAGATGGGGGCATTTACTCCCCTAAGCCCCCCTAATTTTTGCAACATTTGACAAATTCGCACATTTTCCCAAATAACTCCTAAACTATGTTAGATACATAATTGGTTACTTAGACCACTATTATTAGGCATTATGTTAGAAATGGAATGATGAAAACCGCATGTAAATCAGGTAATTAGTTAACAAAACTTTTTCTGAGACAAACATAACATTCTGCAGTTACGGCAAATTTGCCAATTTTTCCAAATAATTCCTAAACTATGTTATATACAGAGTATTTACTTAGACAACTGTTATTAGGCATTGTATTAGAAATACAGTGATGCAAACTGCATGAAAATCGGATAATTAGTTCGAGCTAATTTTAATTCACTTAACCCTTTAACGCCAGAATTTTTGGTTGGGTTAAGTTATCAATGCGTGTATTTGAAACGGTACAAACTTGACCTGGTCATCCATAAGAGGTTAAAGAAATAAAATTTAACAATCAGTTTTCTTCTGCATGTATAAAACAAAGCCATTTCTCAATGTGTGCATGTGAATGTGTATGTATAGTTGTGTGATGTAATCTATGTTTGTGTATTGTATGAATGTGAATTCTGCAAATAGTGACATCACAATTACACAATGATGTCATTATTGTGTCATCACCACTTAATCAAAAGAGCAAAAGTGGGATGAGATTTGACATGAAATCTGATTAGTTGGTGATGACAAACTTTCATTCAATTCCTTCTGTGATTTCATCAAGTGAGTAGTGTATCAAAAAATATGACTTGTGTTAAGCTTAGATCATCTTTTGTGTGCCCTATTTTCAAGATCATAGAGCCACTTAATCCTAATGTCCTTCCTACCTACAGGGATGTTTTAAAAAATTCTCTACATAAAACAATCATGACCTTCCTAACAGAGGTCTCGTGGATACCATATCTTCAACTCTTACAAAGTCTGTTATTGAGATTTGGAAAAAGGCATTAATCTCTTGCATCTCTTTCCAAGGAATTAAAAGCATAATCCAGATGTGGTATGAAAAGTACTTAATTTAATGAAACACCATGGCAGAACTGGCTGTGCAAGCTTTAACAGAAGAGTTGATGTATTTAAAGAGCACTGTAATATGTTGATGGATGTAGCTTGTTGCAAATGTTTAGATTTCTCAAAATGCATGCGTGATAAAAATAATAAAGTGCCTACAGAAGAATAAACATTTTTAACTGATCAGCAAACAGAATGGATGATGATGATTTCAAGAACAGACTGGCCTAGGACTCATAAAAACTTTGCAAGGCAGGCTCAACTTGAAAAGCAGGGGGCGTGCTGAGAAAAATAGTATGCCATCTTCTTCCCAAAGCAGTGGTAAGGTAGAAAAACATTCAACTAAACAGAGACCTCAAAATATGAAATGCGCTGAACAAATGAGAATTAATTTACCAACATTAGCTCATGAATGTGACAGATACAGTATATCAGATTGATCAGCAGTGGCTGTTACCTCTGCAGTTCTTACAGATTTGAAAATAGTACGCAAATCATTTCCAGAAAACATAATAGATTGAAATAAAATTAGGAGAGAGACATAAAAGCTTGAGTGAAGAAAATTGGGTTGAAAACATGGAATCCCTTTATTTTGATGGACAAAGATCAAACAGAAGTCCAAATAAAACAAGGATGCAAGTACTACCCTCAGGTTGTTACAAAGGAGCATGTATTTCTTATTCAAGAACCTGGATCAATATATGTTGGTCATACTACACCACAGTCAGGCCAGTCATTGCACATTCCTACAGAAATACTATCATACTTTACCTGCAAAAATATAAGTTTACATAATTTGACTGATTGGATGTGATGGTACTAATGTTAATGTTGGAATTCATGGAGGGATCATAAGGTTACTTGAAGAGAAACTTGGTCACCCACTTCAGTGGTTTGTCTTGTCCACACAAATGAGCTACTACTATGGCACTTATTTTCATATATAGATGGATCAACAACAGGGTCTTCTAGTTACTCAGGAGTAATTGGCAATAAACTGAAAAAAATGTGATTATATGTCTGTTGTAAAATTCAAAGCTATCAAAATGCCAGCAATACCTCAACATCAAGAACTAGACCTCAGTTATGACCAGAAGTTATTATTTGATATTTGTCAAGGAGTAAGTTCAGAAATAATAGATGACAATCTTTCTCAATAAAAATCAGGACCAGTATCTAATTCTAGATGGCTCACAACAGCCATTAGAATCCTTAGACTTTATGTGGCAACACTGTGCCCATCGGAAGAACTAAGGAATTTAGCTACATTTGTTATTAAAGTTTATGCTCCTTGTTGGTTTAAGGTTAAGGCTAATACTTCATGCACTTTTGGATCAAAGCATTTATTTGAGATTAATAAACTGTCAAGATATCTACTGCCACAACTTCAAAAAGTTGTTGACCCAATTATTGTTATTCAAAGAAATGCTTTCTTCGCACATCCAGAAAATTTAGTGTTATGTATGATGTGTGATGATAGAGCGCATTTGACAGCTTGCAGTCAGAAGAATTATCGCAATGAGAAATGATATCAAACAAGCCTTTTGAGCTGAGGAAATTCAAAGTGCCTATCATAAATTTCAAGGCAAATGATTATATTGATACAATATGTTGGGAAACCAGCCAAAGAACCAAATCTCCTTTAAGATTTGTAGAGGATGCAGATTTACAACTTTGGTTACAGAAACGAAACATTCCAAAGCTAAACATCAAGAAGTTTCCATGCCACACTCAGTGTTGAAAGGGCTGTAAGATTAGTAACAGAGGCTTCAAAATTCTGTTTGCGGTGAAGAGGAGCAAGATGTATTCATTCATACAAGAATAAAGTCTAAATCAGCAATAAAAAAGTATAACACTAAACAATTTAAAATTACTTAAAAATATCAAGCATGTGGGTGGAACTCTCACTGCAACTACCTCCTCATGGTGAGTTCTGGGTAGCTTATCGTTTAAAACAGAAGCTAGCTAAAAGTTGCAGCATGAATCAACCAGTAAGACTAGAAAATATGAAAATTAAGAAAAACAAAAATTGCTAAACTTCTTTTCAAAAATACATTAAAAGCTATAAAAATGGTGTCATTTTGTAGTTATGCAAAAATAACATGTTTGTAAATTTTATATTTCTTTAAGTAAATTAAAATTATCTCTAACTAATTATCCGATTTACATGAGGTTTGCATCACTATATTTCTAATACAATGACTAATAATAGTTGCCTAAGTAAATAACTCTGTATATAACATAGTTTAGGAGTTATTTGGAAAAATTGGCAAGTTTGCCA
Source organism: Bathynomus jamesi (assembly GCA_023014485.1). Taxonomy (NCBI): domain Eukaryota; kingdom Metazoa; phylum Arthropoda; class Malacostraca; order Isopoda; family Cirolanidae; genus Bathynomus; species Bathynomus jamesi. The sequence continues at coordinate 1,357,953 of JAJOZX010000207.1, read as the reverse complement.
TAACTACAGAATGTTATGTTTGTCTCAGAAAAATAGTTATCTTCAACACCACAGCTTTGAACACAGGTCATTGATCTGGCACCTATGCTCTCATCAAGGAGAAACTAGGCAGAGATCTTCTGTTCTTTGCCTGTCAGCACCATGTGTTGGAAATTGTGATTGGAGCCACTTTTGAGACAACCATCAGGGGATCATCAATGGGACCTGAGATACTCCTGTACTGTACAAAAGGTTCATGGGTCACTGGCAGTTCATTGATCAAGACAAGTTCAAGCCAGCTTCAACTGATCCCTCTGTGGAGAGCTCAGTGGCAACTTCGTGGGACAAACTACTCAATTTCTCAAGATGACAAGTGGTTCATGTTCACAATGATTACCGGGAGTTCCTCAAGCTCAGTACAATCTTCCTTGGAGGCACACTAGAGCGTGGAATCAAGTTCACAGCTCCTGGAGCAATGCATCGCACTTGATGGATGGTGAAGGTGCTACATGCAATCAAAATGTGGCTCTTCTAGGAGCAGTCCCAGATGACACCATTGGAGGAGAGAGAGGAGTGCATGATCTCAGTTTTTGCCATGGTGATCTACACGAGAGCATGGAACACAGCTCCTCAGGCAGTAGGAGCCCCCTGGAATGACTTCCATCTCATGAAGGAGCTGATGCACTACCCACATAGAGGGATTTCCACCACCACCAAGAAACCTTCCCACCACCTCTAGTACCTGTTGGAGGAGCTCATGGGGATGGCTTTCTTTGACAACAGTCCCTTAGCCATGAAGAAACTCATGGTTGAAGCCTTGGACGAAGATGCCATCAACCATCCACCAAAGCAACTGAGTCACCTTGAGTGCCTTTGTCAATGAGAAGGGCCTTGAGCAATTTGTGACGAGGAACACCAAGACCCTCTTCACTCACCTCCAGCTTCCAGATGAATTCCTTCACAAAGATCCAGAGAGTTTGCTGGCAGAGGATTCCTTCAAGAAAGCTCTGTGGGTTGTTGAAAGCTTTGCCATGGTCAATGACTGAATGGAGAGAGGAGTAGCTCTCATCCAAGAGTTCAGCAAGAAGTTGACTCGTGGAGAGGAGCATCTGCAATTCCTCCTCCAAGTTGTCACTGATCACAGGCAACAGTTCCCAGACTGCAAGACAACGACACTTGCACTTCAAACCAGGCAATAATGAGTGGAGTAGGCTTCCACAAGACCCCTGCCACCAAGCAGCTAAGTACTTCGTTGAAGAAGGGGGACCTGGCTGCCTGAGTAAACTTCAACAGATGCAGATGAGGGTGACCTCCAAATATTCTTGGATTTCAAAAATACTTTGTACATATGGGTTTTACTAGGAACTGAACAAATTGAGGGGGTTAGAGAAACAAATATCCAACTTTCATTTTTTATATATACTAAGGGCCACCCAAGTATGGATGATATATAATTTTACTTTTAATATTTAAAATCTACTTGCAGGACAACTCTCTCATCCACACCACCAGGATTGTTAGGTGGTGGTTTGAGTAGCAGCAAAATCTAGAACTACTGGACTGGCCTAGTAAGGGGTGTGACCTCAACCCCATTGAGAACATATGGGGGGAATATGGCGAAGTTGTGGGAGCCTGGGCAGGAGCAGACCAGCCACCAGCTGCTAGATCACACTATTGCTGAGTGGGAGTTGTTCCAAAAGAACCCACACATCATACATAACCATGTTGCATCTCTGCCACACAGATTACAAAATGTACTAGACAGTAATGGGGGATGGACCTAATACTATCTATGAACTGGGTATAGCTGTGCCATTTATGTTAATCTATGGCAAATTGTGAACATTTTGCATGACAAACTATTTAGTAAAACATTCTCAACCATTGCATATGTTGAAATAAAGAATTTGTGTTTTATTGAATATATATATATATTAGGGTGCATCAAATGCCCCATGAAAATTTTAAATTGATATCACACTACTGGCTGGCACATATGTCTTGCTCCTCATTGTGGTAAATACAAAATAAACAATTTTTTCCTTTTTATTAAATTTTTCACATTCCCATTTTTTAATAGAAAATTAAAAGACAAAAATTAATAAAATTAGCAAAAGCAGAACTATGAAACAAGCAAAATGGGCAGAATCCTGTTTAAAGCATTTATCACTAAACAACACCTTAAGTTAAGCTGTCAGGAGCCATTTTAATTTTTTCAAATTTTTTTTTTTCTCATATTGCCAATTTTTTCACGATTTTCCTCAACTACTTGCAATGTATCTTGGTAGAGGGTTTCTGTCTTAGAAGACTAAATAATCATTGGCCAATTTGACACTGCATTTGGCAGAATCATTAACAATCTTTAGATAGCAAACTTTTTCCTGACATTGCTTGTAGGATGGATTGATCTCCCAATTTTCAGGGTTCTCCTGCAAGAAAGTAGGGTTGCATTGGAGTGTCTTGAAAAATACCCATGACCCATCATTGACAAAGGAAGATAGATCTTGAGAGTTTGCATGCAGGGCATCAAGCGATGGAAATATTGGCTTACCAAATCCAGCCCCATGCCTTTGGAACGAATTTTTCATATCTTTTGACATTATCATTTTATTAGAAATTTTCCTTTTCATTTCTGCTGGTACCTTTTGGCTAAATATTGACACAGGTACCATTTCTGCTATTTAAGCTCCACAGATGATGCTCAATGGCTTTGGTAGCAACAGCTGCCACCTCTTGGTCAATTTTAGAATATGTTTTAAGATTCCTAATAAGTTCCAAGTCATTTATTGGAGCATCAAGGGCATTAAGATGCCATAAACCAATACTTAGCATATATCAGTATACCAAACCTACTGAAATGATTTAGCTGCTCGGATTGAAATTTCGTCATTTTGCTGGGCAAAGCCTTTACTTGATCTTCCAATATGGGTATTTTAATTGCATAAATTAATTTTGCCATCCATCGAGCTCTATGAATGGCACCAGGATGCACAAATTTATAATTGCCTTGACATCCATTCATATAAAGGTTAGTGAGGTTCAAGAGTTCCAGGCAATCATCTCGCGGATGGTTTGAGTTCTTTTGCTTCGCTAATTCGGCAGTCGCACTTATGGAGAGTTCCTTCATTATGTCATCTTTTTGGTCTAGAAACTTATATGAGCCCCCCAAATCTAAGAAATCCCAACACTGTCGAAACTTGGTAAAAATGGTAATATCTGGCGATTTTGACGATTCTTTTTTTAAGGCATTGAACACATGAGAGAGAATAATTTCCATCACGTGATGCCGACATGCAGCCCACAGTAGTAGCTTCCTCAAATGCTGTTGCAGCTGAATGCAGGCTCCTGTAACGTGCCCTGAAAAAAAATATAGATAGGTATTAGTGGCTTGTCATGCCTAGGCCTATATGCAATATTAGACAACATACAATATAGGACAACACAACAATATAGATCTAAAACACAAATTGATCCACAATATAGATCTAAAGATCTATATTGTATTTTTGAGCTATGTATCATTTTTACCTGTATTAACGGAAGTTGTATCAAAACACATTGCAGCAACATTGTCTGTGCACTTCCATTGCTTCAGTAGTTGATATGTTGCATCTCCGATACTTCATGCCTCGCCTGATTGCAGCTTTGGAACACCAAGCAGTTTTACTGTTCCATTTCCTGAAAGTTCAGAAAAAATAGCAATGCAGCAATGTGTATTTTAGATGATTCTCTTTACTATTATTTTGTTTAGTACTAAATAAACACTTTCAGTAATTTTACTTTAATAGCAAGCCACATTGGTTACTGAACATTGCTGTGCAATTTACATGTTAAAATTTTTATGGACAAGAATTTGAAGGTTATAAATTACCTGAAAATAGTACTGGGAGACGTTCTTCTTCTTGGTGTTTGTTGTTCAGCATTCTCATCAGCTTTCCATCCCAGTGAATGGTTCCAATGTCTGATGGTTGCCATAAACCTCAGATTTTTTCTGCCATTTCCTTTACATTGGCTGCAGCTGCTCGAGATGCTGATGCATATGACAAACTAAGTTTGTCAGTGTCTCCTCCACAGGCTTGCACAAATGCAGATATTATACCTACAGCAGCAGTTGGAGTAACTCCATGGGCCCTTGCTGCCACAGAAGTAACTTGTCTTTCAGGATATCATAGGGAATGAAAATGTCTTCACCAGTTTTTTTCACTCTTTTGTGCATTCATTTTGGCTCCAAATCAAACTCCTCTCTATCAGAACCACTGTCTTGATCTTCATTGTCGTGTTTTGTTCCAGTGATAGTGTCAGCATCTGATTCATAATCATCTGTTGCCCAACTTGTGCTAGGCTGGTCTACTTTTTGCTTTTGATAGTATTCATTTCTTTTGGCCATTCTCTCATTCTGTTTTATTGCAGATATAGCATTTTTCTTGTCCAAAGAGCCAAACGATGCTGTTCTATCAGACATCATGATTTTGAGAAAAACTATCTTCCTCATTTGTAATAGTTTCCATGGCATTCTTTGGCCATAGAAGCATAGTCTTATCAAGTTTTTCCCGAAATTCATTTATCTCTCTCATGTTGTTATCGCCATCTCTTGTCAATTTGAATTTTTTGTAGGTTATTCACTTCGTCATGCAATCTCATTATATGCTCGGCAATCTTTTTTTCACTTACATGTTGTATGCCACCCTTTATATAAAATGGAACAACTTGTGCTGCAACTTCCTTTGCAGCTTGATAGAGAAGTTTCTTGAAATAACCAGTGGATCTATCGAATTTGCTGTTTTTATGAGAAAGTGCGATATACTTGCCCATAGGTGGGCAGGTAGGGACCTTTTATAATTTCGTCAGTTTCTGTTGGCAGAGTACCGAGCAGAAACTGGCATAAGTCTTGTCTACCACGCACATTCATGGAAAAACAATCTGTAACGAAGCAAGTATTTTTAAATAGTTTGTTTCTAAAATAGTATATTTCTAAATAGTGTGTTAAATAAATAGCCTGATAGTGCATACTACAAGAATAGATGATTGATACTGTTTAGATTCATAGTATTGAAAACTTTCACTGTGTAAACAACTTTGTTGTTACTCACTATCGTGAAAAAGGAGAATTTCTCAAAAAAAATTTAATTTTTAATCAAAAAGTAGGAATGTGAAAATTTCAAAAATTGACCAAAAATTGGTACCATAGGTCTTAACTACACAAGAAGCAACAGATCAGAACTGGCCAGCAAAATCCACATCAGTTGGGGCATTTGATGCACCCTAATTATATATATATATTTATTTTTTTTTTAAAGTAGACCGCTCATGGGCACCAAAAGAAAGGTGGATAGAGCGAACACAGGACGAAGACTATGAAACAGCAAACGGAAGTGAACAATAGACAGGGGGGAGGAGGAAGGGAAAAAAATAAAAAATAATTATCAGTCACAACCAGTAAAGAAGTCGGGAGCGAAGGAGGAAGGAGAACAACCCAGTTACCGAAAAGTAAGGACCTTCCGATAGAATAGCGCCAAGCCTATCACAAGATCCTTCCCCGGCTTAGGTATCGGGACCACAATCACCTCCCTCCAACGGGAAGGGAACGACCCCTCAACCCACACCCGGTTGAAAAGATCCAGCAAGAAGTGCAGGGCCATCGGGTGCAGATTCCAAATAAAGTCATATGGAATGTCATCAGGGCCAGGGGCGGAAGAACAACAGGTTGCCAAGGCAGCCCGAAGTTCCCGCATCGTAAAGAGACGGTTATAGGGCTCGTTCCCAAGGGGCGGGAACGCGACCTCCGATAAAGGGCGATCCGCAGCTGAAGGCGAATGGGAAACCGCAGCAAAAGCAACGGCCAGCCAATCAGCCACAGGATCTGAAAGGAAGCCATCCCCGTCCCGAAGGACAGGGCGACTAGCAGGGACCGGCTTCCCCTCGATACTACGTACCTTCCGCCACACAGCAGCAGAAGGGGTAGATGAGATGCCGGACACAAAAGCACGCCAAGAGGCCCGACGGGCCAACTTGAGTCCGGCGGGCGAAAGCCTTCGCCCGCCGCATCTCAATCAAGTGGTCCACGCGCCGGGTGCGGTGGAAGTGGCGCGTTGCCCTCTTCCTCTCGCACACCACCTGGTGACATGCTGGAGTCCACCATGGGACGCTACGAGTCCGCGGGTTACCGGAAGATCGAGGAATACAGTCCTCCGCGACGCCCATCACCACCCGCTCGAAGAACTCCAAACTCTCATCCACAGAGCCAAAGTTCAATACCAAACGGACAATGATGGAACGAGCTCTGAAAGATGACCAGTCAGCCCGCGCAAGGCACCACCTCGGTCGAGACGAGACGCCCGGCTGCGGTCCGACCGGCTCAAGACAGACTGGGTAATGATCACTGCCATAAGAGTCCCCCAACACCTTCCACAAAAAATCGAGTAAGGCATCGAGGGACACCAAGGAGAGATCAATACAGGTAAATGAACCCGTGGGTTCGTGGAAGTAAGTAGGTTCACCGGAATTGAGGCACGCAAAGGAAAGTTCCTCCATTAAGGAGAGTAACATACCAGCAACATTAGTCGACCGAACATCTCCCCAAGCCGGGTCGCGACTGTTAAAGTCCCCGAGGAGACGAAGCGGTCGAGGCAGTTGCAGCACCAACTCGCGAACCGCGTCGCGAGGAGGAATATAAATCGAGCAGGCAGTGTACTGGCGATCTAAAAAGAGCTGCACAGCCACAGCCTGCAAGGAAGTGCGAAGAGGCACACCTCGCAATGGTAACGAATGATGCACGTAAATCGCCGCACCCCGCCGGCGTGTGTGCTCATCCGGGGTGCAAGGGAAACCAACATAGCCAGAGACGAGGGAGTCCCCGCGCAGCCAGGATAGTCTCCTGGAGACAAACACAGGAAGGCTGCTCGCTCTCCAGCAGGGAGGCAAGGTTCTCCCAGTTAGCTAAAAGCCCCCTACAGTTCCAATGCAAAATGGAACTGTAAGGTGAAGCGGCATTAGAAGAGGCAGAGAAAACAGCGAAATAGCCATGGACCAAGCTGAGCAGCAAACTCAACGGTCCGTAACCAGGGACGGAATCGGCTTCCCCGACTCATCCCGAACTGGGGGGGTAGGGGCCACCGACCCCACAGCTGCTTCACCCATAGTAGAATGAGAAGTGGAGAGTAGAACAGGGAGGTCAGAGGGGGGCTCCCCTGGCGGGGGGAGACGACGAGACGGGCCCAGCCGAAACCCCCAACTCCCCACCAGAGGGGGACTGGGGGGAACCAGTTGTTCGAGGGCTCGTCAAACCAGACGAGCACTGACGGGGGGGGGGGGGGGGAGATTGACCACAGGTGGGAGAGGTAGATCCAGGAGAGAGACCCAACCACTCTCAGCAGGAGCCGAAGGGTGAGAGACTCCATGAAGAAGGGCCAGGCTCCTCTCAACCAGGTCCATCATGGGAACAGAGTCAGGAATCGAGGGTGTCATGGGGCGGTGCACCTCGACCGACACCCGGACACTGGTCGGGGCACCGGGAGGTGACACCTCACCAGCCCTCCGTATAGTGCGGGGGGGGGGGGGGGGGGGGAGCAGGGCAAGCAGCGGTCACGATCGGGTCCGGAGGACTCCGACCATGGCGACGCTTCCTCCTCCCCTTCGGGGCATCACCCTCCCCACCCGAGAGACGAGTAGGCAAGGATCCAGACCCCAAGGCCGAAGAGGGAGAAGGGCACTTGTAGGTAGGGAATCGGATGGGATGTCTGAAAGTGAGGCAGAGGAACAAGAAGGAGCCGCGGCGGCAGGAGGACCACCAACCCCCGGAACTTCCAGGGGGGGGGGGGGGGCACCACTCCGGTAGACGCCGGGGTAGCACGGGAGGGGCCCGAGGACCCGCCAGGGCCAAGAGCCGTAGCGTAGGACAACCCCCGCCGCGGCTCCCGGACCCTATCGCGCGCCTCCCGCGCACTAAGGAATTCGGTAGTCCTTAAGGACCACACCTCGAACTCAAACTTGAAAATGGGGCAGTCCCAAGAGGAGTAAGGGTGGGCCCCCGAGCAGTTCGAGCACCGCGGGGGCTTCGTGCACGGGGTAGGGTGCGCAGGCCCACCGCAGCAGACACATAGCTAACATGGCCAAACCGGTTGCAGCCAAAGCAGCGAACCGGGTCAGGCACATATGGTCGCACCAAAAACTCTCACGACTGGCAATCACCCATGCCCCAGAACACCTCGGCCGGAGGCACAAGGGAGTCAAAGGTCAGGAGCAGACGAGCGGATGGGGTAAGAGCACCATCCCGGCGCGATGAAAAGCGGAAGACCCTCGTTACCCCCTGGGGGGCAAGATCCTCCTGCAACTCACCAACCGGGATTGAAAGCAGACAGGAAGCAAAAATGGTGCCCTGACAGCTATTCAATTGCAGATGGGGAGTCACAGAAACTCTGCAACCCAAGACATCCTGCAACTGTAGAAGGGACCCAGTCACCCCCAAAGAACGGGACTTCAAAAGAAGAGACCCATCCTTCAGAGGGCGGATATCATAATGACAGGGAACTCCTATCGTCTTAAGGCGCTGAAACACCCGTTCCGTGTTGCCCGGAAGGGTGGAGAACAAGGAACCTGTCCACCGGACAGAAATTGACAGCAGAGACAGGTCCATGTGTAATGGTAACCGAGAGTGGGTGAGAGAACAAGGGCCGCGAAGACCCCGCCCTGCGGCCACCACAAGTCCAGCCATGAGAGCCAGATGCCACAGAGGACGAGAGGGGGCCATACGGCTTGAAGGTCAATCCAGCGGAGGCAGAGGCCGCTGAACGACCAGTAGTAGTAGTCTTATCCAAATCCAAGGGCAGGCCAGAGTCGTCAACAGGAGGGGAGTGAAGTTTAGAAATAGAACCCATAAACAATAGCTTTACAAAAAAGGCAGCCTCGGACCCAAGGCGATGCACCATCCGCCGCTGTATCCTTCAAGGCGCAGGCCCAATGTCCCAGGTAGCCCGCCCCCCAACCCGACTGTCGTTTTAAAAACAGCAGATTGGCAGTACGAAGATTTGTCCGTGAAGGGCCAAGCAAAGACCCAATCCAGACGCAGCAGTGGTCCGGGCACCCATACCATCCCCAGAGCAATGCCCCCCGGCAGGTGCACCCGATGACCCCAAGACTGCAAATACAAACAAGGGGGGGGGGGGATACTACGATTGACAGAGGCACAGGACTGAGTCAAGACAAAAGAAATTCCGGGAGAGACGGAAAAAGGGGGGGGGGGGAACGCAACTAGGTAACTCTTCACCCACACCCTGCGAGGAGTTGATAAAACCTCAACAACCCACGAGGTGTACGAGCCCCCTCGGCCCAGCAAGCCAGAGTACCTAATCGAGGGGGATATGTACATTTTATATATATATATATATATATATATATATATATATAAAAAGGACGATGCTTGTGTAGAAGAACGTTCTGCACAAGATCAGGAGGAAGAACGAACAAATGAAAAATGAGGTTACCACCCAGGAATCGAACCCAGGATCTTCCGATTGCCAGTCAGATATGCTATCCACTACACCATGGGCCTCGATTAATCAAATGTCGTAATTCTCCTACATACGAGCAGAAACCTTGGTTTCTACTCGTATGTAGGAGAATTACGACATTTGATTAATCAAGACCCATGGTGTAGTGGATAGCATATCTGACCAGCAATCGGAAGATCCCAGGTTCAATTCCCAGGTGGTAACCTCATTTTTCATTTGTTCGTTCTTCCTCCTCATTTTGTGTGGAACGTTCTTCTACACAAGCGTCGTTCTTTACATTAATTATACTGTGTTGTTTGCAGTTAAAATGTATAATATATCTATATATATATATATATATATACCTTGTTAAGATCTAATATCTCCACATTGATAATGCAACAGGAAATCTGGAAAACATTAATGGATTTATCTGTCCATTATGATTCATTATCTCTCCACATTGATAATACAAATACAATCTGGAAAACACTAATATAATAGGCATCAGCCACAAACCAGGGTGATATCCTGCTTCATGCAACCATCATACCCATATGTAGTCTCTCCTGGATGGTGATAGCAAGTAACCATGTCAACACCATGGTTTGGTGCATCAACATCATTTCACAAACATTAGTATAATATTGTATGAATTTATAAGTACGTATATAGGTAATAAATATGTTTATGCTAGTATAACCGTGGATTATTCTTACGAGATTTTGATAATCAGTTACTGTTATTCAGATTGAAACAGTTAACAAGTTTTGTGTAACAATTGATAAGCCATTTCCCACTAACTCTCTCTCTCTCAATCTTTTTTTCACTCAATGTCAATACATACATACATACATACATACATACATATATATATATATACATTCAACTGCAAAGAACACGCGTCTGACCAGCAATCAGAAGATCCCAGGTGGTTACCTCATTTTTTCATTTGTTCCGTTCTCTCTTTCTCGTCTTGCGCGGAATATCTCCTATACAAGCGTCGTTCTTTACATTATATATATATATATATATATATATATATATATATATATATATATATATATATATATATATATATATATATATATATATCTATCTATCAGGTCATCCCATAAGTAAAGTCATTTTTTAGATAAGAATTTGAAGGGGGAAAAAAAAAAACTTCAATCTAGTATATATTTTCCATCTGAATCAATGACATTCTGCCAATGTCCTACAAGCTTATCAATGCCATGTTTATAAAATTCAGGCAGTTTTGAGGCAAAAAACGTACAAAGACTGGTGTGCAGGTCATCTAAAGAAGTATACTGTTTATCAAGATAGTTTTGCAGACTCCTTAGGAGATAATAATCTGAAGGCGCAAGGTCCGGAGAATATGGAGGATGTGGAAGTTTTTCCTACCCAAGCTCCTCAATTTTTGCAGAAGTGATCCAAGTGGTATGAGGACATGCATTGTCATGGTGGAACATGATTCCTTTCCAATTAACCAAAGAAGGTCTCTTTTCTTTTAGTGCAGTGTTCAATCAATCCAGTTGTTGACAGTAGACTTGAGCGGTGATTGTTTGGTTGTGTGGTAAGGTTTCAAAGTGTATTACACCACCTTTATCCCACCAAACACTAAGCAACACCTTCCAAGGGTGAAGATTTGGTTTTGGCTGTGGTGTCGCTGGTTCTCCAGTACAAACCCACTGTTGATGGCACTTAACATTCTGGTACAGTATCCACTTTTCATCACCAGTCACTAAATGGTGCAAAAACAGATCTTGGAGTTCACGGGACTGAAGAGCTGTGCTAATGTTTACCCACACCCTCAGATTATCAACTGACAATTCATGTGGCACCCATTTTCCTAACTTAGGCACTTTCCCAAGTTGTTGCAAGTGTCAATGGATGGTGGATGAATTGAGTTTCTGGGCCAATTCTTTAACAGTTGTTGAACAGTCTTTAAGTGTGGCTAACAGCAGGTCATCATCAAACTCAGCAGGGCATCCAGAGTGTGCTGCATCTGTCAAACAGCAGTCACCATTCCTAAACTTTTGAAACCATCTTTGATATTTCCTCAAGCAGAATATCATTGCCATAAACATACTGAATGTTTCGCGTTGCTTCAGTAGCACTATTCCTTTTTTTGAACTCGTAAAGCATTATATGCTCCCCTGATACCACCATGTTTATGAGGGGTTCACATAAAGCAAAACACACATCTTCACTGGTCAAGGTCTGTAAAGTATGTAGCAAAACACGATAGATCTCTTAGATATAACCTTCAAAAAATTTATGCTTAAACCGAGTAGGACTAGGTTAAACTTAATCTATCGTAAAAAACGACATTACTTATGGGATGACCTGATATATATATATATGATGTAGATTTATAAAGGTTTAAAGCTGCACACAGACTCTACAAGTTTACAGCTTTATTAGTATTGTTACATAATGATTTAATATACGCGAGACTGGTGGGTGAGGGAGTGTGGAGGATGGTTGTGTAATGTCTATATTTGGTTCAAGTTCACTAGTACGTATATAAAAAGTTGTATTGCAGTATCTGTTCATATAGACGAAGTAATCATAATAGAACCTTATTAGTACTGTATGAGACTAGTAAACTATGTTCATTAAGGCACCATTAAAAAATTACATAATGCTATTTTTGCTAAAACTTGACACCCCAGATCCCTGAGGAACATTCTATAATGCTAGACCAGGCAGACTAGATAGCAAAAATAGCATTACGTAATTTTTGAATGGTGCCTTACCTGTACGTCAGTGTTTGGTTGGATTCTGTTGTCCCCCTCCACCCAACCTTCCCACAGTTGGGGTATCTTGACTATTGCTGCGGCATTGCCACATGTACAGAGTTACCCATGAGGCGAGAACTTGCATAGGCCTACCGTAAGATTGGGTAACTGGGTCCCTGGGACCTACTAAGTTTAAGGTAAATTTAATTATATAACTAGTATGAATTTTTTCCATAAATTGTAGGCACCTAAATGTACGGAAAAAATAATTAAATTTATCTTAAACTTAGTGGGGCCCAGTTACCCCATCTTACAGTACCAGTATGTGGACAACTGTACATAGGTGGAGGACCAAGCTTTACTGATAATACTTAGGGGCCATTCAAAAACCACATGGTCCTTAAAGTGTGTGTGTGTGTGTGGGGGGGGGGGGGGGGTTCCTTATTTGGAGGAGGGGAGTCTTGACATTTAACCATGTGACCAATACTAAGTATTAAAATATCCTGTTTATAATATATATATATATATATATATATATATATATATATATATATATATATTTATTTATTTATTTATTAGTAAACTTCAGAAAATTCCAGAGACTTGAATCTTTATAAATACATTCACTACCTTTATTTCAGAAAATTCTAGAAGATTCTAATCTTTAACCCTCTAACACCAACTGGGTCAAATATGTACCATTTCAAATACACGCATTTAGACAACCCTACAAAAATGTTTGGCATTAAAGGGTTAACATTCATGAAAACAAATTCACCATACTTTTACTTTGCTTATTTTTAATTTGCATTTTCAATTTGTTATTTTGTAAATTGTTTTAGAGATGTAATTACTTGTGTTATTTTGTATTAAAATTACTGTATTTGCAACTGTATTTGCAACTGTATTATCACGTTATAAGAAATCTAATATGGCACCTTACATTTTATACACAAGATTAAGAAGAGGTGGGGTGACATCAGAAGACCATGTGGTTTTGGAGGGGGGTTTAAGTCATTGGCCACAAATAGTGATGTGGGTCATTTTTTATTGTCATTTTTTTTTGTTTAAAATGAAGTTTTTTTTTGTTTTAAACTTATTCCATATTTTCCTTCTTTTAATCTAATAAGTATATTAGTATTACCTATAATTTACTATACTACCATGCTTATACGGTTATATGGTACCTAGTATATATAGTCATCTTTCAGAAAAACTGAATCACGCAAAAAGTATATAATAGAAAGGAAAAACAAACCCTCATTTTTTTATATGTATATATATTTTTTAACTAGAACGTAAAACATTCTTCCTCGTTTCAAACAATATACATAATTGTGATTGGAATATATATACTGGTACTCTTGCCAGATAGAAAAAAAAAGATTCACCTTTTTTTGAACCTTTGTTAACCTAATGTTGTTTAACCTTCATTTCCATGGAAGAATCATCACTAGATTGGGTAGAGCATATATGCTAGTTTCAATATCACAGGTACTGGTATAATATACATAATACTGGTATAAAACAATATATATAATTGTGATTGGAAAGAATACCAGTGTGTGTGTGTGTGTGTGTGTGTGTGTGTGTGTATATATATATTCCAAATAGAAAAATAAAAAAAAATATTCATCTCTTTCTTTAACCTTTGTGTTAACCTAATGCTGTTTAACTTTCATTATCTGATTCTATTTCCATTGAAGAATCATTATCACTAGATTGATTAGAGCATATAGTTTCAATATCACAGGTACTGGTACTTATTGCAGATTTGGATGTTGATGAAGCCAATGTAGCACCATGTTTTACTTCACTTTCTTGGAATTTTGCATTTTGGGATATAAATACTAGCTTTGCTGCTCTGTCTGTGCTTAATCAATTTCTTTTAGCTGTTTGGATATTACTTATGTACTAAATGATCTTGGAGGTAATGAAAGGGCAAAATAGAGGTGTATGAGTTTGTGTAGGTATATATGTGAGTATGCATGCGTATGTATCTAGATTCTGGATGTATGCATGTGTATGGGGTATATAATAGATATAAATATGTGTATATAAGTATGTATGTATATATTGGTATATATGTATATGGGTGTGTGTGTATGTATATATAGGATGGTCTCGAGGGGAAAATATGTCATCGTGGGTCTAAAGGATAGTTAAGTGGGAGATTCAAAATCCGAGGCATGGATGGGAGAGTCCTGGAAAGGTTGGACAATGGGCAGTCCGCTCCCAGCCAGTGTTCTCGCAAGTTTAACGGATCTCAAGATACAAGACTCAGTGCAAGAAAGAGGCCAGTTTTTTTCTGTAAATAGGCTGAAAAGGACATTCTATACTGGTACCATACGGCCTATTTTATTATTTATTTATTTATTTTTATAATATATATCATTGCAAAAGTATATCTTATAATTAAATTGGCAATATCTATTAAAAAATAAAAAATAAAAAAAATATTTAAAAAAAATAAAAAAAAATATTAAAAAAACTTTTTAACATCACTAGCCACAAATGACCATAAGGCAGGGGGGGACAGGTTTGAAAACCACCTGAAAAAAGACCATGTGGTTTTCTAATGACCACTTATGATAACCCAAAAGTGAACCCAACTTAAGTATGACACAGCTAGCCTATTTCACCATTTTTTATGGATACAGTCTTAGTTTAAGTGCTCTCTTAATTATCTAGAGATACCAAATAGCTTTGTTATTATTTCAGAGTGTAACATCCATAACACAGTTGCTGTACATTTGTTTCAAAAGCATCTGATAAAATTCCTAAAAGATAATATCTCATCCATCAGTTCCATCCACAAAATAATTTACTTTTCAGATGGGTGTGCAGGACAGTATAAGAACTGCAAAAACTTTTTGAATCTTTGCCATCACAGAGATGATTTTGGAATTGAGGCAGAATGGAATTTTTTTGCAACAAGTCATGGAAAGGGACCCTGTGATGGTGTTGGAGGCACAGTTAAGAGATTAGCTGCAAAAGCTAGTCTACAACGACCTTATGATGAACAGATCCTTACTGCAGAACAGTTATATACATTTGCAAGTGAAAATATTGTAAATATAAAATGTCATTTTCAACCAATAAAGAGCATGAAGAGGAAAGCCAACTTCTCCAAGAAAGACACTCAACTGCAAGGACTATTGCTGGTACACAGAAATTACACCATTTACAGCCAGTTTCATTGACTTCTCTTAAGGTTAAACATTATCAGATTATTCAAATATTGAGAAAGTTACTGAAAAGGAAGAAGTTGTGACTGAGGAGAAAATACATGGTTTTGTTACTGCTGCATATGATGGTCATTGGTGGGTGGCATATGTGCTGGAAAAGATACCAGAGAATAGAGAAGTAAAAGTCACATTCCTTCATCCTCATGGCCCAAACCCATCATTTGTGTATCCTGGTCAACCAGATGAATTAATCTTACCATATTCAGATATTCTAACACAAGTTGAGGCATCTACTACTAATGGACGAACATACAGGATTTGCAAAGAAGTTACTTTGAAGGCATCCAAAGCTTTGGCAGATCTACAGCACAGAAAGGTAAGAATTCAAAATTAAAATGGTCATGTAACTATATATACACTGCATACATTTTAAGTTGTGATAAATGGAAATCAATGAGCACTATACCTATACATATTGTATGTACATTTTAATATGTTACTTGTATTTGTTAATTAGGTAGCTATCTAGGTATACATTAAAAATTGTTTTCTCTTCTAGAAATCACAATAAATTGGGTGGCCCACAAGAATCTTGTCAACTACTGAAAACTATCACATACATGCACAACATACAGGTGAGGTGGGTAAAGAACAAATATTTAAAAATAAGCATTTGCTTGTTTGTAGAAGGCTGCAGATAGTATGTAGATATGGGTTGTATTTGTAAGAGATTGAGCTGACCTTAGACAAAAATGGTTACTGACATACAAGGTCACAAAGTCATGACTTTTTGACAATTTTTGTATAAAATGACTTTTTTCAAAATGTTGCTTGAATTCATTATTTTTTATACATTGAACTAGTTATCAGCCACTTACAGCTTCTTGGGATTTTGTTGTACATGACTCAAGGTATTAATGTAAAAAAATTGAATTTTTTAGGAGAAGGTATTTTTTTTTTATTCAAGGTCAAAGGTCAACTTTTGAAGGGTTTTTTTATTTTTCACAGTAGAGATATTTAACAAGAGACAATAAACAAGGGGCTACTAAAGAGCTTTAAAATGAGACCAAAATCAATGCTCTAGCTTTAATAGTTTTTTAGTTACACCATTTTGAAAATAGTCATTTAACGCAAAAAAGGTCAAAATGTCACAACTTTGTGACCTTTATCTCAGTAACCAAAGGTCAGTCAGCTCTAATAATTTGGGAATTTAAGTTTGGCATATATATCTGCTATTGTGCCAAGTATGAGTAAAATTGAAAGGGGTGTGTGTTTTAGGTGGCTGACTTGACATGGAATGACCCTTGGGTCATTCCATGTCAACTCAGCCACAAAATGGCACTTTTTGCACTCACCCCTTTCAATTTTGCTCATACTTGGCACAATAGCAGATATACATGCCAAACTTAAATTCCCAAATTATTAGAGCTGACTGACCTTTGGTTACTGAGATACAAGGTCACGAAGTTGTGACATTTTGACCTTTTTTGCGTTAAATGACTATTTTCAAAATGGTATAACAAAAACTATTAAAGCTAGAGCATTGATTTTGGTCTCATTTTAAAGCTCTTTAGTAGCCCCTTGTTTATTGTCTCTCGTTAAATATTTCTACTGTGAAAAATAAAAAAATCCCTTCAAAAGTTGACCTTTGACCTTGAATAAAAAAAAAATACCTTCTCCTAAAAAATTCAATTTTTTTACATTAATACCTTGAGTCATGTACAACAAAATCCCAAGAAGCTGTAAGTGGCTGATAACTAGTTCAATGTATAAAAAATAAAATAAATGAAGTTGGTATCATTCTTCAATTTTAGATTTTTTTTGTCAGTTCATTTATTTAAAAGTTCTGTTCTGATATAGTGTCAGTGAAGACTTAGTTCAACTTAACATTATTAGTTCAAAAACCTTTTTGTCACCTGTGTCAAAAGAAATCTTTTAAAAGACAACCAGGGTTAAACCCCTCAACAGCCCCAAATCTACTGGAGTAGCGCTGATCCAAAGGCCCAACTAGTATATAAGTACTGTCAACTTTACAGAGTTGACTCCTGACTTCAAGTTAAAGTTAATTTATTTTTACTAAATACATGTATAAAAATTTATTTAATAATTCATTAATTGTTCATTGTTTTCTTTTCAGGATTTTCTTTGTGCTTTCAGAGTACAAACATGGAACATTTAAAACTGAAACAGAAGTGTGCTGATCCTTTGCTGCGTCACAAAGGTCAGTGTCGAAAGAAGAGAGAGAGAATTGTACCACAGGAACTTGTAAATAAGTTTCCCGATCTGCACTTAACACTACATCACAGACTTTGTAAGCAGTGTAGAGAACATCTTGAGTCCTTGCCTGAGAAAGGAATAGGCACTTTGAATTCAGACATAAATGATGATTCTTCTTGTAGTAGTGAACCACCTGAAGATCTTGAGAAAATTGAAAATGTTGACAATAGTGATGCATCAACTTCAGAGCAAAACCATGAGATGTGTACTTTGAATGCTTCTTTTGTTTCAATTGGTGAATCACCCATAAAAAGAGAAAGCTTGTAGAGCAAAAGTCATATGGAGCTAAAAAACTAAGCAAGGTGACAGAGACAGTTAAGAGAATGGAAACAGTTGCAGGAAGAGAGATTTCTGACTCACAATTTAAGGAGCCATCTGGAGATGTAGACTGTTTAGAAATAATAAATCAACTTAAGGAAAAATTCAAAAATGAAAATACTAAAAGAAGTGATAAAATAAAAATCCTCACTGTATTGCCCAAAAGTTGGAGCATTAGGAAAATTGCTTCAGAATTTAACACAAGGCATACAGCATCTATTGCTAAAAAAATAGTTGAAGAAAAAGGTGTCCTTTCAGACCCAAATCCAAAGGGTGGGAAAAGAATTAAACAGGATACTGTTGACGCTATTAAAGCATTTTATCTTTCAGAAGACATCAGTAGAACAATGCCAGGAAAGAAAGACCATTGTAGTATCATTGACAATGAAAGAGGAAGGATACATTTGCAAAAGCATCTTTTACTTTGCAATTTAAAAGAAGCCTATCATATTTTCAAAGAAAGAAATCCTTTGGTTAAGGTGGGATTCAGTAAATTTGCAGAATTGCGTCCAAAGCAGTGTGTTATTGCTGGAGCAACAGGAACTCACTCAGTATGTGTGTGTACAATTCATCAGAATGCCAAACTTATGTTTGTAGGAGCTGAATTAGAAAAACTAACTGCAAATGATGACACACCTATTAAGAATGTACGTCATTGTGTTGCCTTTATGGAATGCAATCCTGCCTCACAGAAATGCTGCCTCAGACAATGTGAACAATGTGGAGATCCATCAGATTTAAAAAAAGACTACTGGACATATTTACAAATAACTTCATTGATATCATAAATTTTAAAAAGTGGACCAATACAGATCGGTCAAATCTTGAATCAGTAGAACTGAATACAGATGAATATATTGACCAATTCTGTAACCAACTGAAAGAATACCAGATACATGACTTCAAGACAAAGATGCAAGCAACTTATTACCGTGAAACAAAAATGTCTTTGAAAGATGGTGAGGTCCTTGCTGTGTGTGATTTTGCTGAAAATTATTCCTTTATTCTTCAAGATGAGGTTCAGAGCTTTCACTGGAACAATGAGATGGCTACTCTACATCCATTTGTTATTTACTATAAAAAGGAAGATGAGATTGCTCACCTTACTGGAAAAAAATTTATTACCCATTTACAAAAAATATAGGAAACTATAGGCCTATTAGTGTAACATCACTGGTAGGAACTAGGAAGGATGGTAAAATTACAGATGCCAGACACAGTTTGGAGACAAGAGTTCATAACAGCTTAATAATACAATGTAAATTAGATTACATTAATAATTAAGGCACATGAACCATCTCTGAACTGCATCTGGCAGTTGAAATTTTCCTAGGAAGAAACTAAAATTATAAAGAATAGTATTAAGAGTACAGTATATGAATATGTTTAATATTATTCAAGTTTTCAACATGGATTTAGATCAGGTAAGATCTTGTTTGTCAAGTCTCTTTTTTAGAGTTTGTAACTGATCAGGTAGATGATGGACACGTAGATGCTATTTATTTGGATTTTACTAAGGTATTTGACAAAGTTCCACACAGGAGATTTCTGCATAATTGAAAAGATCATGGAATATCAGGGTCATTACATTTCATTTGGAAAAAATGAAGCCATTTGGGCCTATTGAGGTAATCCAATCATGAGCTATTGTGCAAAATGTCAATCTTAAGTCAGCTAATTAACATAGCTACCAGGTACAACTATTTACAGAGCTACAGCTAATTAACATAGCTACCAGGTACAACTATTTACAGAGCTACAGCTAATTAACATAGCTACCAGGTACAACTATTTACAGAGCTACTGATACCAAAGAAGCCTCCATAACTTCAAGAATATTTACAATCTACAAACTGTCTCATTCATGAAAGCATTAAATTTTTCTCAAAACTAAAGTACTACTGTTTACATCATATGGAAAGTCATTCCAAAAATCTATTGCTCTATGACTGAAAAAATATTTTTGTGGATCCAGTCTACAAGTCTGTCCTAATTTTCTGTCCTCCAGTTTTTCCATCAGGCTCTAATAAGAAAAAGTTACATCTAAATTGTCCAAACCTGTAAACATTTTGAACATCTGTATTATATCTCTCAAAAACTAAACATATGCAGTTCCTTTAATCTTTCACTGTATTCCAACCTCCTTAAGCTTGATATACGATTGGTTACCCTTGCTGCACTCTTTCAAGCATATCTATATCCTGCTTGAATGCAGTACGATAAATGGAGTCTAACAAGAATTATATAATTTACATATGACTTCCTTACTCTTTTAACTAAGATTCCTCTTAATAATACCTAACATTTTATTTGCCTTATTTCTAACCTCTAAGGGCACTTGAAAAATTTTAGATCACTAGCTACTAACTGTAATGCCAGAGATCTTTTTCCTATCTAACATCCTCTAACCAGTTTCCTTGCATCTCATAACTAAAGTTTTCATTATTTGTACCAAAATGGATGACTGCATTTTTTAACACTGAATTCCATCTACCATTTACTAGCAACTAATCTATCAAGATCTTTATGCTTGAAGGAGTGCAACATTGGGTAACCAATCTTATCTCTAGCTTAAGGAGGTTGGAATATAATGAGAGATTAAAGGAACTGGGCATGTTTAGTTTTGCAAAACACTTTCATGAGGTAAAATTCTAGATCCCAGACATAGTTCAAAGACAGTCCATAAGCTCCTAATTACTAGCCTTATCTAACTTAATTTAACGTAGCATTACCAAGCTGTTATCAGCTCTGTCCCCAAATTGCATCTAGAATTTGTACAATTTCAATTCAAATCAAACTTTTTATTTAAAAAGAATACAAGCGACAGAACTTTACAATTTTTAGATATATGTTATGACATTAACCCTTTATTGATGGCTATGTAAACCAAAGATTGGGTAGCTATAAAAAATTAATATGTACACTCATTTCATTTGAATATTTACGAGTCCATTCACATTTTATCAATGAAATAAAATTAATTTTTTCAATTTTTCACATTTTGTGAAAAGTCCTGCAGCATCTGAAATGTATATTCCCAAAATGGGAATGTTGGCCAGTAAACAATTAATATAGTCACAGTACGGTACTCTCATCTGAATATGCCTTTGGAAGCATGGGAGCTTTCTAGGCAAAACTAATGACATCTAGCTTATTTATTACATTATAATTTAGATGTAGCCCCCTAATTTTCTCTTAATGGAGTCTGACTGAAAAACTAGATCTACAAAAACACTTCTTTAGTCATAATATCATCAATTTTTAGAATGACTTGTCACATCATAAATAGTAACTTGGTTAATATTTGTCTTTTCACCCGCTCATGCATGGTTAAACAGTACAATATATTGAATTGCCATTCAAAACTAAGAAAATGTATAGCTTATGTTGTACAAATTTGTTCAAATGTAGTTTTTTTAATAAAATATATTTCCTGTTTTGGCTATAATGTACTGTTCATAAAATACTTGGTTCTTTTGCATTATCATCCCAACACTAATTTTTTTTATATAATGTTGGTTTGGTTTTGGTGATGGTACTTTATTTTCCTTCCATTATAAAAAAAATTAGTATTAGTATTAGGTTAGGTTAGGTTACGGTAAAAACAGCCCGCCACAGGCGTTAGCCGTTATAAAAAAAAATTAGTGTTGGGAAGATAATGCAAAAGTACCAAATATTTTTCCCGAGTAGGCTATTTTTTCACTACTCTGCAACTTAATTAATTTGTTGGTTTTTGTTCTAAATCCAATTAGAAAAAAAAAGTCAGTTTGAAGGTGTTTGTGATAGAATTATGACATGCCATTTGTGTGAATTCAACTGAGAACTTGATTCATCATATACCCTAGATGAAGACAAAGGATTGGATGTTTTTATCAATTAAGGTGTTATTCTCTCATCCTCAACTGAATGCCCGGTTAGGTCAACGAGTGATATTTTTGTTAGTTTAAACAAAAATGACAAGGGCAAGCTTTTCTGATTCATTTTTAGGTGTTTTGTACGTACAAAACTACCACCCATTTCCTGTGCAAATGCATAGTTTTTGAGATGATGATCTCAAAAACTACACATTTGCACAGGAAATGGATGGCAGATTCATGCAAAACACCTAAAAATTGACCAGACAAGTTTGTCATAAAAACAGACGGTATAAAAACAAATAATTACCAGTAGCTTCTTAACTTAAGAAAAAATTGGATACTTCCATGAATGAAATTAGTGTAGGCTACTTTGGTAACTTTGTAAATAGTTTAAGGATAATTAGCCAACTTTAAAATG
The DNA here is from genome assembly GCA_023014485.1 of Bathynomus jamesi. NCBI lineage: Eukaryota > Metazoa > Arthropoda > Malacostraca > Isopoda > Cirolanidae > Bathynomus > Bathynomus jamesi. Next base: position 1,335,687 of record JAJOZX010000207.1, on the reverse strand, counting down.
ATATTTTGCAAAGTACAATAAAATGTAGCTTTAGATCAGGGTTTCCCAAACTACAGTGGTCTCTTCAAACAGAACTTCAAATAATATTACACTAAATTTAAATAATTTGTGCAATTTTGTCAAATATTAGAATTTTAGTATTCTGTGAAAGTCATAATCCTAAGGTTCATTTTTTTAATATTTTCCTTAAAGACACTTCATGGTAAATTTAGCCTAAGATAGCCAAGCTTGGCTAAAATTTGGTACCCATAGAAGTTACCAGGGTTAGAAAGGAGTATGATGGCAAAAGATTAGGAAACCCTGCTTTGGATCATTTATGCAACTTGGATAACCTTAAAATACCAAGGAACTTCATGTTTCACAAATGTAATGTAGGCCTAATGTAATGATTCTTTAAACCATCTGGATTCTGAAATTTCACTGTAGTTTGTACTATTAATCTAGAAAACAATTTTATTAGCTCAAACTAGTAAAATTTTAGAATTTATATGCAGTTCTGAGATGGAGTCTGTAATTTCAAACCTACCGTAACCTCTAACATACAGGGCTACAGTTCCATATTGTCCCCCACATTTTTATGATTACATTATCATTTGTATAATTTAGGTCTCCTCACGGGTATGGGGGCAGAGCCCCTGTAAAGATCACACATCACAAATTAATCGGTATAAAGTTTTATATGGTTTGTTTTTTTTGTAGCCAAACTACTGGTTAAGCACAAGTTATCACCTGGTATTTGAAAAACCAACATCGATATGCATATTTGCGAATTTTTGTGACGCCATCATGCTACAATCAACAATTTGGACCCTTTTAATTTTTAATATTTTGTATCAAAATAATTTATAATCCTAATATTCAATAAAGTCATTTTGCATTTTATTTTAAATTTTTAATAGACTATCAAAATAAGGTACTTATGGGTTATCTATCGCCACTTTTTAATATTTTTTTTATTTATTTATTTTTATATATTAAGAGAAGAGGATTCTTTATACTGTATGGCATTGATGATTGGTTAGGTTAAGTCGTGCTAGTTTGGTTAAATACCATTTTATTTAACCAAACTAGCACGACTTAACCTAACCAATCGTCAATGCCGTACAGTATAAAGAATCCTCTTCTCTTAATATATAAAAATAAATGGTAATTTTTTACTATCACTCCGGTCTCTTCAATTCCCATAATTTATAGATCAATGGATTCGTTATTACACCAGGAATGCGATTTGGATAGTCTCAAGTGAGGGAACTGGCCCAAAACTAAGTTAGGACACGAAGTTTATTTTGGGGTATAAGTGTGAAAAAATACCCTAAAATGCGGGTAATTCCTTCAGTAGAGACTATCTAGGGCGCATTCGCGATGTAAAAACGAATCCATTGATATATAAATTATGGAAATTGTAGAAACAGCCAACATGAGTGACCTAAAAGGTATATATATACATTTATATATATGTAGTAAAACGAACACTGTATATATTCACCGGGATCTTTTCCGTTTGACTGCCGCCATTGAAACAATTAAACTCCAGCCTTCTTTAGTTAGCTTTATAAGGCTAACTAACAAAAATATCACGACCTAACCTAACCAATCATCAAGGTCGTACAGTTGACCTAACGATTGGTTAGGTTAGGTCGTGATATTTTCGTTAGTTAGCCTTATAAGGCTAAGTAAAGAAGGCTGGGGGCACTCACCTCTTATGTTTCAATGGCAGCAGTCAAACGGAAAAGATCCATTCACTGTATATATTATATATACCATAAAACTAAACACTACTAACCTAACCTAACCTACCTAACCTTGCGTGTTCCCCTTCTCCGTTTCTTATCACGCACCGACCTATGGCAACGAAATGCTTTTCTGTTTTTATCAAACACACACTTATTACCACAAACACTATCTTCCTTGTTTTGCTTAGGGCAAATAAATTCTTTTAGCAATACACCGTGTTCTACATAAAAATTAAATGCAGCCTCTTCATCACCAAAAAATTCGCATGAAGTTAAACACACTGAATAATTACAACCATCGCAAACCAACGCCATCGTGACACTAAAATCTTATGAGTTCAGGTCAAACCACCCAATTTTGTTAGCGGTACCTTCCTAACCTTTGTGGGATCAGCCATTTTATCACTCCCAAAAACATGATCCGCGATTTTATCGCTCAAAAAAAAATTTATTAACATTAATTTTATAGCTTTAATCGGCATTTGCCTTCATATTGTACTTAATAAAAGTTGTTTAAAAAAATGTAAAGAGTCTTATGGTAAACTTTATTTTCAGTTTCCAGAGACCGGACTGATAGTAAAAAATTACCAAATAAATAAATAAAAAAATATTAAAAAGTGGCGACAGATAACCCACAAGTACCCAAAATAATTTATAATCCTAATGTTCAATAAAATCATATTTTGCATGGGGAGGGGGGGTACAGAACTGGCCCCACATACAGTATTACTACGTTATTAAGAACTCTCTGAAATGGTTTCAATTAGAACCATCAGTTTACCCCAAAACTAATATTTAGTTTAAAAGTGATGCACCAGATCTGATTTCCGCCAAACTTCCCAGTTTGAACAAATATTACTTCTGTGCCAATTCAACTACAAAATGCCAATTAAGTTCTAGAAGTAGAGATGAGCCACTTAGTTTGCAACCAGTCGACTTTTAAACTATTTTACTTCAATCAAGGTAGAAGTTCTAAGCAGGCCCGTTGGCCAATTTATGGCTGGCCGAATGCGACGACTCAATTCAAAGAATTTTTTGTCTCTACAAATAAACTGTCCACTGAGCTGAGAAAGTAAATATAACTGGTCTATTAATTTTTATTTGGTACTTTTCCATTATCTGCCCCGATGCAAAATTTAATGCCAGGTTAGGTCAACTGCACGCCCTTGGCGATTAGTTAGGAGGTTAAATTGTGATATTTTCGTTAGTTTTAACGAAAATATCACGACTTAACCTAACCAACCGTCAAGGGTGTACAATTGACTTAACTGGGCATTAAATTTTGCGTGGGGGTAGATAACTGAAAAGTACCCCTTTATATTTTTTGATGAGTCCACATAAATATAAAACAATCCCATACAACCAACAAAATTGACTGCAACTAATAATTATCACTCTAACTGCGAACGACACATAACCCAAAGTTACCCAACTGCAAACGACACGTAACTCTAGGTACCTACTCTTTTTAAAACATGTGACACACGTCACTTGCGTCATGATTTTTACGTCAATAGAGAGTATAGCTGAGGTGAGTAAATGTGGCAAGAGTTGAGCCCACAAAAAGCAACAAATTAAGGAGCAAGTGTAGTTTACGTCCCCCTGACGCAAAAGGGGACACAAACTACACTAGGTCAAAGTTAGAAAACGTAAACTACACTAGGATCTTTAGGAGACATCTTTTAAATGAATCCATCAAATAAAACGTTAAAACTAACGAAAATATTACGACTTAACCTAACCAATTGTCAATATATATATATATATGAAAATTACTTCACGAAAGTAACACGTGAAAAATATTTATGATGAATAAAACCACGAAGGAAAGGAAACACAGAACGGTGCTCAAGCGCTTTCGTCTAATGACATCCTCAAGAATACTGAAGTACATAAAGAGTTACAGAAAAAAAAAAAAAAAAATATATATATATATATATATATATATATATATATACAATAAACCGAGAAATAAAAATAAAAATTAACCATTAAAGGATTGTGGGAGGAGCATACAAATTTGTAAGGAAAAACTACCGACTTTTTAGCACTTTGCTCAAATCCAACACAAGATCAAATGAATTGTTTCCAACCAATGTTATAGTTAATTAAAAAAATAAAATAAAAAATTAAAAATAAATACAAATTTTATATTGGAAATTTGCCCAGGTTTTAGCACTCTGCCCTTCTTGTTTAAGTTCGATATATAAAAATAAATTGAAAAATAAAAGTTATTACAGTAGCATACAAGTTTACCAAAGAGTTAGCGTTCTACCCTTCTTATCTAAATCCGTTCTGAAGGAATTCAAAACAACAGGATCGAGTTGAAAAAGACCTTTGCTTATGTTGAAGTTATTTGTAAGTTGGATAATGGCAGACTCAAGAATATTTCTATTAACAATGTTGCTAGAGTGAAACAAAACTGAAGCATTATTCTAATAATACAGTGGGATAACTCTGACAAATGGACAAAAGGGGCACTGGACGACTGTCCTGTTCTAACGGAATATTGATGTTGTTTTATACGTGTGTGCAAATCCTTTCCCGTCTGACCTATGTAAAAGGAATCACATTGTTTACAACCAACTTTATAAATAATGCCTGAATTATTGGTAGGGCTATTTTTTACTATGATATTTTTCACAATATTGTTATATGAAAATACTACGTTAATATCCAAAAGTTTAAGTACATTAGCAATGCCTAAAAAGCTCGGGAAAAATGGAAGTACTAAAATATTCTTTGACAAAGTAAGAGTGTTATTATTTGCACGATAAAAAGTTCGTTTTGCCTTGTTGAGACAAGATTCCATAAACGCAGATGGATAACACAGATCACTTCCAATACCGTTGATTTTTTTCCAATTCGGCATCGATGTATTCCAGACTGGCGATCCTAAGGGCGCGGAGAAACATTGAAGAAAAAATGGCCTTCTTAGTGGGGGTGTCATGTCCCGAGTAAAAGTGTACGTAGGACAAATTGTTTTTTTTTCGATAGATACTAAACTTAAAACCTGGGCAATATTGTGAAAAATATCATAGTAAAAAATAGCCCTACCAATAATTCAGGCATTATCTATAAAATTGGTTGTAAACAATGTGATTCCTTTTACATAGGTCAGACGGGAAAGGATTTGCACACACGTATAAAACAGCATCAATATTCCGTTAGAACAGGACAGTCGTCCAGTGCCCTTTTTGTCCATTTGTCAGCGGTCCTATTCAAAGGAGTGACATAACGAAGGAGTGACATAACAAAGGAGTGACAAATCGGAGATAAAATTCAAAGGAGTGACATAACAAAGGAGTGACAAATCGGAGATAAAATTCAAAGGAGTGACATAACAAAGGAGTGACAAATCGGAGATAAAATTCAAAGGAGTGACACGAAAATACCAACAAAGAAGAAGAAAGAACAAATCCAGAGGGAAGAGAGGCTTGCAACTGTTAGGTTAGGTTAGGTTAGGTTTCTAGTTTTTGAAATAAAATCTTAATTTTAACAATTCTAACAAATTTTGTTTTTTTAAATAAAATTTTAATAATTATACTCCTTTGAATTTTATCTCCGATTTGTCACTCCTTTGTTATGTCACTCCTTCGTTACGGTATTTATGTCACTCCTTTGTTATGTCACTCCTTTGAAATGTCACTCCTTCGATACAGACCCTTTATCAGAGTTATCCCACTGTATAGATTGGAATAATGCTTCAGTTTTGTTTCACTCTAGCAACATTGTTAATAGAAATATTCTTCAGTCTGCCATTATCCAACTTACAAATAACTTCAACATAAGCAAAGGTCTTTTTCAACTCGATCCTGTTGTTTTGAATTCCTTCAGAACAGATTTAGATAAGAAGGGTAGAACGCTAAATCTTTGGCAAACTTGTATGCTACTGTAATAACTTTTATTTTTCAATTTATTTTTATATATCGAACTTAAACAAGAAGGGTAGAGTGCTAAAACCTGGGCAAATTTCCAATATAAAATTTGTTTATTTTTTATTTTTTATTTATAATTTTTTTTTTTTTAATTAACTGTAAGATTGGCTGGAAACAATTCATTTGATCTTGTGTTGGATTTGAGCAAAGTGCTAAAAAATCGAGTTTTTCCTTACAAATTTGTATGCTCCTCCCACAATCCTTTAATGGTTAATTTTTATTTTTATTTCTCCGTTTATTGTGTGTATATATATATATATATATCCCACAATCCTTTAATGGTTAATTTTTATTTTTATTTCTCCGTTTATTGTGTGTATATATATATATATTTTTTTTTTTTCCTGTAACCTATATATAGGCTGTAACTCTTTATGTACTTCAGTGTTCCTGAGGATGTCATTAGACGAAAGCGCTTGAGCACCATTCTGTGTTTCCTTTTCTTCGTGGTTTTATTCATCATATATATATATATATATATATATATATATACAGTGCCGTATTAAGGATTTTTGGGTCCTGGGGCCAAAATATTCTTGGGGTCTCTCAACAAGACAAATCTTAGAGTCATGTAAATTAATAAAACCATTTATTTCTAAATAAATTACACAAATACCAAGCTGCTACAATTACACGAAACCAATTACACAACTACAAGTCCACTACTAATCTACCAAAGTTAGTCACAAAATCATCTACCACCAGTATACAAAAGTTTTTTGAGCTGCTTCGTATCACTAAATTTTCCAATCACAAGCTCAGTATTTAAATTCTGCAAAATATTCTTTTCTATGCAAAACAATGACAGACTTTGCAATTTCTTTTAGGTTAGCATTTGACCTTTAACATTTTTAATCATGCTCAAATGAGAAAAAGAACACTCCGCAGTTGCATTTGACATCATCAAACACAAATAAATGCGATAAGCAATGAAAACATTTGGGAAAACAACCCTTAATTTGTGAATTTCCTGTAGTACTCCTAATGGGCGTGTCAGCTGAAGCGTTTTGTTTGACAAACAGTACAAAATGCTGAAACTCAAATGGGAAACTGTCCTCAAAATCATATGGGTAATGGACTAGCCAGATTTTTTGTTGCTTTTGATGTTTCCTCTGAAGTTAGTTGAAAGATATTGTTGAGCATTCCAAATTTATCATTGATATCATTATAAACATCGGCCCCTAAAACAGCTGGGCCCTGGGGCCTGGCCCCCCCTGGCCCCCCACTTAATACGCCACTGAATATATGTATATAAATTGACGATTGGTTATGTTAAGTCGTAATATTTTCGTTAGTTTTAACTTTTATTTGATTAGGTATACGCGGATAAAGTTGGGGAACGTAAACTACACTATGATAATGTAAGAGAACGTAAACTACACTAGGCACCACAGGGGAACGTAAACTACACTTGCTCCCAAATTAATTATAAAAGTATTGACCACCCTGTTTATTTGTTCTGTGCTATATGTATAAACTATAAAGCGTACAATAGGTTTACAGATAATAAAACTAAACATATATATAATATATATATATATATATTATTATATATATATATATATATATATATATATATATATATATATATATATATATAGTACCAGGGGCGTAACTAACCAACTTTTGAATTGGAGGAATAATATAGGTTTTGTCGGATCTTTTCGGTTTGATGGCCTGTAATACTTTTTAATATTACCTGTTTTTTATTGTCCAGTTTTAATCGAGGATTTAAAAAATAACATTCATGTTTTAGGGAAACAAATAGTGAGGCAGTTATACATTTTAGTTTAGAGAATACCATATACGCTTTAAGATTCCAAAATCCCTGAAAGTTTTAGGTCAACTGTACGCTCATGACGATTGGTTAGGTTAAGTCATGATATTTTAGTTTGTTTTGACAGTAAACTAACGAAAATATCATGACTTAACCTAACCAATCGTCAAGGGCGTACAGTTGACCTAACCGGGCATTCTGTTAACCTAACTGGGCATTCAGTTAGCCTAACCAGTTGGTAGAGTCTAGAATTTGACGGTCCCGTATCCATGACTCGTTTTTTCCGCCGGCCGTCAAACCAAAAAGATCCCAATATGGTTTAAAAATATATATTTTAAATTTGTTAAATTGCATATATCTGCCTCACTATTTGTTTCTCTAAAACATGAATGTTATTTTTTAAATCCTCGATTAAAACTGGACAACAAAAAACAAGTAATGTTAAAAAATATTACAGGCCGTCAAACCAAAAAGATCCGTTTTGTCTCCCTCCCCCCCAGCCTTTGAATCAGTTCATCAGCGAGTCGGCAGAGACCCTATTAGCAGGGCCGCCGAGAGGGCGGGGAAGCCGGGTTAAATCCCCGGGACCCGGAAAGAGGGGGATAAAATCTAAAAATATTAATAAAGCAATTGATTAAATAACAGAGAGGAAATACGGGTGTTTCAAAAGTCCCTCACTAATTTGATTTTCAATTTTCTTTGCAGCTAATCGACCAACGACGTTCATCTTGTGGTAAACTCTTACTCAGTAGTTGAGAATTTTTTTGAGTCTACATTTGAAGTTTTGCTCCATTTTCTTCTGCTACCATGCTGACTCTAGAACAGAGGTGTAAAATCGCTGCATGGCAGGAGGTTTTTCAATCTGTGGTCGAAGTGCAGCGACGATTCCGGGCAGTCTACGGACAGCATTATGCACCGGATAGGAACACCATCGTCGCCACCCACCGGAAGTTTATGGAGACCGGATCCGTAAAGGACAAACCACGATCAGGAAGACCTCGAAGTGGGCGGAGTGAGGAGAATGTCGAAACTGTCCGTGAGGCGTTTACTCAGAGTCAAGGAAAGTCCATCTGGCGAGCTGCTGCGGAACTGAACATCAGCGCGACATCTATCCAACGGATTTTGCGGCGTGGTCTCAAGCTGTATCCGTACAAGATCCAGGTGGTTCAGAAGCTGGAACCTCAAGACTACGATTGCCGGGTGGAGATGTGTGAGACACTGCTGCATCACTACGAAGAGACCATCGATCCTGGAGCACATGTGGTTCAGCGACGAAGCTCTCTTCCACCTTTCTGGTCGCGTCAATCGGCAAACACCCGCATCTGGGGAACTCACAATCTGCGGAGATCCGTGAACATGAAAGGGACACGCCGAAATTGGTCGTCTGGTGTGCCATCTCCTAAGCGTGGGCTGATTGGTCCGTTCTTCTTCCCGGATCAAGATGGAAATTCCGTGAACGTCAACGGAGACAATTACCTTCGTATGCTTCAGGAGTTCTGCATCCCCCAACTGTCAGCTGTAGCTGACATGCAAGAAGTCATTTTCCAGCAAGACGGTGCCCCTGCTCTTTACTCGCGTGAGGTTCGCTCATTCTGAATAAGCAGTTCCCGGATCGGTGGATTGGTCGCCGTGGTCCCATCGAATGGGCTGCTCGCTCGCCTGATCTTACCACATGCGACTTCTTTTGTGGGGCTACATTAAGAGCAAAGTGTACGCCACCAAGCCGCGAGTCCTCCCCACACTAGAAGAACGGATCAGGAATGTGTGCTTCTGTTACTCCCGAAATGTTGTCCAATGTCGGCCAAGAATGCGTAAAACGGTGCTCGCTTTTTTCGAAAAAGACGGTGCCCACGTTGAGGTGTACCAGTGACTTTCCAGTAGACTTATGAAGCCAAATTTGATGCCACCAAAATTCTCATGAATCGTAGACTCAGCAACCAAATTGTCATTTGGTTCCTCTTGTAATTGCTATTTTAATAAAATTTTAAAAATAATGAGGGACTTTTGAAACACCCTGTATAATTAATGAACATACATTTTATAGAGATTATCATAGTCAAACTAAACCAGATAAAATATTATCTGCAGTCCACCAATGCCCAAGACCGACTGACAGATCTGGGAACCATTGTAATTGAAAGCCAGTTAGCCCGTACTTTAAATTTCATCAGAATCATTTACCACTTTGCTAGAGAGAAGGCAAAGAAAGTACACTTCTAATTATGAAAATCTTGCAGTAAACAATTGTCTTGCCTGCATGGACTGGTACTGCATTTGTAAATTGTATGGTGATACAATTAATATAAATGATTCGAAAAATAAAATGGTCATTTTCTTTTGAGTTATTTATTCATACCAGGGATGGGAAATCGAAATCTTTTTCGATTCAAATTCGAATCCGATTTTCACGCAATTAGAAATATAGATTCGAATTCGGATTCAAATTTTTCGGTTTTTATCGATTCGAATTTGTTTCCGATTCGGATTATTTCTTTTTCGATTTCGATCCGAATCCGATTCGGATCCAGGCCTAATTTTTCTTGATTTTTATGAGTTCATTTAATAAAATTATACCTATCATCGTTGTTTTAGTCAAGGGGTGGCTATTATTAATAAGTTTCATTTTTAATAAATAATACAGATAATTCTCAGTCTATTAACGATGTAAGTAATAACTTTAGATTTACTCTTATAAGGTGCAAAAAAAAAATCATTCATATAAGCTAATTTATTAAACAATTAAGGCTCATATATACAAGAAATATTAATTATAGCATACATAAAAATTAAAATAGATAATAATACTTTAAGAAATATATCCACTGTATAGATACAAATTTACAAATTAAAATTAGCCCTGACAACTAAGATATTTTCAATGTTCGAAGGCAAAAGGTATTTCTTTGAGGAGCGTGTGAAATTGTCACTCTCGGACAATACCAAAATTTAAGGATTAGGATTAGCACCTTAATGGATGGAGTATAGGATTAGTATGATTTTTGTCCGAGCAAACAGATTCTCGGAAAGGTCAGTCTTTACCTGTGGTGAAACCGGAAACGTTAATAAGCCTTATAAGTTATTTATAAGTTATTTATAAGTTATAACCAAATTTTTAAAATCCGGATCCATATTTTTTATCGATTTGAATTCGAATTCGGATTCATCGTTTCTTTTCGATTCGGATCAAAATTTCGATTCAGATCCGCGCCCGTTTTTCGATTCGAATTTTTTTTCGTTTCAGATTTCTCAAAAAATATCGATTAATTCCGATTATCGATTCGAATCCGATCCGATTTCCCATCTCTGATTCATACTGTATGTTTTGAAAAGTGACTTGGACATATAATCAGTTTGCTTGTTATGTAAAAAAAAACATTCATAATAAAATACTGAGTGAACAGGGGGCCCCATGGCAGCTATCGCTGGCCCTGCCTATTAGTCCTATTAGTATGCTGGAAAGTATTATTGATTCAATACTAATACTGCAGGGATAGATACTTTAATGAGACATCTAGTTATTTTTTACTTTAATTATTGCATATATTGTTTTCCTTTAATGCTAAGTATATACTGTACTTGATATACATAAGGTAGTTGTGAAAATGCTTCTTTGATTTTCCTATTACAATCATAAATATAGATCATTCTCTAAATCATAGTATTTTAAGAGCATCATTTTGGTCGCAAACTCATTATAATACTGATAGATCAGAGCTTTATCGAGACTCGAAAGAACTGCTATTCAGATATCACTGTTATATTCTAGCGAAAAAATATGCCTTGGAAGACCAAATTTAAGACATTACCTACAGGATAGCAGCACAGGAATTAATCGCAGGATTTTTCAATATTATAATTGTACCCCCCCCCCCCCCCCGAATTTTTGAAAGCGTTACGCGACAGTCAGTTAATGCGTTTCTAAGCATACATAGCGCAGTAGAATAAAATATAAAAACAGTAGTAACAACAATAATAATAATATCAGTATTACAATTGATATTATCAGGTGCAACAGGAAGCATATACACATACACGTACATGTGACAAGCGCGCACACACACACACGTGTATATAAAGGGTGTCCCAGAAGTCTTGGAGGGGTTTTATTTGGTTATAACTTTTTCTTTTTTGATTAATTTATTTATTTTTATTTTTCATTTAAAGTACCTATGGAAAACTGATGAGTGGGTAGTTGGGAGGTAACGAAAATGGTTCACTGAGTAGGTAGGTAGTTAATCTAACAATTATTAAATTCCTTTTATGTCAATAACTGGGTGGAAGAAACCAATTGGTTGCTCACCAGAGTTATTCTCCACACTAGTATTTATATACTGTGTGGGAGGAGCGTGCTCGGTAATGGGGATACATTACCGCTCAACCAACCGAGGAATAAACCAAGACAACGCTGGTGCAAGAAGCCCCGCGAAGAGGAGAACAAAGGAAGAACGAAAACGAAGAACGGGGCGAGAGGACGTACCAGCAAAGTACGCTCTCGACAATAAAACAACCGGAGAAGGGAGAGACTCCAATAACTAAAAGTAAGTGACTAATTGAGTTTTTACACCAGTAAGTTAATAACATTAAATTAAGCTGGGTCAGACAAGTTAGGCCTACATTGTGGCCTAAGACCCAGCATCACTCATAGCTTAACAAAGGTGAAGGTAGATTGCCCTAACCTAATCTTGTGAGGAATCCTACTGTGGACCTCAATTTATCTGCCCGCTCTGGACCATTTCCGGAATCTCTAGGCTGACCCCTCTAGGCTAGACTTGATCTACTCTATAGTTAGACTGGAGATATAAGGGGTGGGTTAATTGTGGACCAATTCAGACAGAGCATTTTTCGCATTGGTGGTCCGTGTGTGGGGAATTTACAAACCTTAACCTTACTTAACAAAAATTGCAGAATTAGGCTAAATGGTCTAGCCTAAGCCTAAGCCTAAGCTAATCAAGCCTAATTAGGCCTACAACCTAGGGCCTAACTAGGAAACATTTACATTTAAGGAGTCTCATTCTCTTATAAGCTTAGACCTGAGTGACATAAGTACTTGGGGGGGATTAAACCAAATTTAAACTCGACTGTTTTGTCTGTGCTCTCTCTTCTCTGGTAATTTCTTCTTGTCCTCTATTTCATTACGATCCCCAGTTAAACAATTGACTTAGAAATGGACAGTGCGGAATTGAAAAAAGTTAAAAAGAAAAGGGGGCAAAGTTGGGAGCTGTTACAAAGGCTGTGAACACTTTAACAATATTACACAACCAGGTAAGGAAAATTTAGAGAGTGTAATTATTAAATTGGAAATTAAAAAGAAGGAAATAATAGCCATTAATGAGAGTATTTCAGAGAGTTAGTTGAATCCGAAATGGCTGAAGAACAATTGATAGACCTTTACGCTGATGATGATGATCAGGTAAGCTCAATTGAACAGCAAATAAGGAGACTACGGTCTCGTTTTGACTGACTTAACACCAAAAAAAAACCTAATTCTGATTTTAATCAAAGTAGGGCTAACCTTCAACAAAATTTAAGTGGCATGCTAAATCCTGAGTCACAAGAATTGAGGGCTCAGTTACCCATTTGCTAGTACCAACATTTGAAGGGGACACGGTACAATTCCCATCTTTCATTGACAAATTTGAGAATTTAATAGGTAATAAACCTTATATTTCAACTGTTGAAAAGTTTAGTTACTTAACTAGTTCCCTTAAAGGCCCAGCCTATAACCTAATAGCCTATTTACCAGCCGTAGGGGATTCATATGAAGTAGCTATTGATCTTTTAAAACGTAATTACATTAATAAAGATTTGATTGTATATGAATTATCTCAACAAATTTTTGAATTTGCACCCATAAAAGATAACCATAGTGATATGGAAATTTTTTATACAAAATTAGAAGCTATTATAGGACAACTGGTTAGCAATGAGATAGATATTAAAACTTCATCTTGGCTTATACAAAGCATAGTACTTAGGTGCCTTCCTTCGAGGGTTAAAGATATTTTAATTCTAAAGACGGGAGAAAATTATCCTAATTAGAACAAATAAGAAAACACTTCCCCAATATCCTAATTAATTACAAATTGAGAGATTTTCCAACACATAAGACCCAGACTATGGATAAACCAAAGACTGTTCCCAGAGACCAACTAGCTACAGCCAAACAGACAAAACTTGATACTGGAGAATCAAATGTGACCAACTATAATACACGAACACCTACATTACAGAACTTTAATGTAACTGCTGCCTCAACTTACACACCACATTGCAAATTTTGTGCAAGTAATGAACACAGTAGTACTGGGTGTGACAAATATTCAGACTTTAACCAAAGGGCTAAAAGATGTGAACAGTTGAACCTATGTAAAAAGTGTACTGGCCAGGGACATTATAAGAAAGACTGTAAATCTAGGTTAAGATTCAAGTGTAAGTTTTGTAAAAGTTTACGACATGTCTCATCAATGTGTGATTCACCAAAGTGTCCAAACAATAATACTCAAACTCAAAAGATACCTCCCCAAACAAAGGTAATCAAGAAAATGCCACTTTCATGGGACATTCTGCTTGTTCAAACAATGTAACAAGAAACACTGAGATTCTTTTACCAACTATTACTTTGGACTTGTGAATAGTGAGGGTAGTACCACTCCAGTGAGATGTCTTATAGACTGTTGTTCTCAACAAACATTTGTTTCAAAAAATGTAGTTAATAAATTGGGTTTGACACCAAACCCGAATGAACAAAACCTCAATATTGCATCCTTTGTTAAGGATAACTCGGACAAAAATAGCTATAAGACAATTGACCTGGAACTACATTTAGAAAGTAAATTCAAGAAAATTGAAGCAGTTATTATTTCTAAAGTAGGACAAAAAAACTGGTTATACCCAAACTAGAACAAACCATAAATCATTTGGGAAAACACTACAAAATAGCTGATAGACATATCACTAACAACACAGTAGCTAACATTGAAATGCTAATAGGGGCAGATTATATTAATCTTATTCATAAGGGCATAGTAGTAGTAGAGATAGGTATGGTATAGCTATTCAGACTCCATCAGGGATAGCCCCTTTGGGTGACCTCTCAGAATACAACCTAGACCTAAACCAAAACAGTTCATGACCAACAAATACTATGTGCCTCAACTCAGTCCTACATAACACCTGTAAGAATAGCAACACTTTGAATAATATTATCTCAACTGAGAACATTAATTCATCATTATCAAATGAAACTTTGGATGAGGCAATTCAAACTTTATGGTTGCTAGAATCTGTGGGTATACATGACACAAATCAAACTTCAGAAGATCAGTTAATGGTAGAAAAATTTGAAGACACCATTCAGTGCAAAGACAATAGTTATTTTATTGAGTTACCTTGGAAAATAAATTGTCCAACTTTAAGAGACAATCTCAAAGTAGCTAAAGGACATTTATATAAAGTAATGAAAAAACTCAAACAAGATGATAATGTAAAAATATAATAATGTCTTCAAAGAACAGCTACAGAAAGGCTTCATTGAAGAAGTAACAAATAACCCTTTTAAAAAAGATGGTTGTCATTATTTAACCCACAGGGGCGTTTATCGACAAGATGCCCCAACAACAAAACTCAGAGTAGTGTATAACTGTAGCCTCAAAGACAGTGATAAACACAGTTTGAATGATTGCTTGATTGAGGGTCCTAATCTCATTTCTGACCTTGTGAAGATCTTACTGAGGTTCAGGTTAGACAAATATGCCGTACAAAGTGACATTTCAAAGGCATTTTTGAGAATAAATCTTAAAAATGAATATGATAAGAACCAACTTAGGTTCTTATGGTTCAAGGATCCATTTGATTTGAATAAAGGGTTCATAACCTATAGATTTAATGTTGTGTTGTTTGGAGCCAATTGCTCACCTAGCCTATTAGCATTGACAATTAGACATCATTTAAACCAGTTTAATAACTCTTTAACATTGAACTTCCTTAAGGAACATTTTTACGTAGACAATCTAATAGGCTCAACGACAACAAAATCTGAATTATCTGAAGTCTATGAACACTCTCAAAACATTATGCAACAAGGTAACTTTGAACTTAGAGAGTGGATTTCAAATGATGAGGATTTAAACAAAAAGATTTTAAAGGATAATAATGGTCTTACTGAGCCATTAGACAGAGTTAAAACTTTAGGTATGAACTGGTATTTGGATGCAACTTCTAACAGTCATGATTCAATCTGTACTAAAGGTTTTAAACTTGATGAGGAAGCAAATACTAAAAGACAAATATTATCAGAGGCTTCCAAAATTTTTGATCCTATGGGTCTATTCCTGCCTTCAACAATAAAATCAAAGATTCTCCTCCAAGAAATTTGGAGGACAAATGTTGGGTGGGATGATCCAATAACAAATGAAAATCAAAAATCTTGGAAGAAGTTAGCTACTGATTTAACAAAAGTGCAGAACATTAAAATTCAAAGGTGCTGTGGGTTTAGGGATAAGCCCCAGAGACTTCATGTGTTTGCTGATGCAAGCACACAAGCTTATGGGTGCTGTGCGTATCTTGTAAGCCCTACAGAAAGTCATCTAATTTATGCAAAAGGGAAAGTTGCACCTCTCAAACCTACCCGAACCATACCTCAATTGGAACTATTGGCTGCTACATTAGCCATTAAAACCATTTCATTGCTTAAGGATGCTTACTATGATGTGTTTTTAATTCATATCCACGTCTGGCTTGACAGTCAGATTTGTCTAGCCTGGATACGGAATGATAGCATTAATAGTAAGAATATCTTTGTAAGAAATAGGCTAAAAGAAATAGCTGACGCTAATGAAAGCCTACAAGTAAACTTTCACTATGTTCCAACTAAACAGAATCCAGCAGACTTTCTGACCAGAGGTTTATCCTACAAGTTGTTGAAGTCAAACAAAACTTGGTTTATGGGACCTAAGTGGCTCTGTAATACAGACCAATGGCCTGTGGAACAAGTTAACTTAACATTAAATTTAATCTTTTCAAATGAAAAGGTTGAACCAATCACTAATTATGAACAGTATTCTGATTTCAACAAACTTGTCAGGGTGACAGCCTACTGTTTGAGGTTTGCTCACAACTGTTTAGCTACAATTAACAAACAGCTAAATAAAAACAATCATAATTATACAGAAGTTGCAACCCAATACTGGATAGGCCAAGCACAACAAAAAGAGTACAATAAAGAGTTAGAATTCTTAACTAATGGGAAACAAACAAAAGAACCTGTACCATCAGTAGTTGTGGATCTAAACTTGTTCAGAGATGAGGAAGGCCTTCTAAGGTGTAAAGGGAGATTAGACAAATCAAAACTGTCATACAAAAGCAAAAATCCAATCCTTTTACCTAGATTTAGCTATTTGACAACATTAATCATCAGAAAAACACACAATGATGTATATCATATGGGGGTACACAGACACTAACTACATTAAGAAAAACTTATTGGATACCCAAGGGAAGGATCACTGTTAAAACAGTCCTGAGTGAGTGTGTCACATGTAGGCGTATTCATGCTAGGCCCTATAGGAAACCAAATCCTCCTGCTTTGCCAGAGGAGAGAGTTACTCTCAACAGACCCTTTGAGACTGTAGGCATAGACTATACAGGAGCATTGACTGTAGGGGTGGGTGACACTGAACAAAAAATGTACATTGTACTGTTTACATGTGCTGCCTCACGAGCTGTTTATTTGGATGTTGTGGAGGACCTTACAGCAGAATCTTTTGTTGCTGTCTTTAAGAGATTCTGTGCACGACATTCAGTACCAAAGACAGTTTGGACTGACAATGCTACATATTTCAAAGCTGGTGAACAAGTCATCCACGACTTGTTAAGCAATGAAATCACACAATTATATATACAAAATTCAAACATAAAAGTGGAAGTATATTCCGGTTGCCTCTCCTTGGTATGGTTCTATCTGGGAGAGGAATATACAAACAGTAAAGAATTGCTTGAAGAAAGCAATTGGCAAAAAAACAGATACACTTATTTGGGTTACTCACTCTCCTGGCTGAGATTGAGAACATCATTAACAATAGACCACTCACTTATGTGAGTGACAACATTAATGACCCAGAACCATTAACTCCAAATCATTTGATTCGGGGAGAACAAGTTAGTCTCCTGCCGGACTACAATATAGACTCTTCAGAAGACCCAAACTGGACTCAACGACATGATGAGCTCCAGACGAAGTTACAACATTTAACTAGAGTTAAAGCTCATTTCATTAAACAGTGGAAAACTGAGTACTTGATGGGTCTAAGGGAGAGACATAAACAAATGACTAAGAAGGATTGGTCTGACACAATTAAGGTAGGGGACCTTGTTCTCATACATGACAGTACTCCAAGACAATACTGGCCTCTGGCTAGAGTTTCAGAACTCAGACAAGGGGCAGACGGGGTAACAAGAGTGGTCAAATTAAGGACTTCAACGGGTGACACAACAAGAGACATTTCTCTTTTGTATCCTTTAGAGTCTGGACCCAAAACAATGGACTTTGGAGAACCTTCTCCACTGACAGTAACAACTGGAGACACTGAACTTCCAGTAACTATTCCTTTGACAGTAGGAGTGGTAACGCATCCTACTACAACATTGACAGACACAAGACCTCAGCGACAAACAGCATTAAAGGCGCGACTATTTTTACAACAAAAAATAGATGCTGGGGAATTGTAATTTTATCTTCTAACTTTCATTTTTTCTTTTCTTATGGTAAAGACCATAGACAGTTTCATCCTATGGGTGTATATTTTCTCTTCTAATTAAATGCTACACCTTCTCCATGAGAAGGTGAGGATAGGCACTGTTAATCAGATTAACAGGCATTTACAGTTAAATAGTTAGCTAGTCTACAGTCAGACAAAAATTGGTGACAATGACACCAAAATTTTTATCTCCCGGGGCCCCCAGTATATGGAAAACTGATGAGTGGGTAGTTGGGAGGTAACGAAAATGGTTCACTGAGTAGGTAGGTAGTTAATCTAACAATTATTAAATTCCTTTTATGTCAATAACTGGGTGGAAGAAACCAATTGGTTGCTCACCAGAGTTATTCTCCACACTAGTATTTATATACTGTGTGGGAGGAGCGTGCTCGGTAATGGAGATACATTACCGCTCAACCAACCGAGGAATAAACCAAGACAACGCTGGTGCAAGAAGCCCCTCGAAGAGGAGAACAAAGGAAGAACGAAAACGAAGAACGGGGCGAGAGGACGTACCAGCAAAGTACGCTCTCGACAATAAAACAACCGGAGAAGGGAGAGACTCCAATAACTAAAAGTAAGTGACTAATTGAGTTTTTACACCAGTAAGTTAATAACATTAAATTAAGCTGGGTCAGACAAGTTAGGCCTACATTGTGGCCTAAGACCCAGCATCAACTCATAGCTTAACAAAGGTGAAGGTAGATTGCCCTAACCTAATCTTGTGAGGAATCCTACTGTGGACCTCAATTTATCTGCCCGCTCTGGACCATTTCCGGAATCTCTAGGCTGACCCCTCTAGGCTAGACTTGATCTACTCTATAGTTAGACTGGAGATATAAGGGGTGGGTTAATTGTGGACCAATTCAGACAGAGCATTTTTCGCAGTACCCTTGCTGCGATTAATGAAAATGGAATCCTGGACAGTGTAACAAAGAGTGGCTATTGTGGAACTTTATTTGACAAACAACTCTTCCATCGTTGCCGCTCAAAGAACTTTTCAATTAAAATTCAACACACGTTCTGCTCCTTTTGATCAGGTTATTCGACGGTACGTCGTTAAATTTCGTATGGGAAAGGTTCAGGGAGACGAACCACGGACTGGGCGTCCTCGGACAAGCCGAAGTCCAACTCAGGTTGAGATGGTTCGTGAAAGCGTTGAGGAAAATCCACATCAGTCCGACGACGCAGCCAGGAATTAAACATTTCAAGAAGTTCCTTACATCGAATTTTAAGAGAGGCTATCAATCTTTACCCGTACAAAATTCAAACTGCTCAAGAAATTAAACCACAAGATCATCAGAGTCGGATAACGTACGTTAATACGATTTTAGATTTACGCAGTGAAAATGAAGATTTTCACCAGATATTAAATTTGTAATTAAAATCGCAATAAATATATTTTCAAGTATTACAAGCCTTTTTTATTTGATGGCCAAACAAAAAGTTATAGCCAAATAAAACCCCTCCAAGACTTCTGAGACACCATATATATATATATATATATATATATATATATATATATATATATATATATATATATATATATATATATATATATGCACTAGAATCACAAAATAACACGTGACCTTATTAATAAGCAAACAACCACAAGGAAAAGGAAACACAAAGTCCGAGCGCTTTCGTGATATATTCACATTATCAAGGAGGAACAGAAAATAGACGGAGATTACAAAGTAAATGAGTTAAATAGACAAGCAAAAAATTCACAATTGGCACCTCAAATTAAAGGCCTTAAAGCCCTCTAAAGATTTTTTCAATTGATAACATAATCTGTAGGCAGCTAAATTACTGAATATAAAAAATATATACTGTATAGATGAAATTAGACAAAAAAAAAAAAAAAAAAAAAAAAAAAAAATTATTATAATGGTTATTAACACTAATATTTAATTAAAACAGGCAATTAATTGGCAAGAATTTAATGAAAAACAAATAGATAACTAACGTAGATAACAAATAGAAAACATAATCTGTAGGCTGCTTAATTTTTTTTTTTTTTTTTTTTTTTCTGTACTGGTGTTTTGTCTAATTTCATCTGTATAGTAATTAAGCAGCCTACATATTATGTTTTCTATTTGTTATCTACGTTATCTATTTGTTTTTCATTAAATTCTTGCCAATTAATTGCCTGTTTTAATTAAATATTAGTGTTAATAACCATTATAATAATTTTTGTTCTCTGTATTGTTTTTTTTTTTTTTTTTTTGTCTAATTTCATCTATACAGTATATTTTTTATATTCAGTAATTTAGCTGCCTACAGATTATGTTATCAATTGAAAAAATCTTTAGAGGGCTTTAAGGCCTTTAATTTGAGGTGCCAATTGTGAATTTTTTGCTTGTCTATTTAACTCATTTACTTTGTAATCTCCGTCTATTTTCTGTTCCTCCTTGATAATGTGAATATATCACGAAAGCGCTCGGACTTTGTGTTTCCTTTTCCTTGTTTGCTTATATATATATATATATATAAGTGATGGATCGAATAACCGCAACCGCAACCGCACTACAACCGCACAAAAATTCACAACCGCAACCGTAACCGCAACCGCAACCGCCGTTCCATAAGTGCGGTTGCGGTTGTAAAAGCTTAGTTAATTTTAATTTTAGGTTAATTAGAAATATTTCTTTTTTTAAAAAGAAAATGATGGGTCTCCTTATGCGTGGAGCGGGAACGTTGTACGATGAGAGGCGTTGCCGCTTGAAAGGTGAAAATGCAGCAAAAATATTATTCTTGAAATTCACACTGCCTGTCATTAAGTTTGACATCAGTTTTTCAAATGAATAATAATCCATAACTTTCCAATGGGTGGAGGCTGGGGAAAGTGGTAGGTGGGATGAACAGTGCGATGGGTCCTCGTCCCTCATCCTGGTAACACACTTAGTGCAAAATATGGTTTTAATTAATTTGACCTATTCTTTCATAAT
The DNA here is from genome assembly GCA_023014485.1 of Bathynomus jamesi. Taxonomy (NCBI): domain Eukaryota; kingdom Metazoa; phylum Arthropoda; class Malacostraca; order Isopoda; family Cirolanidae; genus Bathynomus; species Bathynomus jamesi. The sequence goes on along the minus strand of JAJOZX010000207.1, from coordinate 1,314,534 downwards.
AGCTATATAAATTTAGAATATACTTCATTTAAATAGTATTTATTTAGTAAATACCTTATGTTGAACACAAGTTTTGCAACACACAAATAGCGGTAGCGGTGTATTGCAAAACTTGTGTTCAACATAAGGTATTTACTAAATAAATACTATTTAGTATATATTATGTACCAAGTGTGGCTAAATCGCACTATAGTGGCTAAATCCAGTTAATAATTACGCATTTTTCCTAGTATATGATAACCGCAACCGCAACCGCAACCGCGGTTGGAAAAAATTCGACAACCGCAAACACAACCGCAACCGCGGTTGTGAAAAACCGACCACTCGATCCATCACTAATATATATATATATATATATATATATCTAGTAAAAGTTCTGTGCGTCGCTCTCTCTTCACACGAAGATTAAGCTGGTGGCCCCACCTCTAGGCCTGACCTGATGAAGGAGCGAGTTGCTTTTTTGTGATCTCCATCGCACACAGGATTGGCAGATTTTGAAATTCCCAAGTCGGAACACAAGACCTTTTTCTACGCAACTTGTAAATTTAAAATAAGAGAATAACTACACACACTCCAGAAAGAAATTGTTTATTTACCCAACAAAACTATGAAGAACAATTCAAGAAATGTAACAATAATAATAATTCCTATTTTTAGGAAGAATAACATCTTTAATGTTGACGCCACAACACTCGCATAATTATTCTGATTCGCTTCGATTATAAGCACACCGGACAAAAAATTAGTCACCCCTAATAGCACCGATAGTAGGAAGTTCAAGGTCACACAGAGGGCGCTAATGTAGCATTGGTAAGTGACAAGTAGCGGTGACGTAGCACACAGGATCAGATCTGTTTCGTGAGGTGGTGAAGAAGAAAGTGTGTGTTGGATATAGTCTGCAAAATGGGTCGTGAGGCAGACGTTACTCAGTGGCAAAAAGGAGCCATCGTGTTTGGCAGAGCCCACGGACACAAAATGTCTGAAGTAGCCCAATTTGTTGGTGTGTCAACGCGTACTGTCCAGCGAGTTTACAAAGAGTGGTGTAGTTCGCAATCAACTGAAAATCGACGGCGTAACTGTGGCCGGAAAACAATTCTCGACAATAGGGACCGCCGCCATGTTTCTCGTCTAGTAACTGCAAATCGTTTTCAAACCAGAGAACAATTGCTCCAAGAAACCAATGAGGTTCTCCAGCGACCAATTTCCGAACGGACATTGCGACGAGAACTGCATGCGATGGACATCTGGAGCAGGGTACCACGGAAGAGGCCGCTGTTAACAGCAAGTCACAAATTGGCACGTTATAAATGGGCTCAGAGGCACAAAAACTGGACTGCGGCAGATTGGAAACGTGTAATTTGGTCCGATGAGTCCCGTTTTTGTTTGTTCTCCAATGATGGGAGGCGACGAGTACATCGCAGGTCCAATGAAGCCTTTAATCCTGAATGCGTCGAAGGTGTTGTTCAGGCTGGAGGTGGTTCCGTGATGTTCTGGGGATGTTTTTCGTACCACGAAATGGGCCCTCTCGTTCCAGTGACGATGAATTTGAACCAGCAGGCGTACCTCCGCATACTAAACTCGCCGGATTCGTGCGGTTATCAAGGCCAGAGGCGCCGCCGTCACACGTTATTAGGTACATTCTGAGAGGGGTGACTAATTTTTTGTCCGGTGTGCTTATATTTACTTACATTTTACGCTCAAAATAAAATGAATAATGGTAAGACATTTTTATTACAAAATAATAACATTAAAAATAAAATAGATTATATCAATTTGGCAAATGAGGGACCTAATTTAATTACAGAAATATAGAAGGTGTTTCAGGTCGACCCTAGAAATATGGAAATTGGCGGAATTTGTAGTTTGTATTTGAAGTTGTACCTGCAATAAAAAGAAACACTTCATATTAGTTACGGAATTACTATGACAAACTTCAAATACCAAATACCAAATGCAAACTACAAATTCCATCAATTTCCATATTTCTTGGGTCGCCCTGAAACACCCTGTAGATTTCAAATTAGTTTCATAGTTACGTTTCTGAACAGTTACTTCATAGATACTTTTCGCTTGACTGCTTTTCTTAGAACTTCAACCCCTTGCTCAGGTTCCAAAAATTTTCGAAAATCCTTACATGACATTTTTTAATTTTCTTTGACCATTAGCTCGGGACATCAGCTTTGGGACTCGGAATTTTATTTGGCAAGACGGGGCAGTCCCTCAGAAATTGGGACGTCTGGCAACCCTGATTGCACATAGCCAAGCACACCCGACTCATTTGGTACTGTCCTGAGCCAGGCATCTAGCCTTCTTTTGAAGATTTCAACTTTGACCCCTATGACGTTCCTGAGGTCCTTTGGAAGCTGGTTAAAACGTCTTGGCTTCCTGACAACCAAGCTATTTTCCTTCAGTGTTGAGGGTGTCCCTTGTCAAGCCTTTAGTTTGGGAACACTACACATTCTACCTTTCCTATTTTACAGTTATTTGGATGTTAATTGGTTTTAGTTTGAGGTTAGGTACCAATTTTTCGATCATTTTCCATCTGTAAATTATGGTGTATTTCTCTTTTCTTCTTTCTAACGAATACAGATTTAATTTACGTAACCTTTCCTAATAGTTGAGTTCTTTGCAGCCATCAATCTTGGCTGTGAAATTCCTCTCGACTATTTCTAGTTTATTAATTTCTTCTTTTTTGCAAAGGGACGTCAAGACTGAGCAGTATTCAAGTTTAGTTTTATGATCAGGATAATTATCACCTCGTTCCTTCTTTCGAAGGTTCTCGGTAACTGTCCTGTAACTCTTTTTGCTTTGTTTATCGCTATCGCATTCTGTATTTCAAATTTTGCATCATCGGTTATTATTATCCATAAATCTTTTGTTTTCGTGCTTCTCCGAGTTTCCTCTCTATTTGGGGTACAGTATATTGTCTGCTTAAGTTCTTCATTTCTTCCATATCTCAAGAACTGAAATTTCTCGATGTGAAAATACATGTTATTGTCTTCTGACCATTTATATATTCTTCGTGTGCCCCTCTGTCGGGCTTCCACCTTTTCTGCATTGCCGATTTTTCTGCTGATCTTTGTATCGTCTGCAAAAGATGTTACTATACTGTTGTCCACTTCAATGTCTGTGTCTGTCAGCATGATAATGAACAAGAGTGGAGTTAATATTGTTCCTTGTGGAGGTCCGGTGCTAGTGTCTCCAAGAAACTGATACAATGAGTAAACCAACCAACAGCTGTGTACTTCCGATTCTGATGATGATCTATCATACTTTGGATTTTTACGGCTTGCTGCCGTTCCCTGAGGAAGTTTTACATCCATTTATCCACTTTGCCTGTTATTTCAATGCGTTTCATTTTATGTTCTACTGTCATGATGGCACTTATCGAATGCTTTGGCAAAATCTGTGTATCGAGGTTTTACAGACTCCATCGTAGTTATCATTGTTCTCAAGCGCGTCTATGATATTATAGTGCTCTATTAGTTGTGATAGGTACGATCTTCCTGATCGGAATCTGTGATGTTTATCACTGAATCTTTCCCTTCTCTCCAAAAAGTCATATATTTTCTCCTTGACTATTCTTTCAAATATTTTGGCGAGATGTGATGTCAGTGATATTGATCTATAGTCCTTTGCTTGAGATCTATCTCCCCCTTCATATATAGGAACAATGTTCGCTCTTTTTAATATGCTCGGTATTTCCCGTGTCCAGGGCTCTTCTCCACATCCAATAAAAGGGCGTAACTATTTCGTTCTTACAGTTTTTGATCAACAAGGCATTCCATTTGTCCGGGCCTGCAGCTGAATGTGATTTCATTTGTCCTATAGCTTTCACTATATCTTCTGCAGTAAATTCAAACTCAGTTATGCATTGTCCATTTAATTCCTTTTCAAAAGAGGCATTTCTGTCAGGTACTGCTTTCTCTCTATCTGGGGTACTGAAAGCCGATTCATACCGAGCTCTCAATATTTCATATATTTCTGTTAGATCATTATTTTCTTTCCTTAAGGGTGCGATTTCCAATTTGACTTCTATCACGTACAGGTGGGTGACCCTCCTTCACCGTTGGAGGAGGCTCAGGCTCCTGCGGAAGTTGCCACTTTCGTTGGTGAGGGGCTCTTCAACTCCCAACAGCCCTGGCTGTTCGGGAAACGGGTCATGCTAGGGGGCGGTCAGAATAGGGAAGGCTCCCTCCGTGCAGTTGCTTTTTAATGCTAAGTCGATTAGGAATAAGTTTTGCGAGCTACGGGCGCTCTTAGCATCAGAATACCAGGATATCGTTGCTATCACCGAGTCCTGGATTCATACTGATCGTAGGGACTACGTTGGGGAGTTCGAGATTCCCGGGTATAGAATGTTTCACAAGGACCGCACCCGTGGGAAGGGGGGGGGGGTACTAATATACGTGAGAGACACGTTGAGTCCAGTTGACTGCCAGTTCCGATCGGAACGGGAGCTGCTTGGCGTCGATCTGAACCTGGGAGGGACGAACTATAGGTTAATTTTGGTGTACAGACCTCCGCATCTCCTCCTCGAGGAGGATACAGCCCTGTACACCGAACTCCATACCCTGCTAGGGGACAGGGTGTGTGTAGTTTTAGGAGACTTCAACTGTCGCGGCATAAACTGGGAAGACAGAACTGCTGATGCCGAAGGGAAGAGGGTAGTTGACTTTGCTGATGAGAACTTCCTGACTCAAGGGGTCAATGGGCCTACACGAGTCGAAAGCGTTCTAGACTTAGTATTCACGACCGAAGACAACCTCGTCACTGGCCTCACCGTTGAAGAATCGTTGGGCGAGTGATCACGGTCTGATAAGGTTCTGTGTCTGCGTCCCTCGGGTGAAGCGTAGTAACTCGAGAGGCAGTAAGCTCGATCTACGGGGGGCGGACTTTGTTGGCCTCCGGGATAGGGTAAGTGAGAAGGGGTTAGAGGTCGGCGGCGATGTTGAGGAAGTGTGGAGTGCATTCCGGGACCAGTTTATGGTGCTGCAGTCTGCTGCCATACCCTCAAAACCGGTCACCCCTTCTTCAACGCAGCCTAAGTGGTCCAGTCGTGACATCGCTTCGGCTATCCGAAATAGGAAAGCTGCATATAGGAAGGCGAAGGCCAATTGTTCCCATAAAAACACTGAGGCGTATGTCCGCCTGTGCAGGGAAGTGAAGGCGAAGGTTAGGCTGGTCAAACGTAACGAAGAACTCCGGGTGGCAAGCCTCTACAAGGGGAACTCTAAGGAATTCTTCAGTTATGTTAATAGTAGAAGGACCCCAGCGGCGCGCTACGGACCTCCGATGCGGACATCGCTAATGTGCTGAATGAGTACTTTGCGGGAGTGTTCACCAGGGAGGACACCCGCGTCATCCCCGAGCCAGGCGTCAGACACGAAGGTACTGGCCTGGCTAGTGTTCGGTGTACCGCGACAGTCGTTGCCGATGGAATAGACAAACTGAGCGCGTTTAAGGCTCCTGGGCCAGACTAATTCCTTCCCAGTGTTGCGGGAGGTGCGCGACCAGGTGGCTCCCCACCTACTACAGTCTTCAACAAATCGTTGGAGACGGGCCAGGTGCCTGGTGACTGGAGGGAAACCAATGTGACCCCTATCTTTAAGAAAGGGGATCACGAAAGTCCAGGGAACTATCGTCCCATTAGTATCACTTCGGTTGGAGGTAAATTATTAGAGGGGATAATAGCGGGTAGGATCGTTGACCATTTGGATCCCTACTGCTTGGGGATTTCCAACATGAGTTAAGACGGGATAAGTCGTGTCTCACCAACTTCCTCGAGTTTTTCCACGTCATGTTGAGTGAGTATGATAAGAGTAGGGCCATTGATATAGTTTATCTCAACAACTTTCAGAAAGCCTTTGATAAGGAACTTCACCGTCCGGTTAATGGCCAAAGTCCGCGCGCTGGGTATCGGTGGGGAAGTACGTAGGTGGATTGAAAACTGGCTGAAGAATAGGCGGCAGAGGGTTGTAATTAAAGGGGCTAGTTCGGGTTGGGCCTCGGTCACTAGCGGAGTTCCTCAGGGTTCCGTTTTAGGGCCAGTTATTTATCATTTACATAAATGATATCAACACTGGCATCATCAGCAGGATCGCCAAATTCGCTGATGACACCAAGCTTGGGGCTAATGTTGGGACGCCAGAGGCGATCCAGCAACTGCGTGCAGACCTACGTAGGATAGGAGAGTGGTCCGAAAAATGGCAAATGCCGTTTAACTTGGGTAAATGCAAGGTGATGCACATTGGCTACGCCAATCCCAAGTCGGACTACTCCATGCTGGGGAGTAATATCGAGGCCACTGGTTTGGAAAAGGACTTGGGTGTGCTAATTAGCAGTGACCTTAAGTTTACGAAACAGTGCGTAGAGGTGGAAAAGAAAACCCAGAAGCTGTTGGGTTATATCAGGAGACAATTTCGATTTCGGAACAAGGAGTGCGCGCGCTCTCTGTACAATTCCCTGGTTCGGCTGCACCTTCAGTATGCTGTACAGTTCTGGTCGCCCACCCTCAGGAAAAATATTGACAGGCTGCAGCGAGGCCAGGCGAGGGCCACAAAGTTAATCCCTTCCGTTAGGCATATGGGCTACAATCGACGCTTACGCGACCTGAATTTGTTTTCGCTGGAAACTCGGAGGCTGCGCGGTCAACTCATCGAGGTTTTCAAGTTCTTACGCGGGTTCAACAACGACGATTTTAGAAGCGTGTTTAATTTAAATAACCCAACTCGTAACAATGGTTGGAAGTTAGATTTGAAACGGTTTAGCACTAGTGTGTGGGGGAATTACTTTACCAATAAGATCTGTGACACGTACAACAGACTACCTTCAGAAGTTGTGACCAGTTCTTCTGTGGATCTGCTCAAGAAAAGGTTAGACTGGATCTTTCACTCTCTTTGGGGATGTATGAATTTTTCCCTGGCACCCGTTGCCATTGGTACCTCCTCGGTATGGGCGGCAAAGCCTTTTGAGGTACTTCTCTCTCTCTCTCTCTCTCTCTCTCTCTCTCTCTCTCTCCGCCTGTGTAGGGAAGTGAAGGCGAAGGTTAGGCTAGCGAAACGTAACGAAGAACTACGGGTGGCAAGCCTCTGCAAGGGGAACCCTAAGGAATTCTTCAGTTATGTTAATAGAAGAAAGCCCATTAGAAGCATGATAGGTCCGTTAAAGGACGGAAGCGGCGTTCTGCGGACCTCCGACGCGGACATCGCTAATGCGCTTAATGAGTACTTTGCGGGAGTGTTCACCAGGGAGGATACCCGCGTCATCCCCGAGCCAGGCGTGAGGCACGAAGGTGCTGGCCTGGATAGTGTTAGATGTACCGCGACAGTCGTTGCCGATAGAATAGACAAACTGAGCGCGTTTAAGGCTCCTGGGCCAGACCAGTTTCTCCCCAGAGTGTTGCGAGAAGTGCGCGACCAGGTGGCTCCCCACCTGGCTACAGTCTTCAACAAGTCGTTGGAGATGGGCCAGGTGCCTGGTGACTGGAGGGAAGCCAACGTGACCCCTATCTTTAAGAAAGGGGATCACGAAAGTCCAGGGAACTATCGTCCCATTAGTCTCACTTCAGTTGTAGGTAAATTATTAGAAGGGATAATAGCTGATAGGATCGTTGACCATCTGGATTCCTACAAGCTGCTTGGGAACTCCCAACATGGGTTTAGACGGCATAGGTCGTGTCTCACCAACTTGCTCGAGTTTTTCCACGTCATGTTGAGTGAGTACGATAAGAGTAGGGCTATTGATATACTTTATCTCGACTTTCAGAAAGCCTTTGATAAGGTACCTCACCGCCGGCTAACGGCGAAAGTGCGCGCGCTGGGTATCGGTGGGGAAATAGGTAGGTGGATTGAAAACTGGCTGAGGAATAGGCGGCAGAGGGTGGTAATTAAAGGGGCTAGATCGGGTTGGGCCTCGGTCACTAGTGGGGTTCCTCAGGGTTCCGTTTTGGGGCCACTGTTGCTTATCATTTACATAAATGATATCGACGGTGGCATCGTCAGTCGGATCGCCAAATTCGCTGATGACACCAAGCTTGGGGCCAATGTTGGAACGCCCGAAGCGATCGAGGAACTGCGTGCGGACCTAGGTAGGATAGGAGAGTGGTCCGAAAAATGGCAAATGCCGTTTAACTTGGGTAAATGCAAAGTGATGCACATTGGCTACGCCAATCCCAAGTCGGACTACTCGATGTTGGGTAGTAGTGATGGATCGAATAACCGCAACCGCACTACAACCGCACAAAAATTCACAACCGTAACCGCAACCGCCGTTCCATAAGTGCGGTTGCGGTTGTAAAAGCTTAGTTAATTTTAATTTTAGGTTAATTAGAAATATTTCTTTTTTTAAAAAGAAAATGATGGGTCTCCTTATGCGTGCTTAAACGTGACGTCATACGGCTGCCGTAGTAAAATTGGTTTAAACTGCGCTCTAAGTTATTACTCTGTGAGCTCCATGAAGTAACATTTATTTTTATTTAATTTTCTTCAAACTAAAATCGCCTTTAGTACAATAGTCAATAAAGCTTATTCCTGCTCGACGGACCTCTCGGGTTCGTGTAACTTGGTCAGTGGCCTTGGTTGGCCAAAGGGGTGGTTTCTCGAACATGACTCCCCCCAAAAGGGGGTAAAGAAGTGGTCTGTGTTAAAACGGACCTGCGCAGTCTCAACTCGCTGCTAGTTGACATCATCAGTCCTCGTTCTGCTTTGATTGTTATCGGTGTAATGTTATGAGCTCTTCATATCTACAACGGTTTTTCATATTGTGTAATGTTTAGTTTATTGAATAACGATACAACTGTGATTGCATTATTGCTCTTAACTGTTACTGTATTGTAATTACTGAGTGATAACTGATAAGTACTTATTTTTTATTTTTCGTGTTCACAGATTTTAAATTAAGATTTGAAACATTATATTAACAGAAATGGAGACCAGTGTGTGGTGGAAATATTTTAGTAAGGAATCCACTGATACTGCAAAATGTGATCTTTGTAATAAACTATATTCTCGCAAGGGACGTAGTACAACTAATCTTAAAAATCATATGAAGTCAATGCACAAAGAAGAATATGAACAATTAACTAATGAACAAAACGAATTATCGAAAAAGAAATCAAAGGAAACCGCACTTGAACAAATGAAAAAAGAAACAAAGCAACGAAATGAGACAATAGATCAGTTCTTTCCAAAAACTAAAGTTTGGGATATAAATAACCACAAATCAAGATCTCTGGATCAAAAGATCGCCGAAATGATTGTAATGGACGATTTGCCTTTCAGTCATGTTGAGGATATAGGTTTCATGAGGCTGTTACGTGAAACTAGTCCACAGTATAAAATAAAACAGACATTTTTACGAAAACCTTGTCTATAACAAAATGTACCCTTTGGCTGTGGATAAAGTGAATGACATACTGAAAGACATGAAAGATAGCAAACTGTCATTTACTACTGATGCTTGGTCAGATACTTCTGCTGGTGTATCTTTGATGTCACTAACGGGCCACGGCATAAACAGCAAATTTGAAAGAGTTAATTTAGTGGTGTGCTGAACCTCTTAATGAACGACATACTGGTGAATATTTGTCCCAAAAATTTGATGAAATGATCAAAATGTGGCACTTGGACGCAGTTGTGCATATAGTGATGAGAGACTCAGGAGCGAATATTAAAAAAGCTCTATTTCTCAGTGGTGTCAACAACTTGAACTGCACTGCCCACAAACTCCAACTAGTGATCAAGTCAGGATTATCTACTCAGAAATCTGTCTCTGATGTTATTGCCAAGGTACGCTCCATAGCTGGCCACTTTAACCATTCAACGCAGGCCCAGGATGAGCTGAAAAAAATTCAAAGTCGTCTTGACAAATCGCAGCTTGCAGTTATGAATGACACTCCAACAAGGTGACAGCACTCTTCACATGTTGGAGCGAATATCAGAAGTTAAAGAGCCCCTTTGCCTGTACTTTGCTATTAATTCCAAAGTGAGAGATCTAACTAAGGCTGATTTTTCTTTGATCGACCAATGCGTCAAGATTCTGAAACCATTCGATGAGATCACCAGAAGTTTGAGCTCTCGTTCCTCCTCCATATCAGAAGTAATTCCCTTAGTAACTTCACTAAAAAGATATCTGAATGACTTGAGCGAGAGTACTGAAGGAGTAAAGTATGCTTCTCACAATGAGTACTGAACTTAACAGAAGATTTGACACTCTAGAAGTAAATTTTCTATATTCTGTCGCGACCTATCTCGATCCTAGGTACAAGGGAAAATTCTTCTCTAGTCCAAATGTTTTGAAGCAGGTTCAGGAAGAACTAGCAAGACTGTGTGAAAATGTTGATGTGACAAACCCTGAACCAGTCAAAAAGCAGCCAAAAAGAGCCCGAATGACTGATTCTCCTGAGCCAAGTTCTTCAAAGTCGTCACTACTGGACTCGATGAACGCATTTTTGAGTTCAAGCAGTGAAGAAGAAGAAAGTTCACCAAGGATCAACAAGAAGATGCGAGTTCTTCTAGACAACTATCACAAAGAAAGAAAAATTGCTCCCGACGATGATCCTCTTCAGTGGTGGAAAGATAACGAACTAAAATACAAAGAACTTGGCTGTATTGCAAGAACATATCTTGCTTGCCCTTCAAGTAGCATTCCAAGCGAGCAGCTCTTCAGTGGAGCGGGAACATTGTACGATGAGAGGCGTTGCCACTTGAAAGGTGAAAATGCAGCAAAAATATTATTCTTGAAATTCACACTGCCTGTCATTAAGTTTGACATCAGTTTTTCAAATGAATAATAATCCATAACTTTCCAATGGGTGGAGGCTGGGGAAAGTGGTAGGTGGGATGAACAGTGTGATGGGTCCTCGTCCCTCATCCTGGTAACACACTTAGTGCAAAATATGGTTTTAATTAATTTGACCTATTCTTTCATAATAGCTATATAAATTTAGAATATACTTCATTTAAATAGTATTTATTTAGTAAATACCTTATGTTGAACACAAGTTTTGCAACACACAAATAGCGGTAGCGGTGTATTGCAAAACTTGTGTTCAACATAAGGTATTTACTAAATAAATGCTATTTAGTATATATTATGTACCAAGTGTGGCTAAATCGCACTATACAGTAGTGGCTAAATCCAGTTAATAATTACGCATTTTTCCTAGTATATGATAACCGCAACCGCAACCGCGGTTGGAAAAAATTTGGCAACCGCAAACACAACCGCAACCGCGGTTGTGAAAAACCGACCACTCGATCCATCACTATTGGGTAGTAATATCGAGGTGACTGATTTAGAAAAGGACTTGGGTGTGCTAATTAGCAGCGACCTTAAGTTTACGAAACAGTGTGTAGAGGTGGAAAAGAAAGCCCAGAAACTATTGGGTTATATCAGGAGGCAATTTCAGTTTCGGAACAAGGAGATTGTGCTCTCACTGTACAATTCCCTTGTTCGGCCGTACCTGGAGTATGCTGTGCAGTTCTGGTCGCCCACCCTCAGGAAAGATATTGAGAGGCTGGAGCGAGTGCAGGCGAGGGCCACAAAGTTAATCCCTTCTGTTAGGCATATGGGCTACAATCGACGGTTACGCGCCCTGAACTTGTTTTCGCTTGAAACTCGGAGGCTGCGCGGTCAACTGATCGAGGTTTTCAAGCTCTTACGAGGGTTCAACGATGTCGATTTTAGAAGTATGTTTAGTTTAAATGATAACCCAACTCGCAACAATGTTTGGAAGTTGGATTTGAAACGGTTTAGGACTAGTGTGTGTGGGAATTACGTTACGTATAAGATCTGTGACACATGGAACAGGTTACCTTCGGAAGTTGTGAACAGTTCCTCTGTGGATCAGTTCAAGAAAAGGTTAGACGAAATCTTGCACACTATTTGAGTGTGTAAAGACATTTAGGACCTCAGTCTGCGGAAATTTCTTTTCCTATAAAATAGTTAATATCTGGAACCAACTTCCCTCAGAGGTTGTTTCCAGTCAAAGTGTAAATCTGTTTAAAAATAGGCTAGACAAAGTACTGAACACACTCATAGTTTAAGATTAAAACCTCAGAAAACTCTGCAGGAGTTCGCTTGCTCGGTGTCTCTGTGAGCAAGCTAAAAATAAATATAGAGCTATTTATATATTCTCCACTTTCCTGTAAAATTTCCTTGGCTACTTTTCCAGGGTCAAGGTATTTTCTTCAACCTTTTTCCGTACCTGCCTCTGGCAGGGAGGGAGCGGAGGGTGGGGAGAGAGCCTTCTACTTTTCTATCCAGTTTTCTACTACTGCTAGGATAGTTGAAAGACAAAATTTTCCATGGCACCCGTTGCCATTGGTACCTCCTCGGTATGGGCCGCAAGGCCTTTTGAGGTACTTCTCTCTCTCTCTCTGAGGGTTCAACGATGTCGATTTTAGAAGTATGTTTAGTTTAAATGATAACCCAACTCGCAACAATGGTTGGAAGTTGGATTTGAAACGGTTTAGGACTAGTGTGTGTGGGAATTACGTTACGTATAAGATCTGTGACACATGGAACAGGTTACCCTCGGAAGTTGTGAACAGTTCCTCTGTGGATCAGTTCAAGAAAAGGTTAGACGAAATCTTGCACACTATTTGAGTGTGTAAAGACATTTAGGACCTCAGTCTGCGGAAATTTCTTTTCCTATAAAATAGTTAATATCTGGAACCAACTTCCCTCAGAGGTTGTTTCCAGTCAAAGTGTAAATCTGTTTAAAAATAGGCTAGACAAAGTACTGAACACACTCATAGTTTAAGATTAAAACCTCAGAAAACTCTGCAGGAGTTCGCTTGCTCGGTCTCTGTGAGCAAGCTAAATATAGAGCTATTTATATATTCTCCACTTTCCTGTAAAATTTCCTTGGCTACTTTTCCAGGGTCAAGGTATTTTCTTCAACCTTTTTCCGTACCTGCCTCTGGCAGGGAGGGAGCGGAGGGTGGGGAGAGAGCCTTCTACTTTTCTATCCAGTTTTCTACTACTGCTAGCATAGTTGAAAGACAAAATTTTCCCTGGCACCCGTTGCCATTGGTACCTCCTCGGTATGGGCCGCAAGGCCTTTTGAGGTACTTCTTTTCCTTGTAACTCCTTGTAACTCTCTCTCTCTCTGTGTGTGTGTGTGTGGCGAGGGCCACAAAGTTAATCCCTTCCGTTAGGCATATGGGCTACAATCGACGGTTACGCGCCCTGAACTTGTTTTCGCTTGAAACTCGGAGGCTGCGCGGTCAACTGATCGAGGTTTTCAAGCTCTTACGCGGGTTCAACGATGTCGATTTTAGAAGTATGTTTAGTTTAAATGATAACCCAACTCGCAACAATGGTTGGAAGTTGGATTTGAAACGGTTTAGGACTAGTGTGTGTGGGAATTACTTTACGTATAAGATCTGTGACACATGGAACAGGTTACCGTCGGAAGTTGTGAACAGTTCCTCTGTGGATCAGTTCAAGAAAAGGGTAGACGAAATCTTGCACACTATTTGAGTGTGTAAAGACATTTAGGACCTCAGTCTGCGGAAATTTCTTTTCCTATAAAATAGTTAATATCTGGAACCAACTTCCCTCAAATAGGCTAGACAAAGTACTGAACACAGTCATAGTTTAAGATTAAAACCTCAGAAAACTCTGCAGGAGTTCACTTGCTCGGTGTCTGTGAGCAAGCTAAATATAGAGCTATTTATATATTCTCCACTTTCCTGTAAAATTTCCTTGGCTACTTTTCCAGGGTCAAGGTATTTTCTTCAACCTTTTTCCGTACCTGCCTCTGGCAGGGAGGGAGCGGAGGGTGGGGAGAGAGCCTTCTACTTTTCTATCCAGTTTTCTACTACTGCTAGGATAGTTGAAAGAAAAATAAACTTTTACAAAATTTTCACTGGCACCCGTTGCCATTGGTACCTCCTCGGTATGGGCCGCAAGGCCTTTTGAGGTACTTCTTTTCCTTGTAACTCTCTCTCTCTCTCTCTCTGAAGAAATTGACTAATAAAACGTTGGCGAACTTGTTTAGTTTTAGTAACCTTGGTTTTGCTTCCGCCCGAATTGTTCATCTGACTAAGGTCAAGTACGAGGGGCGGTCAGAAAATAAGTCTACACGGCGTATAATTTCGTAACTAAAGGACTACATTGATCATGTTTGTATCAGGTTAATTCGTTAATCATTGTTGACAACACCACGTCGATTCCGCTGCCATCTACAGTACCTTGGTTATGTGAGTCAGTTGAACATGGTGGTTCGACTGGAACAGTGCCCTGTTATTTCTGCAACGATATTCCGAGTCTGTCAGTGGTCAAGAATTTCTCGAGCGCATTGTCACATGGTTTCATCACCGTACTCCGGAAACAAAACGTGCCAGCATGGAATGGAAACACCCTGGGTCCCCGCGACCAAAGTAGTTCAAGATTGTGAGGTCCACTGGCAAAGTGATGGTTTGATGGTTACCGTGTTTTGGGACCACACAGACATTTTGCTCGCAGACTTCATGCAAAAAGGAACAACAATCAATGCAGCTGCATATTGTTCAACACTGGAACGTTTACGATCGGCCATTAAACGTAAACGTCCTGGATTGCTCCGTTGGACAGGGCACTATTCCAATCGAGCCGCCATGTTCAACCGACTCATATAACCAATGTACGGTAGATGGCAGCCGAATCGACGTGCAGTTACCAACAATGATTAACGAATTCACCTGATACAAACAAATTATCAATGTAGGTCCTTTAGTTACGAAATTATACCCCGTGTAAACTTATTTTCTGACCGCCCCTCGTATGTTGCTCCACCTTAACGTGGAATCCGAATCACGAGCCACCACGGGTGGTCATAAATTAAAGTCCTCGTCCGGACTCGATCTCACGACCTCCTGATCAGCAGCCCAGCGTCTTAACCACTAGGCTACCCAAGGTACCCATTTAACTAACAACCAATTTCTATTGTATGGAAGGATGAACAGCTGGGTTTGCTACGCGCCGGTATTACATATAGATGTACGATGGTTTGCATTACCGACTTTTTGCGACAAGCATTAATGACTATGAACAGTATACTGGTTTTTCTTGGCATGATGAAGAGGAATGCCATTTTGAATGTGAATTGTGCCAAAGTATTGTTTCTCACAGTAGAATATATAAAGTAGGAACTTTATTCCTGTTACAAATTAATATCTATTTTTATACAACACCCGGATTTAGGTCCTTCAGCCTTTGTCATTATTACTAAGATAAAAATGGAACTCCAATGACAGTTACTCCATTAACAGTTTTTGTATGATAATATATAGTAGTGTATGTAAGATAAAACTATTTAAAAACTGGTTTTAGAACCAAGTATAACTTACGTTAAAATATAAAATTTAAATGTGAAGGCTACATAAATTATTTTGTTAGCAATATATATACTGGTCAAAAAAAGAAACGCAATTTTTGAGATTTATTAATAAACATGAGGACTCAGTATATAGTAAATGATTCTTTAACATAACAAACAGTCAATAACGCGTATGGCCACCCCTAGCCACAATGCAGGCTTGGAGTCTGGCCCTCATCGACCTCAACAGTCTCTGCAGGAAAGCAACAGGGATGGCCCTCCACTCTTCAATAATTGCATTGGTCAGTTCCCTGATGTTCTGCGGCTAATGCTGACGTCTGCGAACTCGCCGTTCAAGTTCATCCCATGCGTGCTCTATCGGTGACATGTCTGGGCTGAAGGCTGGCCATGGAAAGGGCTGCACCTGTTGTCCCTGCAGGGTACGCCTGCACTATCCTGGCTGCATGAGGTCTGGCATTGTCCTGTTGCAGGAGCACCAATTCTGGATGTTGCCTCATGAATGGAAGAACATGTGGGTGAAGAATCTCATCCCTGTAGCGCTGGGCAGTCAGTCACGGTGCTGATAGGCCCATTGCAGGCGTCGTTGCCTTCTTGCATCAGTGAGAAAAGGACCTCTGTAAGGCCTGCGGGATCGGAGTCCTGCATTACGGAGTCGGTTTCTGACGGTCTGGTCACTAATTCTGTTGTTGTGGATACCAGGTGTCTCTCTGGCTGTCTGACGAGCATTCCGCTGCCGATGACGCAGGTGCTGCAGTACAATGTGGCGATCCTGGCGTTGGGTCGTCACACGAGGTCGCTCACGTCTTGGCAGGTCCTGAACACTTCCTGTGGCATTGTACCGTCTAACAAGCCTAGAGATTTTGCTGGGATGCACATGTTGTGCAACTTGGACAGCAGACATGCCTGCATCCAACATGCCCAAGGCACGACCTCTGTTGACCTCTGAGAGTCGTGGCATGCCTCAATCGCGGGAAAAAGTTTGGTTTTCTCAACGGGCAGTGTGTATTCTGTGAAGTCAAAGAAAAAATGCATGCCTTCATAAAGAATACATTCAATTTAATCTCTCTTTATTGTTTGTAACAAAATGGCGTCTTAGCCGGGATTAGTCAGGTTTAAAAACATGCACTAAGTGGCTTTAAAAGATTTGAACAAACATTTAACCATAATCTTGAAACTGTGAAATACCACTAACAACTTAAATTTTACACCATATGCAAGCTAATTGCGTTTCTTTTTTTGACCAGTATATGTAAAAATGATAATTCTAATATTCATTTTTGCATATAAAGTCCAAACTCGCATGATATTCTAACTGTATAAAGTATTCATGCAAGCCTAGAAAAGAATTTAAAAAAAAAAATTTCCCATTTATTTAATTTTTGCTCAGGTGATTTTCTATTCAATGATATCTTGAAGCTTTCTTTCTTTTTTAGCTACCTAGTAGTTTTTTCTTATTAAGTTTAATCATGTAATCTTGTTAAATTCTGCAATGTTCATTTTTTTTTTTTTTTTTTTTTTTTTTGTATATTCTCTCTTAAATCATAAAAGATGAAGTCATATCGTGAATGAGCATTTATTTTAAGTTTTAAATATTTTAATAAAATACATATCTTTATTTCCATTTTTAGTTGACACCACAAATCAACATCAGATTTGTCAATATACTATTACAGCAAAATTTGCCTTCATTTCCAAATATTTTGCTTCATCAGTTTGTGCAAGATCCACGTAATACACCAACAATTCTTTTGAATTAGCAAAAGAATTCAGCCTATTAAAAATTGGAGAAACAAGTCAAATTAAATAATAATGACGTCACTAGCTAAAATAGTATATAAACCATTGTAACCTTTCAAATTTTGTTCCGTCTGATCTGACCCAGAGGCTGAAGCATTAGCTTTACTATTTAGAAGCAGTAAAATTCAGTAGGAGGATACCTTTATCTTCTCCTTTGAGTCCCGTTCTCCTACAAGAGAAATTACTTTTAAAATAACACAGCATCTTCAAGAAACAGTAAAGTTAGAAATCAATAGGCATCAAGCCCGAGACCAGCATTGCCTCACAAACTTCTCCGATACGTTACAAGAAGAATCGGGGAATCGACCAATAACCTAGTAAGGGTTCACAGAATCTTCCAATCCACCACAAGAAAAAATCAGAGGGTAGCACAAAACAAATTATTGCGATTCCCCACACAGTACCAACTACCCCAGAGTGAGAAATCTGTTGCTGCTATCTAACCAAAACCCCCGTCAACTTCGAACCACCCAAGGGCATCAACGGAGGGTTAACATATATATCTGCACAATATAGCGGATAACAATCATACATAGGGAATAAAAGATTGGGGGGGGGGGGGGGGGGGGTATTAATCTTTGTAATAGCAAAAGTTGCGTGATTGAGGGGACCTGTAGACTAAGGTGGAATCCAAACCTCGGGTTGTATCATCATCTGAAGGCAGATAAAGGCCACCCATCCATCTAGTGAACATACCCAGTGTCGCTTCAACTCGCTCATCTAAGGGGAAGCAGTGTTGCGGTTATCGTTTACATTTTGTCAGAAAACCATGGATAGGTTCCTTCGTGTTTCATTAATGCGTTGCTGATAGATGGATAATTCTCTACTTTGGTTTTCGACAAGATGCGCGAGCGCTAAGACGTAATTTGTTCAAGGAAACCTTGGCACATCTCATTGACACTAATAACCGCTTTATATGGACTTGTACTCATTTAGACGAGACATTCTATCAACATACCACAAACTTAACAACCTAGCTTTATCTAACTCGTAATAACTTGCTAATTAAATATCATCGATCGGAATACGTTAGTCCGATACATATAATGTGGTTTTATAAACGAAATGTTGCACGATCGTTTTCAGGAACAAACTAATTTAATTAATTTGTTCAATCAGAATGTAGTTTAGATGGACTATGTATTTATTAATTTATAGAATGAAATTTTTTCACACGCAAACCCTTTATTACGCGCGACCATCTTGAATTTTAGTATTAGAACGATATTGTAACCTCCATATTACTCCCATCTGCCACTAACATTTTTGCATGATATGGCTAAAGTAACAAAAATGTTATTTTCGCTTTACGTTTAAAATTCGGCGTCTTACCTCGCAAAACTTAATCCTCGTCTAATGGGCGTTCAATTTTACGATGCTTGATATTTTCAGTGATATATTACAGTAGTTTCTTCGTTCGAACTCATCACGTCTTAACTGGGGGATTAGCGGAAGTTTTTGAAATTTCCCTTTTTAAATCATTCCCGTTAAAGGTGGCACGCTCGTTGAAGGAGTGTCTCAAGTATCAATCATTTCTATTTCGGGCTTCGTCTAAGAATGAGAAATCCGAAAGTACAAATCTCAAAGAAGGCAATTCTCAAATCGATCTATTCCCTCTCTCAATGTACGATTTCACACTTTCTAATTTTCATGGAAAATACCCCTCAGACCCGCATTTGCGACACAGCCCTCATTTTACCCTCTCCCAAATCCGAAATTTCCATTTTCTGACCTCGAATGGAAATGACACCAAATAATAAGTAATCATTGAAGGAACAAATACTATTGATGATAATGAGGGGGTGTGAATGGAGTCAATGATTTACTAAACAGGAACTTCATTTTTTCAATTCTTATCTAGTCTTCATATCCTCCTTATCCAATCCTCCATTCCGAGTTGTAGTATGTATGTATGTATATATACACAGTATGTTACAATGTGTGAAACCAGTCATTTCACGTAATGCCTAAAAATTTCAGGTATTTCGCGTAATACCCGTGACCCCTTAAACATAGGTAATACACATTACAAACCTAACCTAACCACCCTAATCTAACCTAACCACCCTAACAACCTAATCTAACCACCCTAACTTCACGAAATCATTAATCGCTTAATCAAATTACCCTAAATGCCTGAAACTTTTAGGCATTACATGAAATGACTGGTTTCATACACTGACTGTAATAAAATCTTTACTGGGTAAATAAACAAACAAAACACTTGAGGATAAGTGTATTAAATTAAATAAAATGTATAAAATAATGGAATAAATTTGAATATGAGAAACTACTGTATATGTTATAAAGTAACACCGAACTCCACTGAGAAAAATAACTTAAAATACTCGTCATACGACAATTGCTAATTATATCAATAGAGGAATTATCAGAATTATCGGAATTGTAAAGCCGATATTCTTAGACCGATGCAATCCTTGCCTACTTGCGCCACTTTGCAAATAACGCAGGTAATTCCCTTATGTTCTGGCATGTAACTGGCGCCACAGAGCGGGCAAATGGAATCGGGTTTTCCTCTGTAGATTGGAACGTAAGACTTGGCGCACATGGAGAATGGATTGTGTTCGTCATAAGTAATCGTCACTTCGTCAATAGGGCTCTTCTCACACGCCTTGGGGAGAGAAAGGTTAAAATAGTCATCTAATTACCGAATCACTCGCAGTGAATTCGAGAGAAACATTTTATTACACATTTTGTACGGGGTAACGGGTAATATCTGAAACGCCTATTTTCCCCACACGGAGGGGTCATGTAAGTGAACGTGAACTTCTAATAGTCACCCGAGCAATCAGAGTTGGTGGTCAGCTCAACTCCAACCGTGACGGAGGTGGAAATCGAACCCGGGACCCTCGCAACCTTAGTCCAATCCCCGACCAACCAAGCTTATTTTTGTAAATTTTATATAAAGTTCAATCGCTGTCATTTAATAAGAGGAAAAAGATGCTTAAAAAATATTCCTTAATTAATTGTCGCGGTTGAATACTTACCAACACCACTTTCCTGACATGCTGAGCGACTTCGGGTCTCGGAGCCAGATTCAGAAGTCTTCTACCGAAGCTCATTGCCAGTTTGTAGTTTTTCATTTTAAACGCGACATTAACGGCTGTTCTTAACGTCAAAACCTATCGAGTGTTTTAGTATTATTTTAAGATATTGTTTCGTTCGTTCAGAAGACTTAATTAAGAGTTAAACGACTCATTACGTTATTTCTTGAGTGATCAATTTATTCAGTGCAGTAACGTAATACCTTTAATAAAAACAATCCTTTTATAACCACTTGCTCATTATATTTATAACGAAAAAACGAATGAAACGAGAGAATAATAACGAATATGGAGACGAGAAAAAATACAGTTCAATACCTGATGGCCAGGTTGCAACTCGCAATGAGTGAAATAAGCGGCCAATTCCAGCGACCGCTTCAGATCTTTTTCTGAGGATTTTCCTAATGTTTTTCGATGCAACTCCATGTTAATTCCCACCGTATATTCCTTGCAAATTCTCACCAAATTCTGAGCTTCGGTTATCTGAAAGTATATGCAGAACATACTTTTTCGATACTTTGTAGCCTGTAGCATTCTTTCAACTCAAAACGAGGAAATACACTTCCTCTTACCTGAAAAACTGCGGCAGGCTAAAAACCCATTTTCAATTGCAACAGTAACATTAAATGTATTGTTTATGTACTAAGTAAAACCAAGATTTTTTTTACGTGAAGAAATTTAATGATGCACAAACTGAAAATCCTTATTGGGTAATTTGTGCAGTAACAAGTATGAACAAAAAGACGAATCTAGAATAGTTTTTCAAAATAAAACTCTACTTGCGGAGGAAGGAGGAGGAAAACTGATCACTAACTTCTTGCTTAGTGTCCACGCATAAGAATGGAACGGCCAACAATATGGAACAGAATTTCTCCACAGCTTCGCTGAACTTGGCGGCAGTTGTGAGCTGAGAAGCTTCCTTCAATGGAAGTCAATGAAGGAGAAAAGTTAGCATTTTCTCATTTTACTTGTATTAGATATTACCTTCATATCAATAGCAATTTCTAGCCAACTAGAATTAATTGAACGATTCTTTTGACAAATTACTTCTCAGTATGGAACCTATTCAGAGGTCGAAGAAGAATGGATATAAAATAAAAAAAAAAGGAAATGAAGATCTAAAATCAAAGCTGTTCAAAACGTGTGTGTCAGTCAGTGAATCGTTTTAGCTTAACAGCTTCACTAATTTTAAAACATTCCGCAATATCCATTCTCATTAGAAATAACGGTCTAAACAGCCAATTGGCTTGTTAACCATTCACATTACAGACAGTTTTGCCTTCCATTTTATACAGCAATAATAATAAGATCAAACATACACAACCTAAAAGACTTCTCACCTTCAAGTGATCCATTAGTTGACTCAGCTTAATTCCTAACGCTGGTAGTTGGTCCTTAAACTGGGTGGTCCGGTAGTTCCTCGCAGGGTAAGCGAAAACTGAAGGTAGACCGGGGGCTCCTGGAAAACTGGTGCGGGAGTGGGCGAAGGAGGACATAAAGAGTTCTTTGTAAGGCTTGAGATTCACCACTCCGATCTAAAGGCAAATAAAAAAAATATATATCCCCAAAATGTCCAAAGCACAATTTAAAATCGCGTATATCCATTTACCCTCTTGTTTTGGCATCTGCTCATCAATTGTCTTGTGGCTAATTTACATGATGATAACTAGGCTTCGGATTTCTATGCACTAAAAATCTGCTAAATATGCATGCAAATATGCACTGAAAATGTTGAAAATATGCACTTATTTATGCACTATAAATTTGAACGTTCCTAGTCTAAATTAGGATTTTCAAATAATGAAGCACCAGATTTACAGTTTATTGAATATATGAAACAAAATTGTATTTACCAAACAAACAAACAAACACGCATAATAAAACTAAAATAACAAATCCATTGCTCAATTTACAACAAAAATAGGACACATTTTAGAACTGCAATTAGGTTCTTGACTACAGATAAATTGAATTACACTTTATAACTACAATATGCATTAAATTTTATTATTATTATTATTATTATTATTTATTAATCATTTTTATTGTAAACTTTTACCAAATAGTCCTAAATATGCACTTTAACACAAAAATCGTGGAAATATGCATTTATCTTAAAAAACCGTAAATTATGCACTTATGCATGCAAATATGCAATATGCAAAAATCCGAAGCCTAAATTGATAACGTCTGGAACCTCTTTCATGTCAAAGGTCGTGTAACGGAGGGGACCTACACCTTTACATGGGATCCGAACCACGGGATGATACATCATTTGAACTACGAGGACAGTCACCCATCTAATTACTGATCACACCCAACGTCGCTTAAACTCGCAGATCTAACGGAAAGCGGTGTTGCGATGTAGTCGCGACGCAGCCCACAAATTTAGATAAACTATCCATATTCAAGACTCTTTTTCTTTCAATAAACATGCAAGAATAGATGGTTAAATTGCGGGAAAAAGACTAAACACTTTTGGGTCAGCCGAGAACCTTTTATAAAAGGAATAAGGAAGGAAAGCTCACTTGATCATGAAGCAATCGAGCGGCGCTCTCGAAAGACCCTGCCAAGACGTGGTCAATGGGCAGCTGACTCTTAGATGTCCAGACTTGCGACGGGGGTTGACCCCTGGGCGGGGGCACGTAGTATCCCTCTTCTCCACCAATCATTCCCCCACTGGGAATGGCTCCCTCCAGCTCGGGGGGAAGCTCAATTTCGTCATCGACATCCCACCCTCCTTCTGGTCGCAGAGATAAAAATAACTTAAATAGCTCCTGAGAAATGTCACCACTCACCAGTTCAAAAAAAAAAAAAAAAATCTAAACCCCTTTCCTCACCGTCATCCTCCCCTTCGATTCCTTCTGGCTTCTCCTCTTCATCTGAGCCCCAGCCATCTCCAGCGATATCCATGGCCGACACATCATCCACTGCCATGACAGTTGTCTTGCTGCCTGCCGCAGCAGTTGTGTCGAAGAAACCCTACAAATAAACAGCCAGTAAGAAATAAAAGCATTCAAATATCTTTAGTTGTTTCAACCTCCTTTAAACGCCGCGTTTTTTTTTCCGAGCTTAAGGATGAGTTAAGGATCTTTCTAGAAAAGTTGTGACGACGGGTGATCCGACCTAATATTTGAATCTAACTTCTGCATTACAAATACTTTCACGAAATTAGGCAGAAACTGTAATGGTAGATTAATCTTCGTATTGATATTCATCACTAATCGCCTCCATCGACCGAGCAACGAAAAATTCCTATATTAAAAAGGCACTTATTTAACCCTTTACTGCCCAAAAGGACAAATTTCTAACCTTTGAAATACATGCATTCATAACTTAACCCAACAAAATATTTGGCCAGTAAAGGGTTAATAATAATAATACTAATAATAATAATAAAGTACATTAACATAAAATAAAAAGATAACACCCGGGAAACTCATTTCCCCACTACTTCGGGGTGTGTGCCCCAACATTAGGGAGGAAAAAAAATTGGGGAGCTGAACTGAAGTTTAAGAATGATCAAAGAAATTACGGCCGCCGAACGAGAGGGATAAGATAAAATATCTACTTCAACTTCCGAAAACAAGTCAAAGTTTTGCATTAAAAATTTAAATATAAAAACTGGAATATGTTAATATTCGGTTGAATTATCTTATATACTTGAATGCCATTGCTGAGGAAAACACAAATCCCAAAAGTTGAGATAAAAACTTAAAATTGCAAGAAATGTGCATTCTTCTATCTTTAAAAGGATTTACACGGAGGCTGCGCATCGAATATCTTTCAGAAAATGCGAAATCTAAAATGGTTCATGAAAAAGTTAATACACTCGGAAAAACTTACAAACTTTGGTTGGGTATTCAATTCTAAACAAAGTTAAACTGCGCGTTTATCACCAGAATTAACGTTAACTCATCGAAAAATCAAATTATAACTAAAGTTACTATTAAACTTACTTTAGCGACTGTCAGTTGAGGCCAAGCATTTTCCATGTGCTGGATGGGAGGAGGTGGCTGCAATAACTGAGCGTTTGGCAGTATTTCTGGCAGGTTCTTCTCCTCAATGTGAGATGAGATACTTTCTGCATCCTGAAATCACGAAATAGTGAAACATTACTTCAAATTTCACAAACTCGTTTGGAGTTTGAAAGAACCGTTCTTATATGGCACCAAAGCGGTGTCATTCCCTTCTCTGCGTTAAAAAGAATACTAGTCCCCAAGAGTAGAATGGTACCTTACTTTACTGTAATTAAAGACACAATGTTTGTAATTGAACGGCCCGTTTTCTGTTCAAAACAACTGCACTCACCCTACGGAAATCAAGAAATTAAATTTAATTACGGTACACGCGCCTAGAATCTCTCCTACCTGCACAAATCCGTGCGTGGTAGCAGTGAGGAGAGCCAGAGAAGTCTTTCCACACGCCTTCAGGACTCTAATCCTTTCCGGGATGTCTCCCAAGTAAAGAGCGTTCGTGTACCAGCCCTCAAAGTCCTTCCGGATTTCATTTATCTTCATCATTCGCCGGAGTTTAGCGAGGTTTCCGGTGATCAAATAAAGGAAGGAGAGCTTGTCGTAGTTCTTCGTCTGCTGGTAGCAGTATTCTACCACCTATTAATTAACAATTACTATTATTACAGGTAACATACACGAGGAGCAAGAATTCAAGAAAATCTAATCACATAATACCGAAAGTATCAGAAAGATGCGCTTGAAAGAATTTGGCAATGGGCAGCAAATGTCCACTATTGGTATACGTGTTGTATGGTGGGGGCGCAATCTAACTGAAATTAAGTGTGAAAAGATTGAGAGCGAATAATACATTTTATTTAGTATTTAAACAGGCCTACATATTTATGACACGAATTCATCAAAATATTTAATGGAGAGCAAAATCGAAATTCTGAAACTGATAAAAGTGCCCAGTCGAGAACTCGCACATGACAGATAGTAAAGGAATCAATGAAATGTGAAAAATTAATTATACAAGTTGTACTTCTATGTAAACGGAGAGACAACAAAAGATCCTTTCCTTTCAACCTTTCGGGTATTCCGTGCGATGTTTTATTTCATGGAGGCCAGGCTTGTTGCTCCTCCTTCGTGAAAGAATTAAGTACTGGAAGCATTTGCCTGACACGAGCGGTATGAATATATCAGAAGTTGAAAGAATAGTAAAACAGGGCAAGAGTGTGTTGGGCACACTAGTAAGTTAGTAACCCTCAAAGGAAGGAAATGCCCGAGTCTCGATGCAACGAGAGGTTAACATGAAGTTTTACTAGGGCCAAGGGTTACGTCTGGGACACGTTGCAACACTGCTTCCTGTTAGATCAGTGAGGTTAAGCGACGTTGGGTCTGTTCAGTAATTGGATGGATGACAGTCGCATTTAGATGAAGTAGCGACCCGTGGATAGTTCGTATCACACGTAACGCAGTATGTCCCCTCCGTCACATAACCTTTGCTGTTACGAAAAAATTAAACCACCTAAATATTACTTTTAGTGCCAACACTGATGTACGATGTGACCCCACTTGTTTAGCATGATAATTCGCTGTCAAAAGTGAGAGCAGTCGAGATCAATAACTGAAAATAACATCATTCGTATTAAACGGATTGTTCATTGAAGAAATGAAGATGTTCCGTTAAGGTCTGCAGTGAAAAAGTCATTGAAGATGAGAACTGAAAATAATGTACTACCTTGGTATGGTCACGTGAAGAGAATGAATAATGAAAGGTGGGGGTGGGGGGTGGGGTGGGGTGGGGGGGGGGGGCTGTAATTAGTAAATTTGTAAATAAACGTACAGTTTACATAAATGTGACATAGGAGTTAACGAAAAGAGAGAGGAATGGAAACGATTTAGGTGGTGTGTAAATTGGTCTCAGCTGACGTACTACTACAGTACCATTTTATGAAATATGACACTGGATCCCCGAGGTTGGGAAAGGAACCTCATTTCCGGTGGTGATCCCTTAATATCATTGTTAACGGATTTGAACGTTTTTAGTCCCGAGTTCAAGCGTCATGCCCTTCTTCATGGAGAAGGAGAAATGGGTTTTCAGATAGTGTATGCATGTAATAATAATAATAGTCGGGTGGACTAAAACAATGAAACTCACAGGATGATTTCCGTGCATAAGCGCGTGCTCAGCCAATTTCTCCCAGCAGGGTTTGTCATCCAAGGATTTTGCCGCTTCAAGCGCCACTTCAATGTTCCCACATTCGAGGGCAAGCATAAACCGCGTCCTCTCGTCCTTGACGAAGTGAAGAGCGACCTCCGGGTAACCCTTCTTCTGCAAATAAGCGATTATGGACTGGCCAACGAGTTTGGCTCCTCTTACCATCTGAAGCACCTGTGAAATGGGGTTGCAGCTTAATTAAACACAAACATGATGCAAATTAGCTGTTGATACTATAGGACGACAAATTACCATCATCATCATCATTATTTAGTGATTGCAAAAGTTTCTAATAAAACTAATAATACCTCATCATATTTGCGTTGCACAAGAGCCAGTTTAAATTTATACTCGGTGGGGTCGATGTTCAGCACTCTGGGTGTAGCCTGTCTATCAAGGCAGTAGACGGAGCTTCCTTGGACCCTCGTGATATAGACGGGAAGTTCCAAGGTTCGAATGATGCCGCAGTCCCCGTTTGTTAATGCGTACTAAATCATATAAAAAAGATTGTTTACAAACTCAATCATATGAAGGTAATTACAAGAAAATGAGGGCGCACACACACACAGTTCGACTACCCAACAAAACCGCGACACTCTTGCATTTCACATTCAGTTCTGTACCACAACATTTACCCTATCTAAAAAAATCTAATACATTTAACCAAACCTTACTTTCCCTAGTATAATCTAATCTAACCTAACCTTAATTAATCACTTTTTTCATGAAAAAAATAGCATTTACAAAGATAAACGGTGACGCTAATAAATTTAGGCCGGGCTGAAACTCAAGATAGAATTAATCAGTCATTAACAGTTGGCTTTTGATATAAAAATAAGATTCCTGAAAAAAATAATTAGTGGCCACCAACGTGTGTCCGGCCACCCCCGTTTTTGTAAAAACATTAATGCCGCACTAGCAAAATCAGGAAAATGGCAATATCTCTTCTTCTGAACATGCTAGAGAGATGGTTTGCATACCAAAAGATGCAGAATTTGATTTAGAACAAATCATTAAGTGTGGTATTTTTTCATAAAACCTTTAGTTTTTGAGTTATTTTAGAAAAACTAATTTTTGGGGCCCATAGACCCCCTTTCGACGGACCTTAGTGACAAAAGAAATTCTAAAATAAGCCTGATTTGGCTTTTTGATTACTAACATTGCCCTAAAAGGATGTTGACATGGACATAGTGATCACATGATATGACTTTTCCTTGTTATCTTGCATCCATTATGCTTGATTAAAGAATAGAGGGTGGGGCTGCTTCATGAACTTTTTTTAAACGTAATAAATTGAAAACTTGTTGTTTTTTTCAGGTGCCTTTGTTATAAGTTTCCAACTGCAATTTGTCATTGAATTCAACATTTGCAATATAAAGTATGACTTCTACAAGGAAAACAGTTGCTAAAGTACTTGGTGATGTACGTTTTATGCCAGCAGAACAGTTTCCTTTAGGGAAATTGCCTACGTTGAAGCAAGTTATTGAAAGGTGTTTGTGTTTCGGAGACTATAAAACAGATGCTGTACTGAGAGCTACTTCTGAGGAATTGCATAAATTGTGGGTCACATATAATGTTTATCCAATATCAGTAAATTAGTGATGGGACGATTAATCGGAATCGAAATCGAGAATCGGAAGAATCGAGCATTTTTCAGGAATCGGAATCGGAATCGAGAGAATTGTACCATGATTTCCGATTCTTAAAACGATTCTTTAACTTTTAATTGAACCAGTTTTGCAATGTAAACTTTAAAATTTAAATGAAAGAGGATAAATTTTATTTTTATTGTATTGTAGCTATACATTAAAACATGTATATCCATGATGTGTAATCAAGAAGATTAAAATGAATTGTTACAACTTACAGTTGATTTTTACTTTTAAACCAATCTATTATAATTTATAATTTATATTACCATACTCATAATGTAAATAGTTAATCTTACCAGAGTAAAATATGACAATTTCCAGAAAAACAAGTATAGAATTATATTTAAAAATATTGAGAATCGGAATCGGAATCGAGAATCGTATCGGAATCGAGACTTTTTAGTGGTATCGGAATCGGAATCGGAATCGTTAAAAATTTTGGTATCGTCCCATCACTACAGTAAATGCCATACAGAGCCGACTGAAAACCCAAATGTAGTAATGCTTAGTTAAGAATATTAATTTCTGTTTAATTAATTATTAAAATGTTTAATGTAAATCATTTACTAATAATTGTGAAATTGTTTGAAATTGTTTGAAATTGTTTAAAATGGGAAGAGTTGGCAATCCTGGACAGAGGCCGACAAAGAGCGGGCTACCCCACAAAGGAGGCAGTCTTCAGGTGGCGCGTGAAGCGTGAGGTTAACGTCATGTAACGTAAAATTAAATTAATTGTTTGTGTTCCTCTCCGACGTAAATTATTATAATAGAAATTCCGTACTCGCATCCCCCTAAATTACTTAAACCATTTTCGGAATCAATAAAACGTTCACAAGTGTTAAAATAGAGTATTAATAAACCCCCCTTCCCCCTTCGTGTTGTAACGGTTTTCATAGTCAGTCTCGGCGTAGCTACCATGAAATTTACAAAATGCAGTGAAAAAGAGTGTAGAGAAAGCAAGCGATAAATGAAATAAAGAGCCGATAGTAGAGTAAATAATGAAGAGAAAGTAAATAAATAAAGGCTTGCACTACACAAATAAAGGAATTCAACCGCCTTCTGAAGTATGACAAAAAGAAAAGGGGACCTAAATATCATCAAGATCTGGATGATTTTCTGAAAACTGTAAACGTTTTATTTGACATATATCAACATGATCACAAACTGTTGGCAGATACAGAGAAAAAGCACTTACTAAAAATGACTGAATCTGATTACCAGTTTTATGAGGTAGGTCTGTTGATTGAATTTCAAGTTGTAAATTATTAATTAATATTAATTAATTATCAATTATTAATATTATCAATTATTAATAATTTGCTACAATTTTTAAAGTGCATTTAATAAGTTAGTAATATCAATAATACACTATTAATGATGCTAATGATAAGTAATATTTTAGTATTTTCTCATTTTTGTAAGAATTTCAATTTACATATAGAGACCCATAGATAAAAGATACATTATAGTGTAATGAAATATAATCACTTTGTAGGACCAGAAAACAACTAGGCATGGTTACTGTACCCTGAAAGAAGTCCCAGAAACAGCCACTGACTTAAAATTCAAATCACGGGTTATTCAATCTCAAAAAGCAAAAGAATCAGTTCCTCCTCCTCCTCATCCTCCTGAACCTATGGACATTCCTGAGTTGACAGATAGCGACAGTTGTAATGATTCATTTGATGCAGACTATGTTCCAGAAGTCTCAACATTACAGAACAGAACTAGATTACGCTCATTAGCTGAAGCATGTGACAGGTATAGTACTGAAAGATAAATCTTTTAATACAGCTTAAAGTGAAATCATTGTGACTAAGAGATTAAGATTACCAATAAATTATTCATTGACAATAGATATGTAAATCTACTTTAAATATCCTAACAGATATCAAGTAAGTGATAGAGCAGGAGCGGCTATTGGTTCTGCTACATTGGTGGACTTTGGAGTAATCACCCCAGATAACATACAAAATGTTATTGATAAGTATGTTTTTAATCACTCTAGATATTACATTTCTTAGCTTCTGCCATAAGTTCTAAATCACCAGATTTACTATTATTTTTAATTAGCGTCAAAATTTCTATTTTGTATTTATATTAATTAGTTTCAAACAGGACACTGACATTTGTATTTTGTATATTTGTATAATGCTAATGCAGTAATGCATGGCCAATATTTTTGAAATACTTTTCAGAAACAAGTTGAGAAGGGAGAGAGCTAAATTGAGAGCTGAAAGGAAGAAGAGTGATATTTGAAAAAGTGACTGGCATTGGCTTTGACGGTAGAAAGGATGCTACATTTGCTGTTAACAAAGTAAATGAAAAGTATTATACATCCACAATCCTAGAGGAACATTATGTCATTACTGGAGAGCCAGGTAAATGGAAATGATTCTCATACAGTTATAGGCGTTATGCTGTTATATTACTGTACTTTTTTTTTTTTTTTTTTTTTCCCCAGATTTACCGCCGATTCGTACCTAAAGAGACGGTACATATCTCGGCGAGGCAGTGAGTGGGTGATGTCACTGTGCTAGGGGCGGTAGACTAGGGGAATGAGTAAGGGTCAGTCGATGGATAATGGGTAGGAGGGGTACGGTTTCAGATACGATGGAGCAGATGGGAGTGAGTAAGGAGAGGGAACGGCTTCCGCTGAAAAGTGGGGGCCGTCGGCGAGTATAGATCGTAGGCAGTTGGGTATGGGGTTTTCGGCCGAGAGAGGGAAACACCTGCGACGGAGAGCGGCCAACTTTGAGCATTCCACCAGAAGGTGTAAGACAGTGATAGGGGTATGGCAGGTAGAGCAAAGCGGGGCTGGCGATTTCGCCATAAGGTGTCCGTGGGTGATGCGGGTGTGACCTATGCGGAGACGGGCTAGGATTACTTCTTTATGGCGGGACCGGTGGAATGAAGAAGCCCAGTGTCCTATGTGCGGTTTGATCGTGTGGAGTTTATTTTGTGTGGCCTGGTCCCATTCCCGCTGCCATATGGAGCGGAAGTGGGAGCGGAAAGCCGGGAAGAAGTCGGAGAAGGGGAGGGGTCGGGAGGAGGCCGGCAGCAAGCAGGCCGTCTTTGCTGTGCGGTCCGCCGCCTCGTTACCCTGGATGCCGACATGAGCCGGGACCCAACAGAATGCGATTGTCTTATGTTGGAAGATCGTTAAAAGTGGAAGGTCTGCTGGATGGTACAGACGAGCGGGTGAGGGGAGTTAAATCTTTCTAGGGAGAGAAGTGCACTTTGGGAATCCGAATAAATGACAAAAGAGCTGGCAGAGTGGGTGCGCACAATATCGAGGGCCTCCGTTATGGCGAAAAGTTCCGCCGAAAAAACGGAGGCCTCGCGGGGCAGGCCGACGCTCCGGGAGAGCGGCTGGGACAGAATCACCGCTGAGGAGGCCACACCAGCTTCCGAGCGGGAACCATCCGTGTAAATGGCGATTGCGTCCGGGTGTTGGGTTGCGTGTTCGCGGAAAAGTGACCTGTATATCATGGCGCTCGTGGTAGTCTTCGGTAGGGAACACAGATCTTTGCAGAACTTGATAGGGGTTAGGATCCAGGGGGGGTAGATGCTGAATGAAATGGGGATAACTGAGGGGGCGGGCATGTTGAAAAGATCAAGGAAAGAGCGGACCGCTTCAGTGAAGTGCCAGCTCCGTCCCTGAGGTGGTAGTTCTAAAACCGCCGTGCCCAGAAGCGAAGAAGGTAGCCTCTGTGCACGGAGGTATGTCCGCATGAGGAGTAGACCCCGTCGGAGGGCGAGAGGGAGATGATCACATTCCACATGGAGGCTGGAGGCTGGGGAGGAGCGGAAAGCACCGGTGGCGAGGCGGAGGCCTCTATTAAGTACCGGGTCCAGGATACGGAGGCGGGCGTTGGAGGCTGAACCATAAACTGCGCTACCATAGTCCAGCTTCGACTGTACTATGGAAGTATAAAGGCGAAGAAGAGAGCGTCGATCTGCACCCCATGTGGTGTGAGAGAGGTGATCCAGGAGAGCGAGGGGGCGTCGAAGGGATTGCTTTAGTGCTTGAGATGGGGAACCCAATTGAGCCGTCGGTCTAGGGTCATGCCCAGAAAACGCGTGGAGGGTACCACCTCAAGAGGACTGCCGTATAATGTAACAGAGGGTAGAGGAAGGGTTGTGGGTCTTCTTCTACTGAAGACCATACACTTGGACTTAGGGATGGAGAGGCGGAAACCCACCGACGTCGCCCACCTCTCCACCCGGTAGATGGCGAGCTGCATTTGCCGTTGAACGACAGACGGTTCTCGCCCTGCGAAGTAGATTGCAAGGTCATCCGCGTAGATGGAAGAGCGGATTGTGGTGGAAGGCATTGTGAGACCGTGTTCATCACGACAGAGAAGCAGAGAACACTGAGGATGCTTCCCTGTGGGACCCCGTCCTCCTGCACAAAGGTGTCAGAGAGGACTGAGCCCACCCGGACTTTAAAGGTCCGAGAAGTAAGGAAGCCCCTGATGAAGGTAGGCATGGCTCCGACAAGGCCCAGATGTCGGAGCTGACCGAGGATCATTGCTCGACGGGTGGTGTCATAGGCCTTCTGGATGTCGAAGAAAACTGACAGTACGAACTGTCTATTGTCGAAGGCATCCTGTATGTCTCGGCTGAGAAGCAGGAGGGGATCAGTGGTGGAGCGGAATTGTCTGAAGCCGGACTGGGTAGACGGGAAGGAATTGGTACGTTCAAGGACGAACGATAATCGCGTAGCGACCATTTTTTCGAGGATCTTGCAGGCACAACATGTCAGGGCGATTGGTCTGTAGTTTGTGGGGTCCAGGGAATCTTTGCCGGGCTTGGGGATAGGGATGACGTGGGCCTCCTTCCACCTAAAGGGGAAGGCACCCTCTATCCATATGCGATTGTATAAGTCTAGCAGGAAAATTTGTAAGGTAGAGTGGAGGTGTTGGATCATGCCGTACGGAATACCGTCCGGGCCGGGGCAAGGGGATCGTCGAGAGGCCAGTGCCGTCTGTAGTTCACGCATGGTAAACAATCGGTTGTAGGTGCTGTCTATGGACGGTGGGGAGGGGCTATCGTCAGGGGCGGGTACGGGATTGGCTGCAGAGGAAGAAACGGCGGCGAAGGTAGAAGCAAGGTGGTCTGCCACCGACTTGGGCTCACATAGGAGTCCGTCGTTTGTCCGGAGGACCGGGGGTCGGGAGGGGACATGTCGCCTCTCGACGCCCCGCACCTTCTTCCAGATGGTAGCCGAAGGTGTGTTGACGGTAATGCCGGACACAAAGGCACGCCAAGAGGCTCGGCGCGCTGTCTTCATTGTGCGGCGGGCGATGGCCCTGACCCGCTGCATTTCCGTGCGATGGATGGGGAGTCGCGTCCGGTAAAAGCGCCGAGTTGCCTTCTTCTTGGCGCGCACGGCCTCCGCGCACTCCGGGGTCCACCAAGGAACCCGTCGGGCGCGGGGGTAGGCGGAGGATTGTGGTACGCTTGTGCTTGCGGCCGTTAGAACGACGGACTCGAAGTATGCGACGCACCCGTCGATGGATGGGAAGTGGGCAGTTGTAAGGGTGGTATATGTGTTGTCGCGGAAGCGGGCCCAATTCGCGTTGGTGGTAACCCACCTTACCGGTACCCGTACGGTCTGGTCGGGTCGATTGAGGGTGAGTAGAATGGGGAGATGGTCACTGCCATAGTCCTCTCGGAGGACTTGCCACGTGAAGTCTAGGAGGGCATCAGTTGATACGAGGGACAGGTCTATACAGGATGGAGTGCAGGTGGTGGCATGGTAGAATGTAGGAGAGCCATCGTTGAGGCACTCGAAGGAGAGCTCGGTCATGACGGATATCAGGGTTGGGGCCATATAGGTGGTGTGTGTGTCGCCCCACAAGGGGTGACGACTATTGAAATCGCCCAGTAGTAGGAAGGGCCTGGGGAGTTGTTCCACGACTTCCACCAGGTCGTCGCGGGAGACTTGAGCGTGGGGGGGAAGGTAGATTGAACAAATGGTGTACTGTCTATCCAGGGAGAGCCGGACGGCAGTCACCTGTAGCGGGGACCGGATGGAGAGATTGTAGAAGGGGACTGCGTGGTGGACGAGGATGGCAGCTCCCCTTCGAGTGCAGGTAGGAGGCGGGGTGGCGACGCAGAAATAACCAGTGGGGCAGGGCATGGACCTGGTCCCCAGGATTAGCTCCTGGAGACAGACACACACCGGACGGGAAGTGGCAATCAAGGAGTTAAGGCCTTCATAGTTTGCAAAGATTCCTCGACAGTTCCAGTGGACTATCGTGGTTTTCGGGGGATCCATTAGTTGATGAAGGGGGATGGGTAAAGGTGTAGGCGCTAGGAGGTTGGAGTGTGAAGGGGGATCTGGAGTTCGCGAAACTGAAGGCTGGGTCGGGAGCATGGCTGGCTATCTACCGTTCACCAGGGAAGGAATCGGTCGGCCTGTCGAACCCTGCGGAGGTTGCGGGGTCGAGTCGGCCGAGCGAGACCGGAGGCGTGGATCACGGCAGGCAGAGGAACATCGTGGGCTGAGCGGGTCGGAAGTGCCTTGTCGGGCTTCTATGGTCGGGCCAGGGGGGGGCACGTTAACCCAAAAGGGGCGCTACCCCGCCTGTCCGGGGTCTCACGGCGGACCCTAGGTGGTGACAGGGGGTACCAAAAAGACCGGGCGGGTGGGAGGGAGGGCGTACTCAGGGTAGCTGATAAGGGGGGGTCGGGGATGTTGGGGGTGGAAGGAGGTGAACCAGAGTGGTCTCGTGGAGGGGTGGAGAAAATGGCACCAGGAGGCAAGGGCAGATCCAGGAGACTCATGGGCGTGGGCGCAGCCGAGCTTCCCTCGGTCACACCGTGCAGCTGCGCCAGAGCCGCATCCACTGGATCCACTGGGCTGGGTCTCGTCGTACAGGGCGGGTCGTGGATTTCGGCCACTATTGTCAGAGTCTGTGGGGGTAGAACGGTGGGACTTCTACGATGGGGAGAGATGGACATAGTGGGCGTGGTGGGCGGTGTAAGGGTCCGAGCCGTCTTCTTGGTCTTAGGGGAAGAGGGAGAGAGACGTTGGGAGGCCGGAGGGTCTGGTGACACGCTCCGGCGTCTCCGCCTCGACGGCTTGCTCCGGGCGGCAGGTTCGGGCGTGTACAGGGAGTACTGGGAAGGCAGGGTTTGAGGTGGCTGGGACCTGGAAACCCTGGTCCCAGACTCCTGGGGGATTCGTGGCAGGTGAGGTGCGGGAAGAAGAGGAACGGTGGGGGGACAGGGGACCGTCGGGTCCTGCGAGGATTTGCTATGTGGGGAACAGGAAGCAGTGGCTGGGGGGGGTTTCGGCGGCAGGCCAGGGCGGCGTGCCGAGATGATAGAGCCGAGAGCAGCGGCATAGGACACCCCCGGCCTCACCTCCCGACTCCGCACCCTGTCGCGTGCCTCACGGGGGCTAAGGAAGTCCGTCACCTGTAGGCCTCGGACCTCCTTCTCGAACCTGAAGAAAAGGCATTCTCGGGATGAAGAGGGATGTGCGCCTTCACAGTTCGAGCATTTGGGTGTGTTGGGGCACCTGTCAGGGTGGGCGAGTCGTCCACAGTGAACACATAATGGATGCGGCTGTCGACAAGCGGAGCTGACGTGTCCGAATTTATTGCATTTGAAGCAACGGGTCGGGTCTGGGACGTATGGGCGGATAGAAAACTCGCATGAGGCGCGGTCTCCCATACCCCATACAATACGGCCAGGGGGGATTAGTGAGTTAAAAGTAAGGAGCAGACGTGGGGTGGGGGAGGGGGTGCCTCCCTGTCGGGATGTGAAACGATAGATCTTAGTAACTCCTTGGGGTGCGAGATCCTCCAGGAGCTCGTTCACTGCGACCGACAGTAGGCGGGTGGCGTAAATAGTGCCCTGACTCTGGTTCAGGCGAGGGTGTGGGGAAACGGACACCGAGCATCCAAGGACCTCAGTGATGGAGAGTAGGGCTTTCGTCTCTGCGGCTGAGCGTGATTTTACGAGGAGGGAGCCATCCCTCTGTGGGCGTACGTCATAGCGGCTGGAGTTGCTGTGGGTTCGGATCGCCTGGAACGTCCGTTCAGAGTTGTTCGGGAGGGACCCAGATGTAGGCCGAATCACCAGGAATTTGTGGATACTTGGAAGGGAGAGGGAGGCTGTAGAGTCGAAATGTACTGGAATATTCAACGGTCGGTAGGACGGCCGTGAATGCCGGCTCCCCCGTCCGCCGCGAGGCTCTCTCCGCGGGGAGGTGGGCTGGCGGCGGGTGAGGGGGGCATATGGGGAGAGCAAGAAGCCGGGTTGTGGGGGCAAGTCCTCGGTGGAACTTGACTTGCCCGAAGGTGGCTGAAGTGGGCTGGGGCGAGGCCCCTGCTCTAGAGAGTGTAGGTCCAAGGGCGTAGTCGAGGGACGGACTGGGGTCGGCAACGGAAAAGGAGAGTGCAAGCGTTCCGCTTCCACAGGGGGGTCAACCCCATTAGGTTGCGGTCTTCCAGTGGTAAAGGACTCGAGGGCCTGGTTGCCCACCACCCGAGTGTTGAGAGAAGAGTAGTCCGGGAATGAGAAGCAGTAGTCGTAAGCCGGGGGGGAGAAGTGTCCATAGCTAAACAAAAAAGAACTTCATCCCCCGCGCGCATCCAGCCACCACCGACTCCAACAAGGGAAAGGCGAAGTGTGGGCACACTTGGTCCCACCGCCGATGGATGTCACGCAGGGGGAGATACACCCGCACCCAGTCCCTGTGCCTGAAAGGCGGCCACTCTCATCCAACGCGCGGTGAAAAGTGGCAGGGACAGGGTTTGGGTTTGGTTGGAAAGCGACAAGGGTGCAGGGCAACCACCTCCCACACCCAAGGGCCAAGGAAAGGGTCAAAATCAAGGTCCAAAGAACAACGCCAAAAAAACAGGGAGAAGCCAGAAAGAATGGGTTAAAGGAGAAAGAAAGAAAAAGAAGCAGGAGATCAGCCGGGTCCCCAAACGGGCCCAATGGTCCACGAGGGCAGAGAAAGCCCTTACACCGAAGAAAGGTGTATTCCCACATTCGCCACAGAGGGACGCGCCCTATAGCTCCGGACAAAGCAAAGGGATATTACTGTACTATAAAGTAATATTTCAATTACTTAAAAAAATTTCTTTTTAAGTGACAACTGTCCAGTTAACTTTATTCCTTCCTTTTTCATTTTTATTTAATTGTAAAATTAATTACATTTATTTTCAGATGATTTCTACCTCGATCATTTTACCCCGGAGAGTGGCAAAGGCATTGACAGTGCTCATGGCATTTATAAGATCATTAAAGGGACAGAACTTGATAGTAGAGGAATTTTAGGAAAATCGACCTAACAAATTAGCAGGAAGTCGAAACTTGGTACACTTGTAAACTGAACCCTACTGATGAATATATTAAAAGTCCCAACAAATCCAAGTTGTGCTCCAGCCGCCATCTTGGAAAATGGCGGCCGAATTTCGGTTTTTTGGAAATAACTTTAGAACCGTAAAAGATACGAAAATTTATCAAGAGAGCAATATCATTCTACATAAAAAGACAAACATTTTCTGTTCCCAACTTTGTTTTGTACGATGAAAAATAAAAAAGTTATGCAAAACCAAAGATTTTTCATTCTATGAATCAATGCGGACACGACGTTCAAACTGGGTTTGTAGGTAAAAAAAGCGAATGTTTTGTTATGACTGCCTATTTTCAGAAACCTCTCTTACTTTGTATGGGTGATTTTGTGAAAAAATATTTCACAGGAACGAGCTAGTAGAAATATAAATTGTGACAGTACCTGGTTTTCTAAATATTTATACCAATACATTTTCTTGTTTCTAGCAGATATGGGCAACTCTGTCCCTAATTTCCTATATTCTACTTCTAATAAATACTCTTAATTATGATTATATCTACGGATTCATCTGTAACATTTATTCACTCAATCGGAGGTTATGAGTTAATATACCGAAGTAATAGTTCAAAGTGAATGACAGACGAACTAATATTTTTCTTTTCTTTTCAGGTAATGGACGCTATTGATGAGTCAAGATGAAGTGCTTGATATGTGTTTAAACAAATCTACAGATAAGAAAAAAATATGTTAAAATAAGAAAACTTTATTAATAAAATTTGCCTTCGTAAATTAAAATAACTTTTGTAAATGTATATTTTGTATCTTAGAATTAAATGTAATTAAATATTCTAGTTTTTTAACGTCTAAAATATACTTAGTAAAAAATTTTCTATTGTCTTTATATATTTTAAATAACTAATTAATTTTTTTCTTTAAATTTTTAAAATAAATTTTTTTAATAAATTTTTTCAAACTGGCAACAGGACATTGCTGTTTCTGCCTTGTCAGTAACGGTTTATCTGTGTTTTGTGAAGCGTGTAATTGTGTCTGGTGAAATATACAATCATATTGTATTATCAGTGAACATAGAAAAACCTTTGGTGGTTATTTACACAAACACTTAAGATTTACAAACACTGAAATATTATGATAATAATCTAGAAGTCATTATAAATTGTGACAGTACCTGGTTTCAGGTAATGGACGCTATTGATGAGTCAAGATGAAGTGCTTGATATGTGCAGAAGAGATCGATGTGGGAAGCGGGGTATTTGTGGAAAGAGGGATCAAGACTGATTCAAGCAAGCAAAGATAGAGGAGATGATAAATACAAGACATTTCAGGAACTGAAGAGTGCACCAGTACACAAAATCTGTCGGAGAAACTACACAAGAAAGCACAGTATAGCTGCTGTCAATAAGGAACCTTCAGAACAATCAACTTCACAAGCCAACAGAGTTCTTCGTTCAGAAATAAAGACATTTAACTTTCTAAGTGACTGTATATTTTGTGGAGAGAAAGCAAGTTTACCTGACACAAAACATTCAAAAAATAGACGCCTCACTGTATATAATGTGGCTACTCTTGAATTTCGAGAAAAAATTATTTCAATTTGTGAACAGCGCAGTGATAGTTGGGGGCAGGAAGTATATTCACGTATTGCAAATTCCATTGATTTAGTAGCAGAAGAAGGTCGTTATCACTTTGTATGTTACAGCACATTCAAGCGCATTGCACAAAGAGATTCAGCAGGACGTCCAGAAGAATCAGTAGCTTCGTCTGCTTTCAAAAAACTTTTGGAATACATTGAAAGTAATGATGAGTGTCAGTACAGTTTGAGTGAGCTGAAAGATATTATGATGGAAGTTTCTGGTGCACAAAAAGAAGACCTTTACAGTGACCACTGGCTTAAGTGTAAGTTCCTTTCACACTACAAGTCAAGCATAATCTGTACAGATCTGCATTCCCGACATAACATATTTAGCTTCACTCACACAGGACGGAGGATTTTAACAGAACAATGGTATGAAAACAAGAAGACAGATGAGACTAGTGAACGATTACGTATTGTTGAAACAGCTGCAAAAATCATCAAAGAAGACATTTGTAAAACAGTGTATGATTGTAGCATGTACCCAGACATTGATGACATGAAGGCTGAGGGTCAGACTTTAGTTCCCCCGACACTTACAGCTTTCACTGAGATTCTTATTTCAACTAAAACTCAACCTACACCTGAAAGTATAGATCGCAAGAGAACTTTTATCAACCATTCGATAATTTCTGCTATGAGGCCACGTTCATTCCTATCTCCACTGCATTTGGGACTTTCTGTACACCTATATCGCAATTATGGATCAAGACATCTAATAGACATTTTGCATGCTGTGGGTGCATGCTCTTCATACAAAGAAGCGACAAACTTCCTAAATTGTGCTGTTAATAGCCCACGGTCAACAGTACAACCAGATGCATTTATACAGTTTGTCTTTGATAATGCTGATGTGAACACAAGAACCCTGGATGGTTTGGGTACCTTTCATGCACTTGGAGGAATAAAGTGTGTTACTCCAGGAAACTCTGTCTCGAAATGCCCTCCTTTAGCACGTAATATTGGTGAAAAATGTGACACTACTTCAAATCAAATACCCATTATCCCTTACAAAAAACCTCCCACATCAGGTTTGAAGAGCATAATCTTAAGTGACATAACACATGAAGATGGAGATGTAGTTCGCAGAGGTTTCAAACTTGATGTTCTGTGGTTGGCTGGATTTAGTGAAGTTCAAAATAAATTACCAAGCTGGAATGGCTATATGAAATATGCAGTTACAAATGGAACATGGAATGTAAGTCGTGTGCTGGCAGTGCCTTTCATAAATCTAGAACCAGGAAATCTGACAACCCTTTACTCAGCTTTGATGTTTGCCGCAAAAGAAAGCCAAAGTCATAATCAGGCATGTGTAGTTACTTTTGACCAACCCTTGTTCTTGAAGTCTGTAGATATTGTTGAGTCAGAACCAGTTGCTAGTCTTGTATCTTCAATAGTTGTTCGCTTAGGAGGTTTTCATTTGTTGATGTCATACATGGGAGCAGTAGGACATATAATGAGTGGTAGTGGGATTGAGGAGTTGTGGCAAACTGTTTATGGAAAAGCAACTGTACCCCACATGATGAAAGGCCATTCATATGCCAGAGCCGTACGTGCTCATATTCTAACAGCTGCAGCACTCTTTACTCTCATTCATGACGAATTGGCTTCAAAAGCTGAAGAATCACAAAACATACTGTGTGAAATATCAAAACAGTATTCAGCAAAGGCACTAACTTCTGAAGATGTTTTTGAGTGTGTTGCTATTGAGAACTACATAAATCTGTTTGAGAAAGTCAAAGAAGATATGCAGAATTCAGGCAAAACACCTAAGTTATGGCTTCAGTATTTTCAGCAAGTCATGCTTATCCTTCAGTTTATAAGAGCAGAACGAACAGCAGACTGGAATTTGCATATTGAAACTGTCAAATATATGCTTCCTTACTTTCATAGTGCAGGTCATATACACTATGCAAAATGTGCCCATCTGTATCTAACTTTGATGGAGGATTTGCCCAACAAAATGTCATCTGAGGACTTCCAAAGATTCACGAAAGATGGTTACTTCACAATCAGGCGCAGTGACAGATTCTGGTCTGGTGTGTCAACAGATATGTGCATTGAGCAAGTTTTAATGCGTAGCTTTAAAGCAATAGGTGGATTTACACATGGTCGGGGAATCACAGATTCAACTTTACAGAGATGGGTGTTGTCTGCTCCAGCTTGTGGTGAAATAACTGGAACGTTATCAGAGTTCGCAGGAATAAGTGTAACAATTAGTCGTCAGAACATAGAATCTGGAACATCTCGTCAAACGAGAGATTTAAACGACTTTGTGACATTTGTTTGCTGGCTAGAAGAACATAACCCATTTGGTCAATTATCAGGACAGTTGGTAAACCTCTCAAATGGGTTGATAGCATTCATCAATAACATGTGATAGGGCACTAGAGATTGGTACAGAAACAATGAAAGCACTCTCAAGTCATAGCTTCTCTGATATTCGACTGCAAAGGAAGAAGAAAGTAGTTCCTTTGTCTAACCTGTCATCTGGCACAATAAAGATGAAAGAAAAAACTGTAATCCTGCATTCCCCACAAGAACTCTTCCACAGAATGATATGTTTGGACATAAGCAAAACAGAAGTTAAAGGGTACTTTCAGTATGAGCTGGCAAGTGTGCCTCCATCATTATTTGACTCAACATTGTTAAGAAAAGGCACAAAGTCTTCTCTGATCAATGCTTTTCAGTCGCACAACGAGATGTTAGCTTTACCAGCCAATCCTCACTACATTTTAGATGGAGGAAACCTTCTTCATTGCGTTGTTTGGCCAAAACCCGCTACATTTGGTCAGCTGTTTGACTTGTATACAACCTCTGTAGAGAGCAATTACGGTAAAAACTGTACAGTGGTGTTTGATGGTTATCCTGACAGAGAAACCACTAAGACAGCCGAGCAAGAGCGACGAGCAGCAAAAAGAACTTCTAGAGATATCATATTTAATGAGAATACCACCAATCACTATACCACAATCAGATTTTCTTGCTAACAGAAACAATAAACGGGCCCTGATTGCATCTCTTGTGTCTAGTATGAAGATCAAAGGTTATTCTGTTGTTCAGGCGGAGAGTGATGCAGATACTGTTATTGTTAAGGCTGCTCTAGATCAAACTAAACACAAAAATCAAACAGTAGTTGTTGGCCAGGATACGGATCTTCTAGTGCTTCTAACTGCTCTAGCCCATGAAGACTTTGAAATTTGGTTTCTCAAACCAGGGAAATCAAACAGCACACCCCGTATTTTCAGCATCCAAAGTGAGAAAAAAAACATGGGGAAGGCTTGTGAAGTTTTGCTATCTGCTCACGCCATGACTAGATGCGATACCACATCAGCTTTGTATAAAAAAGGAAAAGTTAGAGGTCTCCAACTTCTACAGAACCATACAGAAATGAGAGAAGAAATGAAAATATTTAACCAAAAGGATGCCAGTAAAGAAGATATCAAAGCTGCTGGGGAAAAGTTCCTCTTAAAAATGTATGGATCAAAATCAAAGTCCTTGGATGAGCTAAGATACTTCATGTATAATCGCATAGTAGCAAAAAAGAAGTTAGATACATCTTTTCAACTAGCATCCCTACCTCCGACCAGTGCAGCAGCAGAGCAACACTCATACAGAGTGTACTTGCAGGTCCAAGAATGGTTAGGAAACTGCCTGGAGCCAACAGAGTGGGGATGGTCCATGACAGGGAAATCACTGAGGCCTGTCCCTACTACCAAGGAAGCCGCTCCATCACAACTTCTTAACCTCATTTCATGTAACTGCAAGCTAGGATGCACCAAGAGATGCAAGTGCATACAGTTTGGTTTGCTGTGCTCAGCGATGTGTGGAGGATGTGAAGGAACTACCTGCGAGAACTCTTATGTTGAAACGCTACTAGACAACTGATAACTGAGTGTGTTGCAATATGACACTACACATAATGCAATAAATGTACAATCTAGCTTATTTTTGCGTAGTAATTAGAAAATTATACTTAAAACAGGGAGACACAATTACATTTTATTTCCTAGCTCATGTTAGATGACTTTATTCAACATTAGAGATGTCACACAGTGCCTTAGTGTTAAAGCTATATACTGTATTACTGCGTTGCACTCCAAGACTTAGATTACTACATTTTCATTTTAGGTAACAACAGACGATTATAGTTAGCTATAGTGATGTTCCCAAGTGTCTAAGGATTACTGTGACCATTCAATAAGATGTTATTTTATGTTCAATCCATAAAACCTGTCTGAACATCATGGTCATCATCAATACATGAAAATTCTTCCTATGTTACATTTTTCTT
This sequence comes from Bathynomus jamesi, assembly GCA_023014485.1. Taxonomy (NCBI): domain Eukaryota; kingdom Metazoa; phylum Arthropoda; class Malacostraca; order Isopoda; family Cirolanidae; genus Bathynomus; species Bathynomus jamesi. The sequence continues at coordinate 1,271,248 of JAJOZX010000207.1, read as the reverse complement.
CAGTATACAAGATAAGGAAAAATGCATGTTATATTTTACATAAAATATTAGCAATGTATGTATTGAGAATAGCATTCATAATTATTTCCATTTTCAATACTTAGATGTCTAATGAAGGAATAAAATAACTGTTTTAAATAATGTTACTCCAAACCGATAACTTAGCTCCTACCCGTCATCAAAAAAATTACATTACAGTATTTTTCTCTAGCTCTTTCTGTTGTGCTTTACTTTTTTACCAAACTACCTATAAAAAACAAACTGTCATGGTTCTGAAATAATAAATTGCAACAAAATATTCGAATTTCTACCCATTAACCGAGTTTGAACGTCATGTCTGCACTGATTCATAGAATAAAGGAATTTTGTATTTTGCGTAACTTTTTTATTTTTCATCGTACAAAACAAAGTTGGGAACAGAAAATGTTTGCCTTTTTATGTAGAATGATTTTGCTCTCTTGGTAAATTTTCGTATCTTTTACGGGTCTGAAGTTATTTCCAAAAAACCGAAATTCGGCCGCCATTTTCCAAGATGGCGGCTGGAGCACAACTTGGATTTGTTGGGACTTTTAATATATTCATCAGTAGGGTTCAGTTTACAAGTGTACCAAGTTTCGACTTCCTGCTAATTTGATAGGTCGATTGAATATATTTATCCTAAAATTCTTCCACTATGAGGCCAAATTAAACTTAGTTAAAGCAGATGGGACAAATACTAACACAGGACATATGCATGGGTCAATCAGATATTTGGAAATGTTTTTAGGGCAACCTCTTCAGTGGGATATTTGTCTTCTGCATCTAAATGAATTGCCACTTAGACACATCTTCATAACTTTAGATGGGACAACAAAAAGTCCAGACAAATTTTCTGGCCCTATTGGTTCTCAGCTCAATGGGGATGTGTCAGAATGGAATGTTGTGGACTTCAAATCTATACCTTATCCTGCATTTGTGCTTCTACCAAATGAGGTGGTCAATAATTTATCAACAGACCAATACTATGGATACTGCATCTGCTGGGCAATTATTACTGGTGAAGTGGATGAAGACCTTGCACTCTTAGAAGTTGGCCTGCTAAATCACTCTCGATGGCTCACCTTAGCCTGTAGAATTCTTCACTTTTATGTTTCACAAAAAAGACCCAGTAAGAACCTCAAAATCATAGTAGAATTCATCATCAAAGTATACTTTCACAGTTGGTTCAATATCAAGGCTAATAAGAGGCTAAGTGATGGGTCAAGAAACCTATTCAATATGATCCAGAGTAAATAAATTCCCTGACAGGAAAATTAGAGAAATTTGTTATGACGTATTAAACAATAACAGCTATTTTGCTCATGGTGAAAATATTTTAGTTGGAATGCTGGCTGATGAAGATGAAGAGGTGAGGAGGTGTGCTGTCAATAAAGTTCTGTCTCTGAGGGGAGTTATAGAGGATTTTGATGATGAATCTGGTAGTAGCAATGATTTTGCAGGTGGAATAATTGAAAGTGATGATGAGAATGAAGAGGATCATGAAGGTGGTACTGATGAATATCCTGCTATAGATGAGAATGTTAGGGTCTTTAGAAAGCCAATCATCAATTTCAAAGCTTCTGCATACCACAAGCTGTCTGCTATGTCCCAATGGGAAACTGTTCCACCTGTATTAAAAGAATTCAGTAATGATGAACTGCGTGATATCATTAATACCGCATTGAAACTGGATCACGAGTGCCACAGTCAGAATGTTGAAAGGCACATCAAGCTTGTCACTGAAGCATCCTTGGCTGTTGTAGGTCATGAGCGTAGAGATGGTCTTATTAGAAACAAAATTAGATCACGTAAATTAATGAAAGATTTTGTGTCTAAAAAATATTTTAAGTTCTAGATTATTATTTATCATGCTAAAATATGACAAAATGACAATTTGTTAATTGTATAATTTAATGTTTGGCGTTTTGGAATGTCAAAAAGCATTTTCAAATTTAAAATGGCTGATTTTGATTGATTTTGATTGCTGATTGAAAACCACTAATACATGTCAATTTGCAGCTTGAGAATGTTTTATTGTGTTGACATTCAGTTGAAAGGGGGTCTATGGGCCCAAAACATTAGTTTTTCTAAAATAACTCAAAAACTAAAGGTTTTATGAAAAAATACCACTCTTAATAATTTATTCTAAATCAAATTCTGCATCTTTTGGTATGCAAACCATCTCTCTAGCATGTTCAGAAGAGATATTGCCATTTTCCTGATTTTGCTAGTGCGGCATTAGATGTTTTTACAAAAACGGGGGTGGCCGGACACACGTTGGTGGCCACCAATTATTTTTTTCAGGAATCTTATTTTTTATATCAAAAGCCAACTGTTAGTCACTCTGATAAATTAAAATCAAACAAAAATTATAGTTTCAGCCCGGCCTAGCTAATATCGTGATACGCGCGTTCGTGTCGTGATGGTCTGTATGTATCTTAAAGATTGTTGCGATTCTGTAAGGAACACGCACACACTTTAAATATATATAACTGGTACCTTTATGTGATTACTGGTGGTGTAGACAAAGACACCGCTATCTTCCCAAGCGCCCGATTTCACCCGATTTGTTTCCGATATGCTGCAGAGACGCTCCAGCTTCCGATTACAGATAAGGATGGTGTGCTTGGACAGCAGCGCAACGGTCGACATGTTTGAAGACCAAATGACGTACCGACACTTCGAGATCCGTACTTGGCCCAAAACTCTGGTTAATACAAATTTTAATGTCGCAGTTAAATTCGAGGGACGTTATTCAATATTCTATTTCTCTTTTTGTGATGTGTGTAAATAGAGACGTTGGCCTCACCTGACGTATATGCCGCTAGAGATATACCTCATTTCTGGTGGTGACCCGTATGTATGTAACGTATGTTAGTGTTTTCAACCCCAAGTTCAGGCGTCACATGAGATGTAAACAGTACTGAATGGTATAGGGACTACTAATTTTGGTTTTTAAATTTCCTCACCTTTCCAGATAAGATGTTTCTCAAAAACAACCTATCAAAATGAGACGTTAAGAACCCATCTCTCATTCTCTATGGGGGTGACACGGTGCCTAAACACTTACAAATTTAGCATACAAGCAAAAACTTAACATCTTCATTACCTTTTCTGCTGAATATCGAAGAGAGAAACTCCATCAAAATCTTGAAGTAAAATCATCCCTGTACCGGCGTAAAAGATTTCCTCACACGAAGGGGCGTTCACCTTTTTCGTGATTTCGTTTTGCAGATTTTTAATAACAATCTGAAGAGAGATCGTGAATGGTACAGAAACATGAATCCAAGTCGAGCTAAATTTAAATTTAACATCGGCGGGTCCTTCCAGAGGATCCCAGAAAGAACTTCCGCAACTTATGGTACTTCGTTAATCCGTTACACTTTCATGTTCTTTAACTGTATCGTTAACCTCTCAACTGAAAGTAGGCCTAAGGAAACGCTAATTAAGTTTATATTCGGATGACCTCTTAAAAATAAGGCCATAAGCTAAAGATAAAATTACCTACGAACTATGATGTATTATGCGAGCAAATTTAAGTGCGTCAAAGAAATCAGAATAGCTAAAACAGTGTTAACTATAAAAACGTATTTCACAAGGAATTGTTTGACCATATATACTGTATAAGCACGAACCTGATGCGCTTTATCCAAAACTGCGAATCTGTTCCTGGCGACCCATATTGCCGTTAGACCTAAGGACCTGAGAGAGCTCGGAGAATCTGGGGATTGCCCTTCGATGTTTCTGGGAATCTAAACGCGATGGAAAGTGTTATAAACGGGGCGTAAATATGATATAAAGTGGTCAAATGAAAGTTCTAAAGAAGTCAAACAAAAAATGAGGAAATTATGAAAACAATCGTATGACAATCCTAAATCCATAAACGGATTAATTTGCTAAAGCTTGTAACATTTATCCCTCCTCTGCAAGAGGCCCTTTAATTTATCCATGAGAGAGATCCAAAAAGTCGGATGTAAATAAAGTTTATCTGGAAATTCTGCGAGTCCTACGGCAGTATTCCCAAATACTCCTTATCGTACCTTTAAAGGACCCAGAAAAGCCTCGTTCTTTCGGAGTAAATTAAATCTCTCATTGAAGGCGAGCCCCTAAAACTATGTCAAAAGAAAACTTACCTACAAAATATCCCATATAAAATGTTAAACTTTTACTCTACATATTTAAAAGAAAAGGATAGTCTTATTAAAATATCGAAACGTGGCGCAGTCGACCCCCTTCATACTAAACTGATTTCAGAAAATAAATATCGGCCACCATCAAAACTTGTTTCAAGAACTTCAGCTAAAGTTCGACGAGATCGAATTTTACCTTTCTGTCTGTGAACAACTTTGAACGGGATTCATTTACCTGATACAAATCGTGAATGCTGTTGTCTATGTTGTGGGTGCGAGTGATGAGCAGGACAGAATTTTCTGCCGGATTGAAAGACATGCTGTATATGGGAGATCGACTCCCGCTGCGCAGTTGCATCACAGCGATGTCTCTGCGGTTGAAAAAGGAGTGTTTTACTGTTAAGATAACCGCGACGGACGAAATAAGCAATTTAACCCTTCAATGCATGCAATATTAAGGATCATTGTAATGTATCTGCTGTGACATGACCATAGCGAGCGTCCGTAGCTCAGTAACACCGTTTTCCTATAAGACAGGTCGGGGGTTTGACTCCCGTTCGTGCTAATAATAATCCGAGAGTTAACGCAATGGGCCGCATTAGACTGGCCTGAGCGCTGTGCCAGTTTCTGTCCTTCATGACTACTACTACTACTATTATTATTATTATTATTATTATTAGCAGCAATGATACGCAGAAAAATCTATGTATTTAAGGTTAAAACTGATTCAATTAAGAAGCCTTACTTGTTTTTCGTAAAATCAAGTCGCCGCAAAAACTTTTCTTTGACGTAATAAAGCAAATTCCCATTTAATGCATAAGCGGGTCTCTCTCTCTCAAGCTGCCAAATGAAACAATGAAATGGTCAAGAGAAACTAAAAGCCATGTCTGTAATCAATTAATAATTATTTAATTTCATTGCGAGTGGTACTCCTACCACAACTGGAACTACTAATTTAGGACTTAAATTCAGTGAAGTACCAGTTCATCATTGTAGTATCATTACACTTCAATACCTACTCGGCCTTCATTATGAACGACACTGATAATTCAGTAGTGCTAAACTTGTATGTTAGCTATGCAAAATGTTACTAAAACCTATTCGCACTACGAGAGTCCTTTTAGGAAAGATGACCATGACGAAAGTCCCTAAATAGACTTACAGAAGTCACCACCTACATTACACACCTTGAAAATGATCATTCCACTGTCGTGTCCAGCGGCGAACAGGTTAAGCGTGGGATGCGCAGACAAAACCCAAAAACGATCGTGTTCCCTCCTGAAGGTGTGCAGACATACCCTCTGAGCCATGTCCCACACGCGGATCGATTTATCCTCGCTGTTCGACAGAATCAAGTCTTGACGAGGGTGAAACATGACGCACGAAACGTTGTTGTAATGGCCCCTGCAAGTGTCCACTTCCCAAGCCTTTGAATGGGTACTCAAGTTATATTGGATCACGTTAAGAATAGCGAACCCATTTACCTCATGTTAAGAATAGCGAACCCAAAATTCAACATGTTAAGAATGGCAAACCTAATGTTTCAACAGGGAAAAATACTTCGGAAAAAAAATGGAAATGAAGCAATATGTTAAAGAGACGTTCCTGGGAAGCAATATGTTAAAGTGATCCGATTTATTTTATATAGTTTACTTCATTTACAAACTTTTAGTGAATTATAACTTTATATAACTTTCTGTTAATATTTTTAACCTGACTGCCAAGTGTTTCCCATTTTATTTCATTTCGTGTTGGTGTTCATTGATGGTGATTGCATGATTTGGATCACCTGAAGATCAGGGCCCCCAGCCTTCGTTAGTTAGCCTTATAAGGCTAACTAACGAAAATATCACGACTTAACCTAACCAATCGTCAAGGGCGTACAGTTGACCTAACGATTGGTTAGGTTAAGTCGTGATATTTTCGTTAGTTAGCCTTATGAGGCTAATTAAAGAAGGCTGGGGACCCTGCTCTTTAAGTAATCCCATGATTTACCCTCGGTACTAACAGTCAGGGTAATATGACAAGAGAGACCAATAGCTTCACAGGTTTTTACAAAATTCTCCATGTTAAGAATAGCAAACCCAAAAGTTTCCATGTCAAGAATAGCGAACCCAACACCCTATGGGTTCGCTATTCTTAACGTGATCCGTTATATTTATATTAATACAAGCCATACATCGCAACTGTTGCATTCATATTAACTTTCATACTATACATTCACTTTACTCCTGCCTCCGGAAAGGTTCTGAAGTAAATTTTAACTTAAGCGAGAAACCCGCAGGCCAATTAGTAGTGCTCAAGTTGCGAATTCATATTGCACCTCTAAACATTTACAAACTTTGCTGCATCTTCCTTTGTGGTTTCGACTATGCAATAAGCTGACTGTCCTTTTGAAATAACCCGTCTAAAACGTAGGTCACACCTCTCCTTAAACGAAGCCTACTGAAGCCTTTCTCACCTTCGAGTCGTCCATCCTCCAAAGCTTCACCTGTCTGTCATCCGACCCTGAGATGATGAGTGGTAAGGACGGGTGGAAGGAGGCCCAATTCACGCCTCTGTCGTGCCCTTCCAACACATGTTTCACCGTCGCGTCTCCGGAGCTAAAGAGTTCCGGGTTTCGAGTATGGTGGTCGTCCAATCCGGGAACACCGGTGATTCCGGGAGCGACATTTTTCTTCCGAAGGCCTGTGAATAGTGAAGAAATGAATCCACCGCGATACCGTGGAAGAAGATTTAATCTCTTTCTAATGAAATCAAAACAATTTATTAGTAGTAGTGGTTAAATTTACTATTTATTAAATACAGGAAACATTGAAGACACTAGCAATAATGTGTAGTGCGTAGGAAAAACACGTGTACAAAATGGAGACATGGGGTCTATTACTGGGTTTCTATTACTATTACTTTTGATTTCTTTATTACTATTACTTGCTTTATTTTTCATCTATTACTATTACTATCACTGTGTCATCTATTACTATCACTATGTCATCTATTACTATTACTTTTGTATGTGGGGTACTTCACTCATTTGAAAAGTATCTTTATGCCGATTTAAATGCAATTAGAAGCAGTGTGTTAAATATTTGTTTCAACCAAATCATTACAATTTCCGAGACTGTAGGTCTTGATAAATTTTACTTTATTGAAGGAAAGATTTGCCACAATGTTAGTTCACAATTTCATATACAGGGCCATTCAAAAAAGACACAACAGTTTAAATTGCTTATATTTCGTAATATTGTTAACGTACAGGAATGATTTTTGTATGTTTACAGCGTACACCTGGGAGTTTTGTTACCGCTTAGGCCTAGTAGCCTAAGGCGCTAGGCGCTAGGCGAACGACTCTTGTAGCCTTAAATGAATATTTTGACGATCGCTTCCCTGAACGTTTTGCCTGTGGATGGTCTTGGCCACCATATTCTCCGGATCTCAACCCATGTGATTATTCTTTATGGGGATGTCTGAAAGATAATGTTTACAGAAACAATCCTCTCACAATTAGTGAGCTGCAAGAGGAAATTTCATCTGTTGTCAGCACAATCACTCATGACGTTCTACGCGCAGTACTTGCCAACTTTCAACGTCGACTGCAAATGGTTTTGGATGCCGGTGTTCACACATTGAACATCTTTTTCATTAAATAAAAACTCCCAACTGTACGCTGTAAACTAATACAAAAATCACTCCTGTATGTTAACAATATTATGAAATATAAGCAATTTAAACTGTTGCGTCTTTTTTGAATGGCCCTGTACAATGTACATGTTTATTTTAGTTTAGAGTAGATTTAGTTCATTTTTTCAGTTCTTTGTTCACACAATACATCCATTGCCACTGTAATAGAAAAGTAATAGACTTATCTATTACTTCGCTTTCTATTACTATTACAGCAAAAAAATTATGATCTATTACTATTACAGCAAAAAAATTATGATCTATTACTATTATCTATTACTATTACCCCATGTCTGACAAAATGTAACCAAAATTACCTTCAATCTCAAAATCTGCCCTTTCCTTTCAATAAAATTAAAAGTATTTATCAGTTTCAAATTAAAATTCCCATAATCTATACTAGTATAATAAGAGAGCTGTCCGTCCGTCCGTCTGTCTGTCCGTCCGTCACACTTTCAGAAATTGTGAAAAAAAATTAGAAAGAATTGTATAAAAAATGTAAAAAAATTTTCAGAAATTGTATTACGGGGGGAATGTGAAGCTCAAGATTTTCATGACTGTGTTCTTTTCTGTAGTTTAGCAATGGGGGAAGGGTGGGGGTGGGGGTAATGGGGGATGGGTGGGGTAATGGGGAGGGGTGGGGGTAATGGGGGATGGGTGGGGTAATGGGGAGGGGTGGGGGTAATGGGAGGGGGTTAGCCCCCAAGTTGCATGAATGGGGGTGAGGAGGTTTTGGGAGATACCAGATTCAGAAATGTTGACACAATGTGAAGCTCAAAATTTTCACGGCTGCGTTCTTTTTTTGTAGTTTAGCCTGTCTAATCGTCAGCGAAGTGACGGAAACTGTACTAGTAGTAATAATAATAATAATAAATTCCCTTGCGATCTATAGATATACAATATACATTGATATTAATTTACTATATTATCATACTCTCGTTGCACTTTCTACATACTGTATTGTTCAATGTCCAATTTCCAACTAAAGACAAGACAAAAAATAAATACTTAAATCTTAAATTTAAACCAAATTTACCTCAATTTACTACACATTTTAAGCATTATCACAGTAAGTTTTAAAGTACTTGGCCAGATATTGTTATTAACTAATAATGATAACAAAAAGAAAAAAAAGTTAACCAAATCTCGCTTCGACCTTCGGCGTTGAACGAACAAAAACTGTTCGAAAATTTATCTAAATACCGTAGTTAAATAACGGCTGTGAAGTTACGATAAGCAACCCAATTTTTTATTGCTTCATCTTTAATTGGAGTCTACGACCCATCATTTATTCCTTTTTACAAAACTACTTAACATTTTATATCATAAATTATACATTGAGAGCGGCGGAAACGCTCACCAGATATGTCCCAAACTCTAACGGTGGAATCGAGAGATGCTGAAACGATCAAATCTTGCGTGGGATGAAAACGAGCGCACATCACGTAATGATTGTGGCCCGTAAGAATCGAGACGCAATTCCTGCTCTGCCAGTTCCAAATACGGATGGTTTGGTCATCAGACGCTGACAAAATCCAAGGATACTCCTAAGGGCAGGAAATACTTTAATACACCAGCTTTATCCGTGTTTCCATCTATGTTCATTCGAGCTTCAAATCAACACACTTACAGTTAGGCTTTACATTGCCAATAAAATCCCCAAATGTCACACGAGACTATTTTACTTCGCTCTCGTCACTGAAAAGTACGATACAACGCCTATTTCAAGTTAATTTACTTTCAGGCGATGGCTGTGTAAAGGGCATACATTTTTTCCTCTTGGGGTTTTTGCATTGATAAAAGTAGTTCTTATGTCACAGGAGGAAACGGCAAAGTTTATCATAAGGTCAAAATGATTTGTTGAGCATAACAAACTGACATTGAAAGAAAAGAAACATGCGCAATATATCCTGCGTACAATCCGCGGCCGTGACAACATTAGAGGGAGGAAAAAAAAAAAAAAAAAAAAACAGGGTCGGCCTTAAAGGCCACATATCTCATAACCGGACAGAGTATTATGATAATGAACCTTAATTAAAACGATTATTAAACTTTACCTGGTGAAATTCTGTTGTGCGGATGTAATCCAAATGTCCGAGAAGTGTGAAGAGACATCTTCTCAGTTTATAATTCCACACCTACAACAAAATATACATCAAACGATCGGGTAATTCGAGTTAATGCGTAGTTTACTAATCGGACCTGTCCGCAACCAACACAATCATAATTATTAGCTAAGCATTTATATTACCATGAAATTTTCATAGATTTAATAAGTTTAATCCATACCCAAAAAAGTTATTCGAATATGAAATGCGTTGACAATTAGGCTACGCTATTCCCGCCCAATAAATAATAAATTCAATAAATAAAATAAACCAAACCTTAATCTTGTAGTCATCTCCTCCAGAAACGAAAAGGGGCTGTTGTTGGTGGAAGCACACAGCCCGAACGGGTCCTTCATGATCGTCGAACTTGTCGACAAGGGTGCACATGCGATAGTCCCACAGCTGGATAATGCCACTGTGTAAACTGATGAAAAATCGTCTCTAGTTATCACAATGTAAGCCAATACTTTAACAAACTACGATAGTACAACTGTAATAATGTACTTTATAGTACCTCACTGATAGGTACTTCACACATTTAAAAACATACTAACTATACTACGCACTATTTTATATATATATATATATATATATATATATATATATACGATTAAATCTTACAACTATCATACTAAGATTATTCCTGGATGGAATGATTTTATTGCCCCTCTGAAGAGGGAATCGAAAGACGCCTATGATTTGTGGTGCTTTCATGGTAGACCCAGATTAGGACCAGTATACTTGAATATGTGTAGAAGTCGGGGTCAGTATAAGGCGGCCATAAGGCGATATAAACAGGAAGAAGAGTCTATTCGAGCATCAAAAGCCTGTGAAACTCGCATAAATAACGATAACAAAAAATTTTGGAAATTTGTTAAGAATCAAACGGGTGTCAAAAATGTCCTCCCTCCGACAATCGATAGGGTGTCGGGGGAGGATGAAATTGCAAAGCTGTGGAAAAACCATTATTCTAACATTCTTAACAGTGTGAGTAGGGATAATCTTAAGATAGATTGCAGCGAAACGATTGTGGGAGGGACAAGGGAAAATACTTTGATATCATATTCTGAAGTAGAGAGGTTAATTAAAGAGTTAAAGACTGGTTATGCGTCAGGGGTAGATGACTTATCGAATGAGCACTTAAAATATGCAAATGACGTAGTATGTCTGTATATATCATTCCTCCTATCAGCCATGCTTGCTCATAGCTACATCCCTGCAGAGTTCATGAGGGTATATTTCTTGCCCCCTGGTCAAAAATAAGTACGGAGACATTCTGTCCAGCAATAATTACAGGCCTATTGCTGTCGCTTCCTGCTTCTCGAAACTACTAGAAAAACTCTCGTTACGCCGATTAAATGATTTCCTATGGACATCTCCTTATCAGTTTGGCTTTAAAAGGTCCCACTCAACTGACCTGTGTATCTATGTATTTAAAGAAACTATCTAAATACATTGATAGTAATTCAACTATTTATAGCTGTTTCCTAGATATAAGTAAGGCATATGATAGGGTGAACCACAATATTTTATTTGCAAAACTAGAAGACAGGAAGGTTCCCATGTACATATTAAATTTATTGAAATTTTGGTATTCCCACCAATCTTTCACTGTTAGGTGGGGCAATGTACTATCCGAGTGTTTTGGATCCTCTTGCGGGGTGAGACAAGGCTCCTTGCTCTCCCCTATGCTGTTTAATGTGTATATCGACGGATTAATTGCTTCACTTAATGAGGCAACAGTGGGATGTTGTATAGATAACACAAGGATAAATAACTTAGTTTATGCCGATGATATGGTGTTAATAAGTCCCTCTGTCAAAGCTACTAAAAGTATGCGAAGTGTATTCGCAGAAGCATAATATTCTTTTTAATGTTACAAAAACTAAGGTTATGCAATTTCATCCTAAAAGCTGTAATCAGCCAGCTGATATAAGGTTTAAAATGAATGGTGAAGTAATTGAGGAAGTACAAGAGTTTAAGTATTTGGGTCAAACTATTACCAGCTCCTTGAGTGATGACTCGGATATAAGAAAACAATCTCGAAGCCTGTGTGCTAAAGCGAATATGACCATAAGGAACTTTCGATTCTGTACAAGTGAAGCTAAAGACATTCTCTTTCGTACTTTCTGCAGTAATATATACGGACAACAACTGTGGGTGAATTATAAAAAAGGTTCTGGCAGAACAATAAATTTGCTGTACAACAGGCCTTTTAGACTCTTACATAAATTACCCCCCCCCCCCAGATGCTCAGCTTCGCAAATGTTTGTCACCCGCAATGTCCCGAGCTTCCCGGAGGTAACAAGACGCGCTCAACAGTCTAATGCCAGTGGTTCCCAACCTGGGGTCCCCGGACCCTTGGGGGTCCGCGAAGGTAGTACTGGGGGTACGTGAGCTTTCAATATTTCGAGAGGCTCCAATGGAAATCGTACATTTACCCACGAAAAGGGCGCTCAGGCTAAAATTTCAAGTTTCCTCGCTATTGGCTGGAATTATTAATACTTTTTTAATATGCTGTATTTTAATTGCATACTCTCTTATATGTCCTTTATTTGATAGTGAAAATGGGAAAACGAGTTAACTATTAGTTAATAAAAACAGTTTGTTTGGTAGACGGAATCTTTCAAAAACATGGGGTCCGTGGGAAAAAAATAAAAATAAAAGGGGTCCTTTGTGGTGAAAAGGTTGGGAACCACTGCTCTAAGCTATGGACTTCTTGGTACGAAAACGTCTGTCTGTAGCTTCACTTAACTTCGACATTACAGTATTATTTCTAATCAATTGTATATATTTCCATCCTTAGTATATGAACAACTGTCATTGTATTAATAATATTTGTCATATGGACTATAGTCTGCCAATAAACCTTTTCATTTTCATATACAGGCCGTCCCAAAAAAATGTATACACATTTTAAATAATTATAAAGGCAGTGTTTATTAAAATACATTTCATTTTCAAAATGTAATAGAATCTACAGACATTATTTAATTGTTTTGTCAACGCCTGTTTTCAAACTGACGTCCGTTCTGGTCCAGGCACTGCTGATAACGCGAAGCAATGGAATCGCAAACATCATGAAACATTTCGTTTGGTATTTGTGTGCATTCTCGTTCAATGGCTGCTCTCAATTCAGCGACTGTTGCAGGTTTATAGCGTAGACTTTGTCTTTTAAGTATCCCCATACAAAAAAGTCTAGTGGTGTGAGGTCTGGTGAACGCGGAGGGTATTCTACGAAACCCCTTCGTCCAATCCACATCCACATCGTGCCAAGTACCACTCGCAATACTCCACTCTTCGGTCCGGATCATCTTCATTAATAGCATGGACTAATCTTGGAATGTAACTTTTCCATTGACAGCGCTTCAAAATGCGTTGGACAGACGATTCTGAAATTCCTACCTCGCGACTCGCTTGCCGCACAGATTTTCTTGGACTTTGGTGATACGTTTCCAGTACTCTTTCTTGCTTTGTGGGGCTTGTCGATGTCCGTGGTCTTCCGGAACGCTTCTTGTGGACATTCTGAACAGTTCCATCGCTTCAAACTTATCTCTAATTCGAGTGATGGTAAGTCGCGTTGGTGGATCTGTTTGAAACTCCCTCCTAAACTGTCTTTGCACTTCAACTGCGTTTTCACACTTCCAGTAGCATTTTAGAATGAATTTCCTTTGTTCAAAGCTTAGTCTGACTGCCATTATTAATTCTAATGGGTTTAACTTGGAAAGAAAGAAACATCAATTGAGCTATCAGCTGTTAAAGTGTGTATACATTTTTTTGGGACGCCCTGTATATACTTGTTTTCAGGAAAGTAACACGCGAATTACATCTATGGTTCATGGTTTTATTATATATATATATAATATAATATATATATATATTATATATATATATATATATATATATATATATCAGACATGGGGTAATAGTAATAGATCATAATTTTTTGGCTGTAATAGTAATAATAGAAGGCAAAGTAATAGATAATAGTCTATTACTTTTCTATTACAGTGGCAATGGACATATTGTGTGAACAAAGAACTGAAAAATGAACTAAATCTACTCTAAACTAAAATAAACATGTATGTGAACTAATATTGTGGCAAATTCTTCCTTCAATAAAGTAAAATTTATCAAGACCTACAGTCTCGGAAATTGTAATGATTTAGTCGAAACAAATATTTATTTGGCTGCCGCTCAGCCTCATCCTGGATCCATGAGCGCAGAGCCCTCTGCCGCTCAGCCCCATCCTGGATCCATGAGTGCAGAGCCCTCTGCCGCTCAGCGTCATGCTGGATCCATGAGTGCAGAGCCCTCTGCCGCTCAGTCTTATCCTGGATCCCTGAATCCAGACACTGCTACATCGCCAGCTCAATGGGCCTTGGTGAATCGGGATGCTGGGAATGCAGTCGGGGGTCATGAGGAGGCGGCATCTTGAACAATGGTGGTAAGGAGGGGGCGGAAGCGAGCGACCCCTCCGAGAATTGCAACTACTGCAGTAGCTAATGGTGGTGGTCTCTCAAGGGGGGTCTGGTCCCACTCACGCACCGGTTAGAGGGAGTCAGCCTGTGGCAAAGGCTGGCAGAGAACGGCGGGGTATCATAGGGGCTGCCAAAACAGATCGTATGATGGCTGGACCAACGAAGACCGCGAACATTTTCGTCTAGAGATGTCGACCTAATTTTACGGCCGAGGAGCTGCGGGTATTTGTGGAAGATAAAGCGAACCTTCGGGTTACACGTAGGAAAATCGACTCCAGATGGATTACGTACAGTTCCTTTCAAGTTAAGCAGTCTGTGATGATCCAGGAGTATTTATGGATCCAAGCAGTATGGCCGGAACGGGTATATGTACTGCGGTTCTATGAGAAGAAGGGAAGAAAAACACCCGCAGCCCCTCTCGCACGTGCTGGAGAGGGTAATTATGGAGACATCATGCGTCGTACTGTGGAGGAAAATCCAGCTGGGTCTAATACTGTAACTGCCCGGTATAAGTGGAATTCAACATGTAGAGATGGCTGGCACGACTCCCGCATCTTCCTAATTGCAACATTCAAGGTAATCTCTCATAACTGTAGAGGCCTAAGCTTAGGCAACAAGAGTAAACACAGGCGGATCATAATTGATAAGCTAATAAATTAGAGGATGCTGATATTCCGTCTGCGGGAGACATGGCTATGGAAACGGGACTTAAAGGACCTGAATAGCCTGTCCAGTAACTTTCATGGGATAGGGGAGGCCACCAGAGATAAACAAGATGGTCCCTTCGCGGGCCACCCACCTGGTGGGGTAGCTATTCTACGGAGGTTGGGGTATGGGAAATATATTAGTGAATTAAAACTTGGTTTGAATTGGCTAACTGGAATAGAAATTTGCGTAGACAATACAAAATTTGTAATTCTGTGTATCTATATGCCTTTTCAGGCAGTTGATAATGAAGATGATTACCTCATTAAATTGGGGCGGGTCAGCAGTATTATTGATGAGTTGGATACGATTTGGTGACTTAAATGCTGATGTGCTTAATGATAATTCTTTGTTTAGCAACCACTTAAAAGCCCTCTATGAAAATAATAATAACTCGACCCTTTCATCCACGCGTAGTTTTCATGGTGATAGCTTTACTTATGTTAGTGATAGTTGGCACACCACCTCACGGTTGGATCATTGTATCCCAGGGGTGGGGAAACTTTTCAGTACCAAGGGCGAAAATCGATAACATGAACACCTCCGCGGGCGTCTGGCAAATTTTAAGCTTATACACAGCGTGTCCCAAAGAAATGTATACCCACTTTGTTCGATAATACCAGCTATGAGGATAATAAATATATTACTTTTTATATGTTTTTTAATAAAGAATTTTCTCCTGAATCTAAATATGTAATTATTTTTATTAAAAATTGAAGAACAAAAAAGTTACAGATGTTTAAATTATAATTATTATTTTCGAGACTTCATGTGCGATATTTTCTAATATTTTAACCGACTGTTTTGAGATACTTATGTTTAGTGTTGATATTGAAGCATAAATGTTGTAATTATTAGTTAATTCAAAAAATTTACAAATTCCATGGTTAAATGACACTTTATCTAAGATGTTCGACGTCTTCCAGAACGTTGTTTTTGTAAGTTTTGCACAGTGCTGTCGGTTTCAAACTTATCTCGTATACGTGCAAAAATATTAGAAAATATCGCACATGAAGTCTCGAAAATAATAATTATAATTTAAACATCTGTAACTTTTTTGTTTTTCAATTTTTAATAAAAATAATTACATATTTAGATACAGGAGAAAATTCTTTATTAAAAAACATATAAAAAGTAATATATTTATTATCCTCATAGCTGGTATTATCGAACAAAGTGGGTATACATTTCTTTGGGACACGCTGTATATAAGATGTATTTTAAAAAGCTATTTGCTGGGCTGTAAATAAATAATTTTTAGTAAATAATAAATACCTAAGCGGGCGAATTGAAATTAGCTCGTGGGCGAAATTTCGCCCGCGGGCGAGGGTTTCCCCACCCCTGTTAATGTATCCGTACGTTCATTATACGCAGTGATTCACTGGCCTACTTAGTCAGTGCTCCAGACAACTATCTAATAATCTTCTATGGACCTCTCGTATAATGTTTGTACCTGTTGAGTCTGAAATAAAGCGTTTGTTTGTTAACACACTGCTTCTAATTGCATTTCAATAGACAAAAATCCTTTTCAAATGAGTGAAGTACCCAACATACAAAAGTAATAGTAATAGATGAAAATTAAAGTAATGGTAATAGAAACCGTGTAATTGACCCCACGTCTGATATATATATATACATATATATGGTGTCCTGTAAGTCGGGTCTCATAGGAAAATTTATTTTATAAAAGTAATACATTAGAACTAAAACAAATGTTTAAAGTGATCTTGTTTTGGGGGCTTTTTTTTTTTTGTAGGCAGAATAACACGCAATGGATAATACAGAAGCGAGTTCCACTTCTCAGGTAAAGGCGGAGGCCTATTTTTCACCAGTGTAACTCGCTTCCATATTAGCCATTGCGCGTTATTCTACTCGCAAAACAAAAAAGGTCCCAAAACAAGACATCAATTTGAACATTTGTTTTAGTTCTAATGTATTACTTTGGTAAATTTAATTTAAAATAAATTCTCCTATGAGATCGGACTTATGAGACACCCTGTATATATAAATTTCTTTTAATTTCAGAGAGGCGTAGGCGCATCGAGCTAAACAGGATTCAGTAAACCACTTATACGTTTAAATAAATTAAACTTTTATTTCATACGGAACTAAGCAAATTCTAACTATTTCTGGGATCAATTGATTCTACTTCGGTTTCGAATTCGGGGGGAGGGGGGGGGGGGGCGTCAAAAGTGTTAAAATTTTCGAGCTTAGAATTTTATTCGAGTGAAAAAAAAAAAAAAAAAAAAAAAAAAATTTAAAGTTAATAAATGAAGTCAAAAAGTTAATAACGCAAATTTCCATCCTTTCAAATCATTTAAGTTCCAACTTATTTTTTTAAATAATTAAAATGTTTTATAATAAATTACTCGATAACGGTATCCGTGTAATAATGTACCATATGTACCATATAACCACCTATGGCGTACGTATTTCGTATCTTTAATCTACTTTTTAAAAGTCCACTTTCGCGATATCAAATTGCTACAATCTTTCATCCCAAACTTTACCCGCAATTTAGTTTTCTCCTTTTGGAGACGGGGAAAGAGGGAGGGCGGGAGGGAGGGGCCCGTCCTCCCGTTAAGCATTTCCTAATCGTAAAGCAACTTCACGGTTAAAGTCTAAGTTCATCTACACGCTTCAGTTTTACTCAAATGGTGCTTCCTGATTTTCCAGAATACCGAGGTATGAGGAAATTAGACAATATGAATTTTCCTCATTCAACATTTCACGCAAATACAATTCCTATTTTCAACGACTCACGTCGAATATTTTTAAATTTTCATCGATTCCAATTAAAAATTATCAAATCTGGATCCCAGATTCATATATAAGTATAAAGTCACCTCACACACGAAACTGATGAATAGTAGGCCCTATAAACCCGTGCGCGCGATAAAGAAAAAAACTAATTCAAAGTGCTTTTCTCCATCATATTTCAACAGCTGATCAGGGAATGCCGCCTTTCATATTTCATTCCCTAATCAGATGTTGAAATATGATGGAGAAAAACACTTTGAATTAGTTTTTATTTATTTATTTATTTATATATATATAAGACTTACATATATATAATATATATATATATACATTATAATTGCAAACACGCAGTATAATTAACGTAAAGAACGACGCTTTGTATAGGAGAATTAGCCGCGCAAGATGAGAGCGAAAGAACGAAACAAATGAAAAAATGAGGTAACCACCCGGGAATCGAACCCGGGATCTTCCGATTGCCGGTCAGATATGATAACCATTACACCACGGACCTCACTCAAACAAATATCGTAATCCCTCTACATACGCGCAGAAACCAATGCCGCATGCCGTAACATTATATACATTATAACTGCAAACACGCAGTATAATTAACGTAAAGAACGAGTGAGGCCCGTGGTGTAATGGTTATTATATCTGACCGGCAATCGGAAGATCCCGGGTTCGACTCCCGGGTGGTTACCTCATTTTTTCATTTGTTTCGTTCTTTCGCTCTCATCTTGCGCCGATAATTCTCCTATACAAAGCGTCGTTCTTTACGTTAATTATACTGCGTGTTTGCAGTTATAATGTATATAATGTTACGGCATGCGGGAGGTGCCCCTTTGGGGCATTGGTTTCTCCGCGTATGTAGAGGGATTACGACATTTGTTTGAGTGAGGCCCGTGGTGTAATGGTTATCATATCTGAACGGCAATCGGAAGATCCCGGGTTCGATTCCCGGGTGGTTACCTCATTTTTCATTTGTTTCGTTCTTTCGCTCTCATCTTGCGCCGATAATTCTCCTATACAAAGCGTCGTTCTTTACGTTAATTATACTGCGTGTTTGCAGTTATAATGTATATAATGTTACGGCATGCGGGAGGTACCCCTTCGGGGCATTGGTTTCTGCGCGTATGTAGAGGGATTACGACATTTGTTTGAGTGAGGTCCGTGGTGTAATGGTTATCATATCTGACCGGCAATCGGAAGATCCCGGGTTCGATTCCCGGGTGGTTACCTCATTTTTTCATTTGTTTCGTTCTTTCGCTCTCATCTTGCGCGGATAATTCTCCTATACAAAGCGTCGTTCTTTACGTTAATTATACTGCGTGTTTGCAGTTATAATGTATATAATGTTACGGCATGCGGAAGGTACCCCTTCGGGGCATTGGTTTCTGCGCGTATGTAGAGGGATTACGACATTTGTTTGTGAGGTCCGTGGTGTAATGGTTATCATATCTGACCGGCAATCGGAAGATCCCGGGTTCGATTCCCGGGTGGTTACCTCATTTTTTCATTTGTTTCGTTCTTTCGCTCTCATCTTGCGCCGATAATTCTCCTATACAAAGCGTCGTTCTTTACGTTATATATACATATATATATATATATATATATATTAGGGTGGTCCAAAAAGTTAAAGCATCGACTAAGTTCTCTCCACAAGGTTGGTTTTATGCCTCTTGGTGTGGACAGTATTTGTGCAAAGTTTCACGTTATTCGGTTAATATTTAGGGGTCGCCCCACTTGCCCCCTTTTTGAAAATTTGGGAAAATATAGACAACTGAATAACTAAATTTTTTTTTGGTTCTCAAAGAATATGAAAGAAAACAGTAAGACAATAGGACATGATAATGGGTGTATTTTCATTATTTCTTCTGCATCAGAGTCGCCTTGGATGGTATTGGTATCTGTTTTCGGTGGCGGCTACGAGTTGTAGGAGGTACTGCTTCTGGTCCTCGTTTCGTGTCAAAGTGTCATTGTAGCGTTGTGCGAGAGCAATACCTCGCTCGGCAGCATCATTGACGACTTTCATCTTTAAGGCGCGATCTCTAAGTTCCCTGTAGTTCTTGTCATTTGGCCATTCCCGTGGATCTTTTTGAAGTAACTGGCGCGCTTCCTCCTTACCTCCAACTTTCAAGGCATCAAAGAGGGTCAATGTCCTTTTCGTGACGAAGGATGCCACATCATTTTCAACACCAGCTTCCGCCATGTCGATTCGTCGGGGGCAGCCATTCTTTTGGGGATGTTGGAGGTGTTGAACCATTCTCCTTTTGGTATCAGGATCGAATCTATTATCGAAGAAGGCCAGTCCAATCAGATGCTCCGACAAGTACCACAGGTGGCGTGTTAGAGCTGTCTTCGCCGCTTGTGCAGCTCCTCCGTGTGGATATTTTTCCAGAAGATGCAGCATTTTGAGATCATTGAGAGGAGCTTGTGTCCCCATTGGCGCTTCATGCCAGTACTTGACGTAAATCAGACTGACAAATAAAGCCAGCTGAGTCACGTTTCGTTCTTCGCGTGCTGTGAGCTTGAATTGATAGTGAAAGAGGTAGATTTTGAGCGCATAAATCGCCTTCGCCATCCATCTCGCGTGGTGCATGGGACCCGGAGCTCGGATAAAGAGTTGACCACCAGTCTTTCCCCCAGGAAGAGCAAAGATAGTTCAAGGAACTCCTTGTAGTCGTCACGAGGTTGGCTTGCCTGAAGAGCGTTAGGCAAGTAAGTGAGCATCTCTTTTCTCATCTCTTGGAGTTGAGGGTTCTCGAACAAGCTGTCCGATGCTGAGACAAATGCTTCGTGGGAGAGAGATGGCCATTCCTTTTGAAATCGCTTAAAAAGGCCTGTTTCAGGACTTCCTGTTGAGCCAAATATTGAGGCAAAGACATCAGCAAGTACGACTTCAAGTATATGATGTCGACAACCGATCCAAACTAGCTCGTGACCCAATGCTTCTTCAATCCTGACACAGGCTCCGCGATGTAAACCCGTGTTTGACGCAGTGGTATCGAAGACGAGACCTCTCACATGCTGTTCCACGTTCCATAATTTCATAGTTTGAAGGCATGCCTGGGCCTGTGCTTCTCCAGTTCCTTGTTTCATCTTTGGGACACCAAGCAGCTTCTCCTGTCGATTGAATGTTATAAGGATTGCTATCCGATGCACATTCGTCTTCTTCCCTTCAATGCCGGGGAGAAGCTTTCCGTCCCAATGGAGAAGGACAGGGTCTTCTCGCCCACTTTCTCTGTAGCGATGAATAGAGCTCCGAGAGCACGTCATCCCAGACAGATCATGCCCCGCGGCCTGTAATACAGCTCCAGTTACGAAAACAGCATTCCGGTCAGAAAGATTGGTGCGATCCATTGCTCCAATGACTTCTGGAGATTGGAAAATGTTCGTAACCTTGTTCTTGGGACGCTTTGGTGCCGGAGCTTCAGACGAAGAAGGAATCGGAACCGATGGTCTATAGTCGTCGTCGTCTTGCGAAAAAAGGGAAGAAGAAGAAGAGGAAAGATCAATTGATGACACTCCTGCTTCTTCCAAATCTTTCTGTGTTGCTTCATGCCTTGCCTTCCTCTTGGCTTCCTTCTCCATTCTGGATCGCTTTCTGTCCTCTTGTGTAGTCGTTTCCTTATCAATGCCAGCCATGCTGCAAGAATTGACGTCCTTGCGCTGCATGGACAGGAAATTTCGGTCCTCAACGTTGACGATTGTGCTCATGGCATCACTGGTTGCGATGTCAAACAGTTCCTGGATGTCCGCTTTGAAGATGTCTTC
Organism: Bathynomus jamesi; assembly: GCA_023014485.1. Taxonomy (NCBI): domain Eukaryota; kingdom Metazoa; phylum Arthropoda; class Malacostraca; order Isopoda; family Cirolanidae; genus Bathynomus; species Bathynomus jamesi. The sequence goes on along the minus strand of JAJOZX010000207.1, from coordinate 1,249,591 downwards.
ATTCATTCTATCGCTGGCACGTTGCCTGGTCCTGTGCTTCTTGAGTGTTTTGTAGCGGTCTAAAAGCTTTGAAAGCTTACGGACACAGGAGTCGATCCGTTGAGTTGGGATCCGCGCTCGGGTCCAGACTTCAATCACCCTCTGGCATGCCTGGTTCAGACTGTCGGAGGTGGTTTGCTTTTGATTGATGTGGTGGTATTGCCCCAAGAGGAGGGCGTCAAGGCATGTAGGGAGCCTTGACGTGGATAAAGTTCCAGTTGCCATCCCTAGAAGCCAAACTTTTGGAATTGATCGAGTTTGAGCCATCGGACCTACGGAAGAAAAAGTACATTATATATATATATATTCAGAGTGGGGCGACCTCTAAATATTCACCAATCACGCTGCAAGTTTGCACAGACCATGTGGACACTAAATGGACAAACACCACACTTGTGGAGACTATCTAAGACAATTTTGAAATTTCCCCCTATGGATTTGGACCACCCTAATATATATATATATATATATATATATATAATATCATTAACCTCGTTGATGTTCGTGCGTTGGTCTCCCTTCATACGAAGGTCAAGCTAGTGGCCCCGCCTCTAGGTCTGGCTTGGTGGAGGAGCGAGTTGCTTTATTGGGCTCTCCACCGTACACAGCCAGGTACACCCGGCTCATCTGGTACCGTCATGAGCCAGGCATCGTCTTCTCTTAAATACTTAAAACTTTGACCCCTGTAACGTTTCTGAGGTCCTTTGGAAGCTGGTTAAAAGCCTTGGCCCCCTGACAACCAAGCTATTTTCCTTCAGTGTTGAAAAGGTCCCTCGTCGGGCCTTTAATTTGGGAACACTACACATTCTGCCTTTCCTATTTTCCAGTGTTGTTTGAATGGTAATTGGGTTTAGTTTTAGGTTTGGAACCAGTTTTTCCATCATTTTCCATATGTAGATTATGGTGTACCTCTCTTCTTCTTCTTCTTTCCAGGGAGTACACATTTAGTTTACGTAGTCTTTCCCGGTAGTTGAGTTCTTTGCAGCCATCAATCTTGGCTGTGAAATGTGTGCGCGTTTCTTCTAGTTTATTAGTTTCTTCCTTTTGATATGGGGACGTCAAAACTGAGCAGTATTCAAGTTTTGGTATAATCAGTGTTTTTAGAAGGGAAATCATTACTGTTCTGTCCCTTCTTTTGAACGTTATTAGTACCTGTCCCGCGACTCTCTGCTTTATTTATCGCTATCTGATGATGTGTTTCGAATTTCGCATCATCGGTCATTATTACCCCCACATGGATCGCTTTCGTGCTTCTCTGAATTTCCTGTCTATCTGGAGCATAATATGCAGTCTAAGTTCCTCTTTTCTATCATATCTCAAGAGCTGAAATTTCTCGGTGTTAAATGTCATGTTGTCTTCTGACCATTTGTATATTTTGTTCGTGTACTTCTGCAAGGCCTCCACTTCATTTACATCGCTGATTTTTCTGCTGATCTTTGTATCGTCTGCAAAGGATGTTACTATACTGTTGCTCTTTACTCCACTGTCTATGTCTGTTAGCATGATAATGAACAGGAGTGGAGCTAGTACTGTACCTTGTGGTACTGAGCTGCGTACTTCCGATTCTGATGATGATATACCTTGAATTTTGACGACCTGTAGACGTTTTCTGAGGAAGTTGTAGATCCATTTTCCCACTTTGCCTGTTATTTCCATATATTTCATTTTATGTGCTATTATACCATGATCACATTTGTTGAAAGCTTTAGCAAAATCTGTGTATATGACATCGTAGTTGTCATTGCCTTCCAGTCCATCTCGGATGTTGTTGTAGTGTTCTATTATTTTTCCAGTGTCTCCAAGAAATCATAAATTTTCTCTCTAACTATTCTTTCAAATACTTTGGTAAGGTGGAACGACAATGACACTGGTCTATAGTTCTTTGCTTGAGATCTGTCACCTCCTTTATATATAGGGAAAATGTTTGCTCTCTTCAAGATGCTCGGTATTTCCCCATTGTCTCGGGATTTTCTCCATATCCAGTATAAAGGTGTAGCTATTTCATTTTCACAGTTTTTAATCAATAATGCATTCCAACTGTCCCGGACCTGCAGCTGAATGTGGTTTCATTTGTCCTATAGCTCTCGCTACATCTTCTGGGGTAAAATCAAAGTCAGTTATACACTCTCCTTGCAATTTCTCTTCAAAGAATGCATCAATGTCAGGTTTCGCTTTATCACTTTTTGGGGTACTAAAAACTGATTCATACTGGGCTCTCAATGTTTCAATTATTTCTTTTGGATCGTCGGTTAGTTCATTATTTCTCGTCCTTCAGGGCCCAATAGCGGCGCGAGTTTTTGTTTTCCTTTTCGCATAGATATAGAAGTATTTTGGATTTTCCTTTATTGCTTCTACCGCCTTTTCCTCTTCCCTCTGGATGGTCCTTAATCAGGGCTTCTATTTCCCTATCGATACCCTGCAGTTTTTCTTGTATTACTTCCCTGACATTATCTCCGCAGTTGGCTAACTTCACCTCCACTTTCTTTTGCGGAATATTCTTTTCTTTTGCCTCTCTAGCCAGCTCCTCTTTCCTTTTGGCTGATTTCGGAGCATATTTTTCTAAAATTCTCAGCGTCTTTTCTTCCAAGGTTGTTAGCATTTCTTCAGTTGTTTTATTCTCTAAAACTGTTCTCCACTCTATTTGGGCCATGTGCGATCTGATTGCTTCCCAATTTATAGTCTTCGAGTTTAAGTTAAAGACCCCAAATTTACTTCTTTCCTCAATATGTGTATTGTCTCTTAAAGCTTTCGTCATATTTGTTGATATCTCGATTAAGTTGTGGTCTGAGATAATGGTTGGGGTTATTTTTATATCAGCAATCAAGTTCGTGTTATTCGTGAATACCAGATCTAGGCAGTTATTTTTTCTGATATTTTCTCTATCTCCTGTGTCAACATAAACTCATTTGTGAGAGCCATCAACATTTTTGGTTGCTCCTGGTCTTCTCTTGTGCCCCCCTTGTCCTGGTATATATATTATATATATATTATTATTATATATATATATATATATTATATATATATATATATATATATATATATATATTCCTATCCACCTTTTTGTATTTTATAAATGGGAAGTTAGTCTCCGCAGTTCATTATATTGAGGGATGGAGGGTTTATGGCCTTTATTAGCTTTCTGATGTCATCAATGGCCTCCGAGAATTTTTCGGTTTGGGTGTTTTCAAAGTCTGTAGATGACTATTAGTATCACGTTTAGTTTTTCTATTTTCACTGCTAGGAGTTCCACAAAGCTGTTTGATTTACTTATTATCGTCTGTCATATGACTTTCATGTACGTATATAGAACAACCACCTTTATCTCTCGTTGTTCTATGAGCTCCAAATAGACAGGAAATTCAGAAAAGCGCGAAAGCGATCGATCTGGGGGTAATAATGACCAACGATGCGAAATTCGAAACACAAAATCAGATACTGATAGATAAATCAAAAAGAACCGCGGGACAGGTACTAAAGAACGTTCAAAAGAAGGACCAGGACAGTAATGATTGCCCTGCTAAAAACACTAATTATACCAAAACTTGAATACTGTTCAGTTTTGACGTCACCATATAAAAAGGAAGAAACTAATAAACTAGAAGAAACTGGGGACATTTTCACAGCAAAGATTGATGGCTGCAAAGATCTCAACTACTGGGAAAGACTACGTAAACTAAATGTGTACTCCCTGGAAAGAAGAAGAGAGGGGTACATCATAATCTACATATGGAAAATGATCGAAAAACTGGTACCAAGCCTCAAACTAAACCCAATTACCATTCAAACAACACTGGAAAATAGGAAAGGCAGGATGTGGTGTTCCCAAATTAAAGGCCCGACAAGGGACCTTTTCAACACTGAAGGAAAATAGCTTGGTTGTCATGGGGGCCAAGACTTTTTAACCAACTTCCAAAGGACCTCAGAAACGTTACAGGGGTCAAAGTTGAAGTCTTCAAGAGGAGACTAGATGCCTGGCTCATGACGGTACCAGACGAGCCAGGTGTACCTGGCTATGTACGGTGGAGAGCGCGAGAAAGCAACTCACCCCTCCACCAAGCCAGACCTAAAGGCGGGGCCACCAGCTTGACCTTCGTGTGAAGAGGGACCAACGCGCGGAACAGCAACGAGGTTAACGAGGTATATACGCGATAAAAAACGGTACAATATTAATAAAAATTACCTTCTCTAACCGACCTGAGAATTACGAATTATAGCGACAATTTATTACACCTTTTACATTCATAACCTACGAGCATTCTCTCTAAAATTATATAAATTATTTATTTTCGAGCTTTTCCAACTTACTGTTTGATCATATATATTACAAGTAAACCAAATATTTACCCCCCTCCTTTGTATATACTCATCTTTACTTTCTAATTCAAGTAGAGAGAGACCTAATCAATGTTATTTGAACGATTAACAGACAATATTTCACTTTATTTTCATACTGAAAACGTAACACTAACCGCTATTATTTCCCGCAATTTGGGAAGATGTTTGAAGTTAATAGGATAAAGCGGGTTTCGCACGTCCTTAAATTGGTTTGGATCACCTCTGTTAATATCGTGACCTTAATACGACAAATATTTGAAAAGATAAAACTCGAGATCATTCATTTGGTCGTTTAAGTAATAGGATGTCATGGTCGTAATTTAGCATGCACGGGAAAGATTTCAAAATTCAGATTATACGAGATAAGTATTCCTAAGATAAGATTGGATAAGTATTCCCGAAGAAAGGCTCAGCCATCTAATATTTGCTTCGCTCTTATACGAGTAGCGGAGCGTAGGAAGTGGATAAGCGAAAAAAACGGCTAATTTCGTCACGAAATGGGATGTATGCCAACTGGAGGTGACGGGGAGAAGAATAAACCATCTTTTCAAACAGAAAACGCATTTCGCCGATTTTGTCGCTTATCCCTTTCTCCTCCGCTGCACTACTCGTATATAATCAGAAATTGGGAAATAAAAATAAATAAATATTTTACATAGAATAAGTTCTGAAAGAAATTTAATCATAAGTCATGAATGTATGTGTCTAAATCGTCCTATAATTCGAAATTCTCAGGCTGCAAGAGAAAATAATTATCTAATATCGTATTATTTTGAGTTTCTGGTGTGTGTATTAAACTTCTTTATTTCATTCTTCATTCCCTAATGAATTACATAAATAAACGTACGAAGCCATTATATATAATATATATATATATATATATATATTATATATATATATATATATATATATATATACCTCGTTCACCTCGTTGGTGTTCCGTGTGTTGGTCCCTCTTCACACGAAGGTCAAGCTGGTGCCCCGCGTCTAGGTCTGGCTTGGTGAGGAGCGAGTTGCTCTCTTGCGCTCTCCACCGTACATAGCCAAGTACACCCGGCTCATCTGGTGCCGTCATGACCAGAGCAACTAGTCATCTCTTGAAAACTTCAACTTTGACCCCTGTAACGTTTCTGAGGTCTTTTGGAAGCTGGCCAAAAAGTCTTTGCCCCCTGACAACCAAGCTATTTTCCGTCAGTGTTGTAAAGGTCCCTCGTCGGGCCTTTAATTTGGGAACACTACACATTCTGCCTTTCCTATTTTCCAGTGTTGTTTGAATGGTAATTGGGTTTAGTTTTAGGTTTGGTACCAGTTTTTCGATCATTTTCCATATGTAGATTATGGTGTACCTCTCTCTTCTTCTTTCCAGGGAGTACACATTTAGTTTACGTAGTCTTTCCCAGTAGTTGAGTTCTTTTCAACCATCAAACTTGGCTGTGAAATGTCTGCGTTTCTTCTAGTTTACTAATTTCTTCCTTTTCATATGGGGACGTCAAAACACAGCAGTATTCAAGTTTCGGTATGATGAGTATTCTCAGTAGGGGGAATCATTACTGTCCTGTACTTCCTTTTCCTTTTGAAAGTTCTTAGTACCTGTCCCGCGACTTTTTGCTTTGTTTATTGCTATCTGATTTTCTCTCTCGAATTTCGCATCATCGGTCATTATTACTCCCAAGTCGACCATTTTCGTGCTTCTCTGAATTTCCTGTCTATCTGGAGCATAATATGGCGTCTGTTTATGTAAGTTCCTTATTTCTACCATATCTCAAGAGCTGAAATTTCTCGGTATTAAATGTCATATTGTTGTCTTCTGACCATGTGTATATTTCGTTCGTCCCCCTCTGCAAGGCCTCTACTTCATTTACATCGTTGATTTTTCTGCTGATCTTTGTATCGTCTGCAAAGGATATTACTATACTGTTGCTGTTTCTCCACTGTCTATGTCTGTTAGCATAATAATGAACAGGAGTGGGGCCAGTACTGTACCTTGTGGTACTGAGCTGCGTACTTCTGATTTCTGATGATGATACACCTTGAATTTTGACAACCTGTAGATGTTCTGGAGGAAGTTGTAGATCCATTTTCCCACTTTGCCTGTTATTCCCATATGTTTCATTTTATGTGCTATTATACCATATCACATTTGTCGAAAGCTTTAGTAAAATCCGTGTATATGACATCACAGTTTTAATTGCCTTCAAGTGCATCAGAGATATTGTTATAATGCTCTATAAGTTGTGATAGGCATGATCTTCCTGATCGGAATCCGTGCTGATTTTCGTTGAATCTTTCCAGCGTCTCCATGAAGTCAGATTTTCTCTCTAACTATTCTTTCAAATATTTTGGTGAGGTGGGACGTCAAAGACATTGATCTATAGTTCTTTGCTCGAGATCTCTCCCCTCCTTCATATACAGGGACAATGTCTGCTCTTTTCAAGATGCTCGATATTTCCCCCGTGTTCAGGATGTTCTCCATATTCAGTATAAGGGTGTAGCCATTTCATTTTCACAGTTTTTAATTAACAGTGCGTTCCATTTGTCCGGACCTGCAGCTGAATGTGATATTTCATATATATATATATATATATATATATATATATAATATATATATATATAGCTTCCGTAGTATTGTGGTTAGCATTGCTGACTACGAATCCATCGACCCCGGGATCGAGAGACGGTGACGGCAGGTGGCGCGCAGCAAAACCGTTATTCATCCTTCCACATAAAAAAAAATGGTTGGTAGATAAATGGGTACCCTGGCTTGCCTAGTGGTTGAGACGCTGGGTTGCTTATCGCGATGTCGGGAGATCGAGTCTGGGTAAGGACTGTAATTTCTGACAGCCGTGGTGGGATGTGGTTCGGATTCCGAGTTAAATTGTAGATCTAAGGTGGAGCGATAAGTTCGACCTTCGTCAGAATGAACAATTCGCGAGTACGAAGGGCAAACTCACCAAACCAATTTTGAGATAGAGGCATTTAAATTTTGTAACTTATGTACGAGACACACGTAGCGCAAATACACGAATTGAAAATAACTACATTTTGAGCGTACAAGGGGGGGGGGTATTTGACTATACCAATTGTCCGTGGATTGGGGGAGGGTTGAACTATTCATTCGTGAAACAATCGCAAAATCTCCAGTGGTGAGTTCGACCCTCGTACTCGCGACGCCTCATTTGTAGGAGGATTTCTTTTATTGGAGAACCATGTAAGCTGCTATTAAGGGTTCTCAAATAAATCACACACACACACCACACACACACACACACACACACGTATATATTATATATATATATGTATATATAGGATTGAACTCGGAATGGTCCCCTGAGGTTTTTTCATGATGGTGTATTTAATTTTCCCAGAAGAGTTCCTCGTTCCACGCACGGTCTGCGTGTATCATATACTATATATACAAATATTATATATATAAAACCCCCACGAGAAAAAATGAAAAGCGATTCCAAGGCCTTTCGCGTGTTCACCCACGACGAGGTGTATTGTTGAATATACAGGCCTTGGAATCGCATCGCTTTTCATTTTTCCTCGTGGGCGTGCATCATTTATTTACTGTATTTATTTCACGCGTTTAATTGTGAAATTCATCCCACATATATAGAGTATGGTGAACCGAAAACCAAAATGTACTTTCTCAATTCAATAAATGTTGGAGCTGCGGAACGTGAAGCCATTTACATCTTAGAAAAACTAATACAGATACTGGGTACGAACAATCAGTTTTAAGTCTTCAACGGCGCGTGACCGCGTCTTACTCGTGAACGACACATTTACTTTATATGATCCCAGAAAATACCAAGTATACATACGTAAACTGTGCCAACATCTCTACTAGAGTATTACGCAATATACCTGGTTGTTTATGCGAGAGAAATATGTAAACGACTTCACTGACTGCAGTTTGAACATATAAACATATACTGTACTAAGCTAAACTGAGAAATCGTTGACATGGGGCCCGAATTTCGACTTTCTCCTTTACACTGCGCACGGTTGACAAAAGTAAACAAACACCTTTTATTTTTCCTTTTTTAATTCTAATTACTGAAGTCAATAAATAAATTAGTCAATATACAGGGTGTTTATAAAGTCCCTATCTATTTCAGTGAAAACGTAGCAAAAAGGGTAAAATTCAATAACAATATAATAGAAGGCATACATTTAATGAATGCTTAAGCATATGATTCTACATGAGCACCATCAGTATCTCTACAGAGTTCGAATCTGTCAGCAGCATTGCGGAACACATTTTGGAGCATGACGGGGGGTATTTTTTTAACTGCTGTTACGATACGAGCACGTAAATGTCCTAGCTTCATTCGGATGGCATTTTAAACACCGTCGTCTTTCAACAAGATGTGGCACCTCGTCATTACGCAAACATTGTTCGGGAGTACCTAAATGAACGATTTCCAAATCGGTGGATCGGACGTGGAGGCAACAGGCCCTGGGCGGCTCGATCTCCTGACCTAACATCCTTGGATTTATTTGCATGGGGCTTTATCAAATCAAACATCTATCAAACGAGGGTTACAGATCTGCAAGATTCACGTGCTCGTATCGTAACAACAGTTACAAAAATTACCCCCGTCATGCTCCAAAATGTGTTCCTCAATGCTGCTGACAGATTCGAACTCTGTAGAGATACTGATGGCGCTCATGTAGAATCATATGCTTAAGTATTCATTAAATGTATGCCTTCTATTATACTGTTATTGAATTTTACCTTTTTTGCTACGTTTTCACCGAAATAGATAGGGACTTTATAAACACACTATATTTGAAATTGTTTCTTTCCCCTTTACATTTATTAACTGAATAAATGTATTATTTATCGACTTTTAATCAAATCAAAATTTTTGGGGAAAGAAAGTGTATTTACTTACATCAACCCTTTGCATATATATATTTATATATTATATATATATATATATATATATATATATATATAATACAGGGTGTCCCATAAGTCCGGCATCATAGGAAAAATAATTAAAAAAGGCAAAACAAAAGCTTTTATTTACAGAACGTGCTCAATATGTCCACCATTGTTTTCAATACACAAATTCAGACGTGATACCCAGTCAGCAAGCACACGGTGAATGATGTCAGGAGTAATAGTGTTACATGCCCCAATAATGCGCTGCCGCAAATGTTCAACACTCCTAATTTTCTCTGCGTATACCAGCGCTTTAAAGTGGCCCCAGAGATAAAAATCTATGAGTAGAATTATCTGGATTTGTTCTTCCTTGCTCACAGACATTATGGCCTGTAGAAAGAGAAAAATATGAATTATGGTTTGTAGAAATAGAAAAATATGAATTTCTCCTATGATGCCTGACTTATGGGACACCCTGTATATATATATATATATATATATATATATATATATATATATATATATATGTGTGTGTGTGTATATATATTTTTTTTTAACCTTCGCAACATCTAAGGTCATATGACGGAGGGGACCTACAGCTTTACGTGGGATCCGAACCACGCGTCGCTACATAGTCTGGACGCAGCGGACGGACGGTCTCCCATTATATATATATATATATATATATATATATATATATCGGTGGTGTAATGGTTAGCATCGCTGACTACAAATCCATCGACCCCGGGATTGAGACCTGGTGACGACAGGCGGCGCGCAGCAAAACTCAATTGTTCATCCTTCCACACAATAAAAATTAGATGGTAGATAAATAGGTACCGTACTCTGGGTAGCACAGTTGTTAAGACGCTGGACTGCTGATCGGGAGGTCGGGAGATCGAGTCTGGGCGAGGACTAATTTCTGACCGTCCGTGGTGGGGCGTGATTCGGATTTCGCGTTAAACTAAGTCTAAGGTGGAGAGTGACGAGTTTGACCTTTGTCAGAATGAATAATTCGGGCGGAAGCAAAACCAAGGCTACCCAAGGTGTGTGTGTGTGTGTGTGTGTGTGTGTGTGTGGTGTGTGTGTGTGTGTGTGTGTATACATATATAAAGTCCGTTGTTACACACGTTTCCATTTAAAACTAAACGTGTACAACAGTACATTAAAACCCCTAAACACTGACATGTGGCCCCTCCTTCCTACATAAAAAAAAAAGATCAATGAAATCATTGGGGTGTGGGGGCCCTGGGGGGGTGTGGGGGCCCTGGGGGGTGTTGGGGAATCGGACTGCAATTTTTGTGAAACTACTTTTTCACCACCCAAATATTTCGTACCTTATAACGTCTACCTTTTTAAGGGCACCCAAAGTAACCTTATAATCTTCGCACTTTACTCTATCTTAAAGGCAATACAAAGCTAAATTAAAGTAAATAAAATATAATACTCATCAACCTAATATATAATTAGACGTGTAACTATATATATATATATATATAAGCAAACAACCACAAGGAAAAGGAAACACAAAGTCCGAGCGCTTTCGTGATATATTCACATTATATTTTCTGTTCCTCCTTGATAATGTGAATATATCACGAAAGCGCTCGGACTTTGTGTTTCCTTTTCCTTGTGGTTGTTTGCTTATTAATAAGGTCACGTGTTATTTTGTGATTCTAGTGCATATATATATATATATATATATATATATATATATATATATATATATGAAAAATAGGAGAAAATAGTGACCTTTTCTTAATGATGTAAGAGAAAAGAAGTAATAAAGAGATATACAAGAAGTTTCAAAAGGCTGGAGAGCGAGCGAGCGAGAGAGCGAAAGAAAAAAAATACACAGAGTGGATCACGGACTAAGGTCATGAAAAAGTGAAAGTTTCTCTTCTATAAAAACCGAGTCTCGCGAACGACGAAACGGCTGTTCACTACTGACGGGGATAATACTGAAGACCTCACGACGGCAAAATTCCTTAACCCAGCCTCCCCATCCCCATCCCTGTGGCCCCCTTCAAATGTGCCATGGCCCCCAGGGAGCCATATGGCCCCCGGTTGGGAAACACTGGTTTAAACAAAGATTTTCTTATTTACGCTTCAATTCATTTTCTGGGGGTGGGGGAGGCGAAGGTAGGGGGGAGGCCGAGGTTCATTAATTTAATTAGTTATCTTAGAGATAACTTATTCCCATCAGATCAACAACGTAGCGTAACCTAACCCAATTTTAACGCAGAATATACTTGTTGATAGAATGTCAAGTCGATCAGATATCGTAATCCCGATTCCAAATTAACTTCGTTTCTCTCTCTCTCAGACACTTCATTAATTCAAATATGGGCTACGTACTGTCGTAACACTACTTCCCGTCGATCAGCGAAGTTAAAGTGACATTGAGTCTGGATAGGAGTTGGGTGGGGGACTGTCCTCTGCCTCCAGATCATGTAACGACTCATGGTTCGGATTACACACAAACTGTAGGTTCCCTCCGTCATATGGCGATGTTGCAAAGGAGATTAAACAATCCCAACATACAAACTAATTCAAATATGAATTATTATTATTATTATTATTATTATTATTTTGGCGAAAAAGTTTCGTGTTCAGTACAATAACTAATAAATCAAGAGTAATAAATTGTAATTGACAGTCAACACTTACCTAACGACATTATAAAGTTAAAAAAATCCTTATTTAATACATACTTTAAATTTTATACAGTATACAGGGCGTCCCAAAAAAAAATGTATACACACTTTAACAGCTGATAGCTCAATTGATGTTTCTTTCTTTCCAAGTTAAACCCATTAGAATTAATAATGGCAGTCAGACTAAGCTTTGAACAAAGGAAATTCATTCTAAAATGCTACTGGGAGTGTGAAAAGAAAACGCAGTTGAAGTGCAAAGACAGTTTAGGAGGGAGTTTCAAACAGATCCACCAACGCGACTTACCATCACTCGAATTAGAGATAAGTTTGAAGCCGATGGAACTGTTCAGAATGTCCACAAGAAGCGTTCCGGAAGACCACGGACATCGACAAGCCCCACAAAGCAAGAAAGAGTACTGGAAACGTATCACCAAAGTCAAGAAAATCTGTGCGGCAAGCGAGTCGTGAGGTAGGAATTTCAGAATCGTCTGTCCAACGCATTTTGAAGCGCTGTCAATGGAAAAGTTACATTCCAAGATTAGTCCATGCTATTAATGAAGATGATGATGATGATCCGGACCGAAGAGTGGAGTATTGCGAGTGGTACTTGGCACGATGTGGATGTGGATTGGACGAAGGGGTTTCGTAGAATACCCTCCGCGTTCACCAGACCTCACACCACTAGACTTTTTTGTATGGGGATACTTAAAAGACAAAGTCTACGCTATAAAACCTGCAACAGTCGCTGAATTGAGAGCAGCCATTGAACGAGAATGCACACAAATACCAAACGAAATGTTTCGTGATGTTTGCGATTCCATTGCTTCGCGTTATCAGCAGTGTCTGGAGCAGAACGGACGTCAGTTTGAAAACAGGCGTTGACAAAACAATTAAATAATGTCTGTAGATTCTATTACATTTTGAAAATGAAATGTATTTTAATAAACACTGCCTTTATAATTATTTAAAGTGTGTATACATTTTTTTGGGACGCCCTATATATATATATATATATATATATATATATATATATATATATATATATATATATAATAAATATTACAATTCTACAATTTTTATTGTGGCAATAATACTAACATGAAATAAAACAGTAAAACTGAACTATTTATTTTATTTGTCCCTTAAGCTTCAAGCTTTACCGGGCTGTATGAACAATACACAAACGAACTAATAGGGAAAATACAACATCTATTAATATTATTATATGAAACAAATACAGACAAAATCATTATTGTTGATATGGTATTATTACAGTATAAAGAACTAATAGACAAGAAATGAAAACATTTATATATATATATATATATATATATTATATTTTTTAATAAAAATTATCACGAACAAAATTTGAAATTTCAACTGGCAAGAAAAAAAAATTGGCCTTGTGTGCAGTGAGTGAAGAAAAAAAAAAAAAAAAAAAAAAAATTCTCTGAAGGAAATAGAGAAGGGAATAAATGAAAAATAAAAAGTGTCTTTTGTGGCGGAACTGTAAAACAGAAAAGCGTGACAAATCGATTGATTTCCTCAAAATATTTTCTAGATTTATAAAATAGAATCTTAAAAAAAATAAATAAAAAAATTAAGTGATATCAACATGGAAATGCAAATGCTTAAGTGTGTGTGTGTGTGTGTGTGTGTGTGTGTGTGTGTGTGTGTGTGTGTGTGTGTGTGTGTGTGATTTAAATTATATAATTTTTTTTTATTGCAGTTATTGACCTTGAAACTAAGGAGGAGATTTGCCAGTAACAAATGCATGATATATGTGTGGAGGAGATGGGGGAGGGGGGTGTTACTGCCTACAGGGAGTGCCAATATTATGCAAATTCACGGATGCGAAGTACAAAGATCTAATAAAAAGAAAGAAACAGAATGGGCCAAAAAAAGATTTTATTTATGGCTCAATGAGCCTTGTTGGGAAGCTACTGGCACAGTCTCATTCATCCAGGGAACGAGGGAACTTGGCCTACTAGCAAAAACAAAATTTTTTATTATAAAAATAAAATTGAACTGAAAGGCAAGAATTGTCTTTTTCTTTAAATATTTCTTTCAACCATTTATTTATTTGAGGAAGCAAATCTCTCCTGCATGATAATAAAGGAATTAGAAGTGCGTGGAAACTTTAACAAAGGGTAGGACTTTAAAGGTAGCTTGTAAAAATCCTTCAGCATAAAAAATAACCAAGGTGAACTGCCTCGCTGAGGAGGAATATAACGAGGGTTTAATCAAGAAATTTCATAACTGGGTTGGAATCAAATGAACTGCAATTCAGTTTTTATGTCATTCTGTAGAGTTGTTTGAATTAACTCAAAAAGAGAAGTAGGCTACCACATTTTATAACAAAAATCTACATCTCAGTTATCGTATACAATAAGGAAACATTCAAAAGGGCATTAAAAATCACAATAATTCACTTCCCTTTTTAAAACTGTCAAAAGTATGTATATGTATTGGGGGGGGGGGAGGCTAGATGTCAATAAAAATTTAATCCATTAACGAAAATGTCCTGTAGACTAGATGAATGTATGGCCTATTGCAGTTTATCAGCTGGATTTTCCCCATGACCCTCGTGTCAGGGTTTTAGGTCAATGTGACCCCTTATCATCCTACATGGGTAAATAAATTCACGAATCAGTTTTTTTTTTTTTTTTTTTTTTTTGCACAAATCCACAAATCACTACTACAGGGACAAACAAACTATGACCCGGGGGGGTTGTCACGACCCACCGTTTCAGAAACAGTGGCCTATTGGGATTTAAGTTTACGAACAGGTTACTGTATATGCTTATTAGAGCTTTCTGGACATTGGCCCATGTCCATGATTCAGAGTAACCCTAACCCTAGACCCAAAAGCCTACTACATTTCAGTCTGTGTGATTCAACACTAAAAACAAAACGAATAGTTACAGAAAACTATTTTAAAATATATTTCAGTATGTTTTTAGCATTAACTTAATACCTTGTCAATTCAACTGGGAGGGAAGTGTAGCTATCCAAGGAAAAATAAACCTGCCAAGGCTACTTTATTATGTATTGCTGATCTATGTTTAAAATAAGGAATTGAATTTATAACAGAACAATAAAAGAATGTTGAGGAAGCTAGCTTTTGGAGCATTTTCAATTCGACTTCTTTAGCATCAAAATTACAAATACCTTTGGATATAAAACCTAGCCTTTAGAGAAAAATTTTATCATTTCAAACATGTTGCAATGAATTTACTACTAAACCCACTTTAAGTTCATATTTAAGTCTTTATACAAAAATATAAAATAATGTTAGCCTACGTATGACTCCCATTTATGAATCAGTCATATACATGCGAGACCTATAAACCTTTGACCCCTGACCTGTCTGCGAGACTGTGAGAATGAAAAGTGAAAGTGACCAAAAATAATTCCAGATTTGGGGCTTTGCTTCATGCATTGTAAAGAAAGTGGCTCGGAGGATGCATGAGTCAAAAGGGATGCTTACACAGAAAGAATAATTTGGAAGAAATTATTAAATACTTACTATGAAATCAAAACATCATCATGACCACATTACCATTAATGATATTTAGCTAAATATGTGGCCTTGTAACTGAATCATGATTCAAATAAACTGAATTAATTTACTTTGATACATTAATATTAAATAGTTTATAGTAAATAACTTCAGTGAACAAATAGGTTTCATACTCAATCCACCGGGTTAGTTGAAATATTGTAAATTAATACCATAAAATCAACAGGAATAAAGTGTGCCAGAAATAAATAAAATGTTTACACACTTTAAAATAAATGAAAATGTAAGGAGAGAGAATGAAACATTAATTTCCTATGTGGCAACTAATGGTTAACACAACCTTTAAAAGTCTGTTCCAAAAAGCTGTCTCACTTAGTTCTTTGGAGGAGTTACAATCAATAAAAAGGCCACAATGAAACTTGTGAGTACTTCTTTTTTAAATATTTTTATTTTACATATTTTTATTTATATATATATATATATATATATATATATATATATATATATATATATATAATATATATATATATATATATATTTATTTATTTAAACTAAAGTTTTCTCTAAGTGATATAACCTATTAAGTCTTGAGTTTTCTGATTGTTAATTATGGGCTATGTACTTTCTGGCTAAATTTTTATCTATGCCAACTGATACTGCCATGAATGTCTGCAGTTAGCCTAAATATCAGCAAGTTGTTCCCCTGACCCTGCTTGGACAATTCTCTTGTTACCAATGATTTTCAATTGCAAGGAATTATAATGGAATTTTATTCTTCAACATCAGTAAGCGCAAGCAGTGTGTGTTTGCCAATCCTATTGCATTTCATGCACTTCATTTTTTTTTACTTTTACTTTTCCTGGCCTAACCTAGAGTATCTGTGTTAGTCTTTAAGACTAGTTCTTAAGGTAAAAAATTAAAATCATTTTTGTGGTTGAAGCTTTGATATGTCACTGAAGTTTTTTTTCCTACCATAACTGCTACTGTGGTGCTACGCTTAGTCAGAAATCTGAATATGTTTTGCACATTTTTAAGGACTGCAAATGCCGCATTTATTTTTAATTTTGGGAGGGCAAAACTTTAAAGATCTGATCACTCTGATTTGCATATATCCTAATTCTCAAAAACCCAAATAGTTCTAATGCTTATGTTCATTCTGTCATGGATTATAGTATCGCAAGAGTAATCCTTGGATCTACAATCAAGTACACTTTTGAACATTATCTTTTTCCATTTAAGAAAAGAAAAAAACTGCAGACATTTCTCACCATTAATGTCCTTCAACCGATATTAAATCAAACAATGAAGCACATTTCTTTGAAAAATGAAGCAATTTCACTTCTTAAAAAAATAAATAAATTTAAAAAAAAATGAAATAACACGAAAATATTTCCAGTGAAGCTGGAAAATGCAACAAATATAAAGCCCATTGTTACTATTCTCAATTATTTAAAGTAAAATTAAAAAAGGTCGAAGTTCAGTCAAAACTGAAAATTTTCTTAAATGGAACATAATATTGCCTTGCATAAACTTTATAGTAATCAGAACCATATTAGGAACTGGCCAATGTTAATATGGTACTGTAAATCACACACATTTAAAACACACTGACCTTTAGCCTTTGTACCAATATAGTCAAATGCTATACTGGTATAGTCAATTAGTAACCTAAAAACAGAAACCCAACTAATATTTTGGGCTTATTCAGCCTTAATTCCATTTATGTTGTTTCAATCTTGCTAACATGCCCTATGTCTTGTTGACAGATTTTGACAAAATTAAATAGGCTTAAAAGTGACATACTGTCAACTACCTACTTTCATGGGATCTAAAACAATAATTAAATTGCATTCAAGTAGTAACTGATGACCATATCAATACTACAATTTCTTTAGTCTAGGTAAACATCCAGTTTATGCATAGATAAAGGTGGATCACCTAATTCTACAAAACTACCTAGTTACCATACCAGACTAAAAGCTTCAAATTATTCTTAAACACTCAACTGGCTAATTGCTACAAGAGAGCAGAGGGTAGTTATCATTTAGGTCTAAAGATATTCTCAATTATATTTTAGAGAACTAGGAAATAAGCCTACTTTAACCTTAATCCTACTAATACAGCATACTATATCATCTTTATTTCCAGATCCTTGTTCTTGCACTATCAACTTTATTACTGGGTGCAGTGATTGAAGGACAAACACGGCCAGAAATCAGGAGTGTGGATATTTCAAAACTTTTAGCGGAAAAACCCCATTTGTTGGAAGCATTCAAAAAAGAAAATCCAGTAGCTAAGGCTCCTGAAAGTAACGCAAATGAGGCAACTCCACCACATAGGTTTCAATCCCTAGGAAGGGCAGGCCCACCACCTCCAGAAGAAGTCCTTTTGGACACCAATGCTCCACCAGAGCAAACTGAGTCTGTCCCTCCTACAAACCACAGATTAAATTTGAAACCTCAAAACTGAAAAATCTGCATATTCCCAAGATCTCAATAATTTGTTATAATACATTAAACTAAGGCCTATGTTGTATTTCACTAAACTATATTTGCATTATGTCAAAGCTGAATAAATTTCCCTATGCAAAACCCATTAAATTTATCTGTGATAAAGAATTTTAGCCTCTACCTTACCCTACAGTTTTCTTCAAGGCTTTTGTAGCTAGGTTCTATGTATCAAACTTCAACTGTTGGCCATTTGTTTCCTCCATTCAAACAAAATGTTAAAAATTAAAATACAAAATAGGCCATGTCTTCTTATACATGGTAAGCAATTAGGCCCTTCAGTCAACAAATTAGGTCTTACTTTACTGCAGCATACCTATGGTAACATAAGATTAGACCTAGTTAGAAATCTAATAATTACCATTATTACCTATACTGTATTGTTTTAAATACATACCATAATAAAATTATTTATGTACATAAAACTACTCAATTACATTGAATTATGTAAAATATATATAAAAGCTTTACATATCATACGTCTTTTTATTCCACGAGACATTTCACAAATAAAGGATATGTCATGAATACCAGTTATGGAAAAACTGTCAAGTAACCTACCTGACTTTACAAAGTTATAAAAATGGAATGGTTTGAATAGAATATTGCCTACTAACAGGCCTACCTACTTTTAAAGAAAATGGCAAGGTAGGTAGATCTCTACCAAAGCTGCAGTGATGGATAAAAACTGATATGCATGATATGTACTAAATCAAAGACCAGTAAGAAAAATTCTGAAAGAATGCAGTACTGTACTTTATCACACACAAAATCAAAGGACACAGAACCCTTCAGTTGTACTGTAAACTGTACAACTACTGTATGCATTCTGCACTTCTCTACAATAAATTTCAGCAACTTCATTACTTAATTTGATTGTTATGTAACCCGCTTCTATTTTTTAAGATTTTAAATTTGGGTTCAGGTTAGCTCTACTAAAGTTTGTTATTTATAATTTGGTGGGCCTATGCAACTGAAATGGTAACTTGTTTATAGATTTAGTATTACAATTTTGTGAAATGACACCTACCGGTACTATGACTACAAACAGAAACTGTTAAAACTCTCCATAATGAAAAACTACATAGATAGAACACTTAAATCCTTGAAACTTTTTATCAGATCTTTTGACCTTCAATACAATTTGCTTAGGCTAGCTAGGCAACAGTGCTGGTGCAAACTTGTGTCACCAAGACCCCACTGGTAGTACAGCCTATTAAATTTGATTACAGGCCTACAATACAGAGGAAACTGCAGCAAAGAGGAAAGCCTACAACTAGCCTACTTAAACCCAATGAAGAGGAAAACCCATTGCAAGTACCATATGCCCTATATATGTAGGCATAGGTTTAACTAAAAAATGTAATGATGGGGGTTGTTTAACTTCCTTTGCAGCATCTAAGGTGTGTAGGTCAGCCTCCCCAATTTAACTATATTAATTGCTTGTATTTGTCCATGTATTTGCTTGCTTGCTTGCTTGCTTGCTTGCTTGCTTGCTTGCTTGCTTGCTTTCAAGTGCTTGTGTGAAGATGCATATTTTTTACTGCTTATCTGTTTTTTGCCTTATTACTTTTCAGAAAGGGCCTAAAGCATGTGCTTGTAGAGCTTAAGGCAGCCTGCCTGTAGGTCTAACTAATGTAACAATGTAGGCACACTATATGTCAGATTACGAAATATGGTAGGATAAAACGTGTTCCTGGGTAAGCAGCATGAGGAAAGTAAATTTAGTCCCATAAAGCAAATCAATGAGAAGTTATCGTATAATGTTTTAAAAAGTTCTTCTGCAGCCCTAAAAGAAATCTGAGGTATACAAAACATTAGGCTATGCAAGTACTACTGGTTCCATTATTTAGTCTCACTCATAGGCAACCTACATCCACTTGGCTGGCTAGGATAAAGATAATGTACTAGGCAAATAATATTGTAAGCTAAGTGGATGTTGACTAGTTGCAATAACCTACTACACATTCTTAATGCAAAAATAATTTGAGAGAGACTTTTTTTTTTATTATGGAACTTCTATTGTTAAGGTTACAATTGAATTTTTTTTTTAACTGAATTGAATAACCTTTATTGATAAAATAAATTACAATTTACAATCTTTGTTTGAATATAAATCATTGCAAAATTGAACTACTTATTTTATTTCACTTGGACCATAAAAGTTTTAGGTTTTAGGCTAATTTTAAGGTTTTACTTGACTGAAGGTGGTCAACCCTCAACCTCAAAAACAAACTTTGAAGCAAATTCAAATGGTGGAAAAAAGTTGCAGTTCTTCATGACCTATCATCAACAGTATCCAAAAATTTATTGGCAGTAGAAAACAAAAAATTCCATATAATAAAAAACAAAAACAGAACAAAATGTAAAAATACAAGTAGTAAAATAAGTAATAAAAAAATTAAATTAAAACAAAAATAGGACTAAAAATATATTTAAAAAAAAAACTATGCTGGAATGACATCACTGTCCTCTCCTCTATTTGTGACTGACCTTTCATGCAGGGACCCTGAGTCTTGCTAAGAATAGTCTTATGATCATCCATGTGTGTGTGTGTGTGTGTGTGTGTGTGTGTGTGTGTGTGTGTGTGTGTGTGTGTGTGTGATGGCAATGGGTGCCAGGGAAAATTTTCTACACCCTCAAATAGTGTGGAAGATTTGGTCTAACCATTTCTTGAACTGATCCACAGAGGAACTGTTCACAACTTCTGAAGGTAACCTGTTCCACATGTCACAGATCTTATACGTAAAGTAATTCCCACACACACTAGTCCTAAACTGTTTCAAATCCAACTTCCAACCATTGTTGCGAGTTGGGTTATCATTTAAACTAAACATGCTTCTAAAATCAACATCGTTGAACCCGTGTAAGAGCTTGAAAACCTCTATCAGTTGACCGCACAGCCTCCGAGTTTCCAGCAAAAACAAGTTCAGTGCGCGTAACCAAAACTTGTTCCTAATCGACCTAGCATTAAAAAGCATTGCACGGAGGGAGCCTTCCCTATTCTGACCGCCCCCTAGCACGACTCATTTCCCGAACAGCCAGGGCTGTCGGGAGTTGAAGAGCCCCTCATTAATGAGGGGGCAACTTCCGCAGGAGCATGAGCCCCTCCAATGTGGAAGGAGGGTCACCCACCTGTACCTGGATGCACCCTTCAGTTGAAGGTACGTCTGCCACCAGCTCATTATCATCCCTCCCGAGTGGGGGCCCATCATCTCTCCCTGGACTCGACCTCACCATTCTGTATAGGTGCCAGTCAAGCAGCGTGCCTAGCACACCTTTACCCTTGTTATTGAGGTGGACACCATCCCTCTGGTAAAGGTCCCACCTACCCAAAAACGCATTGAAGGGGTCAATAAACCTCTCACCCAGCAGGACACACAAGTCTTGCACCCTCTCGTTGATGCCAATGACCTTACTGAGTGCGTGGTCACTGGCAGTCATTCACGGTAAAATGCCCATTAACATTCCCCTGTCTGTCTTCAGTTTTAGATCATCCGCAAGAGACATGATCTCGGTGATAATCTCTTCTGTAAGACCTACCCTACTGCCTTTGAGGAACAGGTCGTTGCCACCAGCGTGGACAACGATCACAGTCCTCCAACTAGCCATGCGCACCTTCTCTACCTCCTTCCTTAAGTGCGCCATTCCACATCCAGGTAAGCACCTTACCTTCTTCCCATCCCAGTTTGCAGAAGCAAAGTACTTCTCCTGGCCCCTGATCTGCGAGTCCCCAATCAAAATGGTGTCTTCCTCCTTCAAGCACAAAAGATTAAAGCAGTTGGAGGTCCTGACAGGGGCAACTAGGGTCTCAGGCTTCGGTTTCGCAGCCTTCTTGCCCGAGACCTTTCGAAACCTGTCACCACCCATAGACGCAGTTACACCACCCAACCCACCCTGACCGGTAGCTACATCCTTCGGTTTCTTTGGGCCATCAGTAGGCCCCTTCCCACCCTTTTTCTTTATCAGCCCCTTCTCACCCTTCTTTATCAGCCCCTTCTTTACGCCCTCCACCTTGCGCCGCAGTTCCGTGCATTCCATGTGGGTCACTGGCGATTCTTTACACTGATTTTGTACCCGTGTCCCCAGTTGCACCTCTACCCTTTCTCCGCAGTCCTGAGCCCTGTCCAGTCCATTGCTGGACCGCCTTTCCATGGCAGCTATCCTATCAATGAGCTCCGGGGTGGAGGGTGCAGCCGCATCAGTGACCGCTGCACCTTCAACAGCCAGTCTGGATGACTTGAGCTGCCGGACCCTCTCCTCTAACTTCCCGTAAAACCGCATGAGTTCGCAAAAGCGGCACATGCTGGAGTGGTTGATCTTCGCGAAGCAGGCTTCTTTGAAGTTCGTCACCCACTGTTTTACTTCACATTTCGCACATTCAGCCTTCAGTTTCTGCGGTCCAGTCATTGTAACTTTTTTTTTTCAAACTCTGGATACTCTGAATAAGATAAAGCAAGCATTCTAGCAATTAAAACTATCAAAAACGTTCTGACCAGAGAGAGATAGATATAGTGTGTGTGTGTGTGTGTGTGTGTGTGTGTTCATCTTGTGATGCTCAATTTGTGTGTAAAGTTCTATCACTATGTTAATTGGTTCAAAAGTTATTGCCCAGACATGAAAGAATGATGAACACACAGTTGCTGCCCATAGATACGAGGACAGAAAAAATTAAAAAAGAATGTCTTTAGCTTCATTGAAGTTCCTTATAATCATGTTTGATTTTACACACGATTGTCTTTTAATGTTGCGAGTTGTCACTCAAGGAGCTGGTAATAATCTGACCCAGATACACTACTAAAATTCTTGTACTTGCTTCATTGGTTTACCTTTCATTTTGAAAATATTACAGAAATACCTCTAAATTCATCATTAATTCATTCTGGAATAACACAACAAAATACGAAATGACAAAATTTGAGGTAGATTATAACATGTTTCAATGAGAAAACATTTTACTATATTATGTTATTAAACAGATTAATCAATCAAATTCTACTCATTTTTTGGCAAAATATAATGTATATTGCGTTGGTAACAGTTGAATTTTGTCAATTTCAATTGTTTTTTTTTCACATTTTAAAAAAAAATTACGAATCTGCAAATATGGATGACGGATTGCGAAACTATAGGTAGTAAAAGATTGACGATGAATTTTGAGGTATTCCTGTATTAGCCATTTCATTTCAGTTTTGGGAATGGAATTGCATAACCTTAGTTTTAGTACCACTAAAATTAATATCGTGATTCTGCAAATATAATTCACAAATTTTTATAAGGTGATCATAACCTTTAACTGAAAAGCTTATTAATACCATATCATAGGAAGAGATGGTTATTTATCTTCATGTTATCCATACATCCCACTCTTGTCTCATTAAGAGATTTAAACAAGCCATCAATATACACATTAAACAGTAGAGGAGAGAACAAGGAGCTTCATCTAACTTCACATGAAAAACTAAACAGATCACCCTACCCAACCATAAAAGTTTGATGGTGTACCAAATTTTTAGTCCTAACACCCTCATATAAAAAAGACATTAATCAGCTAGAAGGGATTCAGAGAAGCTTCACAGCCAAAATCAATGGATGCAAAGAACTAAATTACTGGGAAAGGTTACATGAATTAAACTTGTATTTGCTGGAAAGAAGGAGAGAGAGAGAGGGGTACACCATTATTTACACTTGGAAAATAATGGAGGAACTAGCCCCTAATCTTATAACCCCCACAAACAACAGTGGAAAGTAGAAAAGGAAGAATGTGTTGTGTTCCCAAATTAAAGGCTAGACAGGGAACATCCTCAACCCTGAAGGAAAATAGTTTTGTTGTGAGAGGACCAAGACTATTTAACCAGTTGCCCAAGGAACTAAGGAACGTGAGTGGTGGTGTGGTGGATATCTTCAAAAGAAGATTAGATGCCTGGCTCAGAACAATCCCAGATGAACCAGATGTACCTGGCTATGTGAGGTGGAGAACCAAAGAAACCAACTCTCTACTTCACCAGGCCAACTCGAGAGGAGGGGAGACAAGCTTGACTTTCATGAAGTGAGGAATCATCACACAGAACATTCCAATTTTTTTTAAAATATTGTGATTCACTCTATCACATGCTTTGCTTATATTTATGAAACAATTTTAAATAGTTAAATTATTATCAGCATTTAAATACAATCTCCTTCAATACATAGATCAGTTGAATGGGACCTTTTAAAACTAAACTGATTAGTAGATGCCCATAAATAATCATTTAGTTAGCATAGCAAAAATTTCTCAAATAGTTTTGAAAAGCAGAATGCAAAATGAATAGGCCTGTAATTATCAACAGATAGAATGTCTCCTTATTTTTGACAAGAGGGTGTAAGGGGGATATATGCAGTAGTGTGTGTCAATTTTGTCAACTTTTTTCAAATCAATTTTGGTAGTGAAAATATAGTCTTTTCATGTCAAAATTTGAAATTGGCCAACCAAAATGAAATAAAATAACCCTTCCCTACATCAATTTTACCTTAAAGTTTCAGAAATTGACTCTTTTACTAAATAATAGGACATAAATTGATTAACTATTCACAGTGGTGTAGTGCTAAATAAAGAAGTGAGGGAATGCATTTTGAAAGTGTTACTCAGATGCAGGGGGGACAATGGTGAGCGCGGCGAGCCCATACAGCTGGGAGTCCGGGGGAACTGTAAGCCCCCCGGGAAATCTTTTGAAATCTGACCAATTTCAGGGATATTTTGAGGTCATATGCACTGGATATTATGATATATTCCAAGGTTGAAGATGCAGTATTTCCAGTCATTAGATATATGACATCCAGTACGATCAATAAAAATAGCTAACAACTGGAATGATTAACTAAAAAAAAGTTAACAACTGTTACGCCATGGTGACTGTTTCACCAGATCTTTATAGGCTAGCATTGCCTCAGTCGAAGCTAAAAGAAATGAAACAGTTAACCCTTTAATGCCCAGTGTGTGTGAAATTTTCATCATTAACTTTGGAAGCAATTTTAAACCTTATTTTTAAGGTTATAAGGACGATTTTTGCATCAACTGATTCCGCCTACTTTTTGACTTAATTTGGGTATGAAAGGGTTAATGATTCTCTCATATTTCTCCTAGGGGTGGGAATTAAAATTTCATGACAGAGATTTGTAAGTTCAGATTTATTTGAAATAGTGAGGGAACGCCATTCCGTCTACCAAAAAAAGTAAGGGAATGCCATTCCCATGCGTTCCCACAGCACTACACCACTGACTATTCATCTGTCACAGAATTATCCCACTGATCGCATATGGAGTGTTTTCAAGGTCATATAGTTGTTGTACAATGTACAAATCACAACATGAATAGAACTGTCCCTCACTCTCAGTCCTCAGTTGCCTCTTAGATGTCATAGATGGTGGTTTGCTCTTATTGCTCTTGTACCTACTTCATAGTTATTCTACTAGATGAATACTACAGTTTAACTAAGTATGGATTATTGATTATTACAATTATTTTTTATCATCATATTCTTCTGTCTAATTATGTTGTAATCCCATGAAATATTTTTTTATTGAATTTTAGAACATTGAATGACTAAACTTTGAAACATCGTAATTAATATAAAATACTTAAATGTTTTTCTTTCTTTTCAGATATTCCTAAGATGCCAAAATTGAAGACAAGAGGTCAGTCATCATGCCACTTGAGCCTGTTAGTCAGTACAGGCAAGGAGCTTCCCGTATCAGAACTACCAACAGTGCGAGACATGCTGAGACTAGGGTTACTCCTTCGTGAACAAAATACAAAGGATAGAAGGAACTACACAGAGAAAGAGCTCATAAGGGACATGATTCCCCCTCTTCTGCATCAGTGGAAAAAAGCTAATGTGTTATTCAAACCACCTGT
This sequence comes from Bathynomus jamesi, assembly GCA_023014485.1. Lineage (NCBI taxonomy): Eukaryota > Metazoa > Arthropoda > Malacostraca > Isopoda > Cirolanidae > Bathynomus > Bathynomus jamesi. The sequence continues at coordinate 1,223,739 of JAJOZX010000207.1, read as the reverse complement.
ACTCAATCAGTATAGAACTATTGAGCTAAAATTAACAAAGCAGTTGAGACATCACTTGGTAAATGAAAACTAGCAAAGAAAAATAAATTTCTGCACACACTTGATACTCTTCTTGACATTTTTAACTGCCAGTGTCCCATAGAGTTATGTTCTGAAGCCAATTGTTCTCCCTCATGCAGAAGAGAACCTCACCCTCACATTGATTGTCGCTATCCTAGTGAGAAGAAGATCCCTGTTTTGGAGCTGGCTTTCATAAAGGCGCAGAGAACAAAGGCAGGAGGCCAAGGAAGTATGCAGATTGGTTCAGCAGATTATTCAGAAACCAAAAAACAGATTGTTATTGCTAAGAAAAAAGAGAAAATCCGAGAGAGGGAAGAAAGGAAGAAAAAGAGTGAAGAAGTCACCCAAAGAGATGAAGAGCTCTATCAAGAGGTTTCTCACCTCTTTGAAAGCTCTTCAGATGAACAGAAAGAAGCAACATCAGATGATAGCTCCAAAATGCCATCTGAACCTTCACCAAAGAGAATGAAATACAACACTAAAGACATCTCAAACATTGCCCTTGCCAGTATTCGCCACCATACAGGGCTACGAGAGACTGCAGAGATTGCCACTGCTGCTTGAATAGATGCAGGCCTCATCAGCTGAGAGGATACATCCTTAGTGATAGATCATAATAAGATAAGAAGAGCACAAGAAAAAATAATGAAGGAAATATCTGATCAGCATGAAAAAGATTTGGAGGAGGAAGGTCTCTCTTGCCTTTTGTTTGATGGAAGAAGAGATGACACAAAAGTTCTCCTAGAGGTAGAGGGAATGGACAGAAAGTTTCCTGGTCTCATCAAAGAACACTACTATGTGTGTTCCAAACCTGGTGGCTGCTATTTGTTTCACTTTGTTCCTGAAGCAGAAGTAGAAGGCAAGAAACATGCAGAGGCAATTGCTGATCAAATAATATGTTGGCTTCAAGAAAGACTTGACAGTTCACTGCAGGCCATTGGTGGAGACTCAACTGCGGTGAACACTGGATGGCAGGGCGGTGTTATGACGCATTTAGAGAAAAAACTTGGAAGAAGGCTTGTTTGGATTTATGTGATTTGCACACAGGGGAACTACCTCTTCGTCATCTCATCCAGGAACTTGATGGTCCTACAAAGAGCAACAACAAGTGGTCAGGCCCCCTTGGCAACATGCTAGATGAAGCAATGGAATTAGAAATAAATACAAAATTTCAAAAGGTCGAAGTAGGCCCTCCCCTTCCAGTGTTGTCTGAAGAAGTCATCAGAGACCTCAGCACGGATCAATCTTACACTTATCGTATTGTTCAAGCAATCAGATCAGGAGAGTTGCCTCAAAATCTGGCTCTCTTGGAGATTGGACCCATAAGTCACAGTCATTGGTTAACTACAGTGATTCATTTCTGCAGGATTTGGGTTTCCAAACATGCACTGAAGGGCAAAATGCTACAGAATTTGATGTTGATTTTTGAATTTATTATTGGGTTTTATCTTCCTCACTGGTTCAATGTAAAACTTAATCCAATGTAGATGGAGGGGCCCAACCACATCTTGTTTCAATTACAGCTACTGAGAACCCAAAGGAAAGTAGTGGTGGACATCGTGTTACCTGTGGTGAGAAGGTCCACTTGGTATGCTAGGCCAGAGGCAGTTTTGCAAGCAATACTCTGCAGCCAATGTACCAAAGAGCGAACTGAGGCTGTGGAAATCATTCTAAAGCTTAGAGGAACATCACTAGATGATGACCAGCTGGGAGACTGCTCTGTTCAGACAAGGAAGGTACCTCCAATAAATGTCAATGCCACGAAATTGCCAGAATTAGTTAACTTGAGTTCGGAAGTTTTGGAGCCACCACTGACAACATGTATAACAAAGATTTAACACAACTTAAAGAGGCACCAATGCAAGTGCCAAAGTGGCCTTCTCACACTCAGAGTGTGGAGAGATGTGTGAAAATGGTCACAGAAGCAGCTAGTCAAGTTTACAGTCACGAGAGGTGAGAAGGCTACATCAAAGTGCAAGTAGCAAGCCGAATGCTGATGTCAAGGAACCGCAGCAAAAAGGACATGACTGCATTGGTTACTTTCAAATAAAGACTCTGAATGATATCTTATTGCCACTTTAAATGTTGATAGGATGTTTGCGCACGTTTGTTATTTTGTTATGAATTTATGGAAAAATTGAATTTTTTAATTAAAATTGATGTAGGTAGGAGTTATTTTTTATTGTTTTTGAAGCAAGGATATTATTTTGTATGCCAAATGATTACATTAAATTGCTACCAAATCACATGATTTTCAATTTAGTCATTTCACCCCCAAAATTGACACACCCTAATACGCAGCCATACAGTGTATCCCCACCTTAAAATTTTAGGCATGCCATATAACTAACAGTAGAACCCTGGCCATATGCAGTTAGTTAAGTGATTTTTTATGAAAGGGTTTCTTTAAATCTGTGTATGAGAGAATGTCACTAATTTGTAAATTTTGATAGTACAGGTAAATATAGATTTATTAGTTTCATGAATTTTGTATGAACAGGCATTGCTTTAGACCGGCGCAGGATACAAGCTCTATAATTTGTAAGCTTTGGTAATGAAGATTTGATTAACATTGTTTTTTTATGAAACGCATCAAAACCCCCTCCCCCTTCTCCTCACTGACCAATGGTGGGAGCAGCATATGGTCAAGAAAAATGTTACCATTACAACACTGGACATAACATATAGCCTCAAACTCTGCAGGAATATAATTATGAGCAAGCATGGCTAAGAAAAGAAAAACTGAGATATGAAGATTCACTATGTCATTAGCATAGTTTAAATGCTCATTCAATAGATTATCTACACCTGGAGAAGAACCTGTCTTTTAGACCATTAATCAGAATCTTACTTTCACGGACCTTTCCTAATGATGTTCCACTGCAGCCTATATTAATGTTAATACTTTTTGGGCTGTTAAGGATGTTTGAGTAGCAAGATCTCCATAACCTATCTATTTCATCCTCCCCATTTTTTTGCCAACCTACTTATTCTTCTTTCATAATTTTATTTAAAAAAAAAACTTGGGGATTTTATCTTTTTCAAGTTTACCATTTTTTCTATTACCTTGCTTCTTTTACTGAAATTCTGCTACATGCCAATTGTTTAGATATTAAATGGGTCTTGATACATCAAAGATTACGCAACACTATCTAATCTATAGCCTTCATAGACATATCTAAAAGATACATTTTTATTAGTCTTGCTTCATCATAAGTATTGTCATTATATTAATATATTTCGTATACTTTACAAGCCTTATAGTTTTAGTTTATTTATCATTATCTAGAACCTACCCATCTTAATCCTCTTAAACCTTATTTCTTACAGGAGACAAGTCACAAGTAAAGTCTCAAGTCTTTTTTGGCGAGTCTCGAGTCAAGTCTCAAGTCAATATGGATAAATGACAGACAGATGTAAGCTGTGTGAAGTGATGGCATATGTAAAGGTTAAATCTTGTTAAACCATATTATTAGTGTCAGAGATGCAGTTAAAATTGGATAATGAAAAGTATAAACAGTACAAAATTTTTCAATATCATTTAGTAATTCCTTTTTTTTATTTATGAGAGAATGTCACTGTAATAGAGCACACACAAGAAAGTAACAAATTAGTACAGAATACCTCAAAATTTGTTGTTTCAAATTTCGTCATTTCGCAAATTTGTTGTCAATCTTTTACTACCTATAGTTTCACAATCCATCATCCATATTTGCAGATTCGTCATTTTTTTAGAAAATGTGAAAAAAGTTATCAAAATTGATGAAATTCAATTTTTTACCAACACAATATGCATTATATTTTGCTGAAAAATGAGTAGAATTTGATTAATTAATCTGTTTAATAACATAATATAGTAAAATGTTTTCTCATTGAAATATGTTATAATCTACCTCTAATTTCGTTGTTTTGTAGTTCGTAGTGTTATTCCAGAATGAATTAATGACGAATTTTGAGATATTCCTATATAGGAATTAAGATCTGATATTTATCTAGGTTTTTATACATATATATATATATTAGTCAGACCTGCTATAACACGCAGGATGCATTCCTGAAAATGGCACATTACGCAAATGCGCGCAATGACATGCACGTTTTACCATTGGGACAATGTTATAAGTTCGGGATGCATTCTTGCCAAATTATTTTTTCCTTAAAGTCAATGTATTATTAATTGTTTAACCCCTTTTACCAAAATATATTAATACAAAATGGATAAAAAACATATTACAAGCCAAAAATATATTTAATAATGTAAATGTAAAATGCATAATTAAAAATTTTTTAAAGTACATTGAGAGCATCATCTTCTCCGTCATTTTGGGTTGTAGCAGCAGCTGGTTTCTTGAAATACGCATCTAGCATTGACTGCCATGCTACCTTCTTTTTCTCCCAATAAATTTCCTTGTAGCATTGGAGAAGATTCTCTAATTTTCTGTTGAATGTGTTGTTCCATTCCATGTTGGGATCACTGTCAGCAAAATGGCAGAGTTCACATGAACCCAAACACACATGCTTCGATTCCACCTGGCATCCAGAAATGCACATGGGTATGTCATGGGTATGTGCATGTATTTACAACAGTTTACATACCATATTTTTTTTATTATTTAAAAACTGTGTAACTCCAAATTATGTGTAATAACATTTTCATGGCGTTAAAAAATAAATCACGTAACTCCAAACGCACATTATAGCAGGTCTGATGGTATATATATATAATATATATATATATATATATATTATATATATATATATATATATATATGTCCTGTAGCCAGGACTTCCCAAAGGGGAGGTCAAAATTGTAGAAAGGTGGACCTTTCGGTGCAATAACCTAGTCACTGCAGAGGTGGTTTATAGTAGTTTAGAGTGCAAGGACCCAGATCATAAAATCCTAGATTTGCAGGGTCAGACTGTACATTTACTGTACAATACAATGATTTAAAAGCTTTTATTCTGGTAGAAATTACTTTATACATGATTTTTTTTTAAACTTATATCCTCCCTAGCCCCATTTATATTATGGGGAGATAGTTCCAACCTGCACAATTTTGCACTGCATGAACTTTTTCAGGAATGGAACCCTCATACAGGTTGGGTGATCACTGTATATAGTAAAAATAATGTGAGACATGCCTGTGCAATTGTAAAGTATGGAAATAGGAGGGGTGGAAAGCAGCTGAGTACAGCAAGACTAGGTCAATCACTCTTCCTGGACTACAGTCCTCAAAATAAGCCTTCCTTTCATGTAATTTTCAGTAATTTTTCTTGATATATATACGAGGTGCGATCCAAAAGTTCCTGGACTATACCAACAAAAAAATGTAGGCTTACCTTAGGTTCTAATTACTGCTGTCCCCTTCATAGTAGTCCCCTTGGAAGTTGATACAGCAGGCCCAGCGACTTTCCCACTGCTGGAAGCACCTCTGGAACTCCATTTTGGGGATGTTCTTCAGCACCTTGTGCAATTCTGCCTGAATCTCCTCAATGTCATCAAATCATCACCCCTTCAGCCGGATTTTCATCTTGAGGAACAGGAAGAAGTCACAGGGGGCTAAGTCGGGGGAGTAGGGGGTGGGGGACCACTGCCATGTTGTTTTTGGCCAAAAACTGTTGCACAGACAGAGTGAATTTGGCAGCAATCCACCTCATGTTGAGTTCCTCTGTGAGAATGCATTGGCATGAACCAAACGATAGGCCAACGATGCTGCAGATGTCATTGATCATTCGCCAATGGTCCTCGTGGATGGCCTGACGCACTTTTTCAACATTTTCGTCAGTTCTACTGGTTGAGGGCCAACTAGAACATTTGGAATCCTCAACCAACGTTTGCCCACATTTGAACCATGAGAACCACTCAAAAGTCTGGCTTCTGTGCCCATGGCATCATCACCAAATGCTTGTTTAAGTATTTCATGGGTCTCCAACGCAATTTTGCCGAGTTTGAAGCAAAATGATGCACACACGCTGCTCCTTCAAGTCTGCCATTTCTCCTCACAAAAATTGCATAAAACCACTAACACTAACGCACAAAAACACTTGTGAAAAAAAAACGTGTGCATGTATCACCATGTCACTTGGCACACTGATTCACGATAAAGCTGTTTAGTGCTATCTAGCAGCCCAAGTCCGTACTACAGTCTGTTAGCACTCCACACTGCCAGTCTGGGAACTTTTGGATTGTTATGACAATTATATTGCTTCTTTGTAATCTAACCATCTGTATATTAGTTGCTAATTTATGTGTACAGTATACTATTAGTTGTCTCATTAGTTGCTAAACTAATTATGTTTCTCTTTTGCAGTTTGTGTGTTCTTGTATGCTAAATTTTGAGTTTAATAAAGCCTTTAATCTTGGACATTGTTTTGGCTCAACAATTTATTAAACTCAAAAATTTTTGGTCATTATGGACAAGATCATCTGCCCAGAAAAGTTTGACATTGCCCCTAACTCAAAAATAAGACACTATCTTTGAACGAAGCTATGAATCAAGCTAGAGCTTTAGATCAAGTCCAACAAAATGCGCAATCATACAGCAATGCCTACATACCCACAGCAGCAGCAACCATCAAACATACTAGTCAAAGGGAACCAACTGCTTGCATAGATGACGTAACCAGTAGTGACGAACAATCAGCCACCATTATTCGACAGTCCAACTCTAAGGCTACTTCCATGACTTGCTACTTTTGTGGTCAAATGCATCACGCCCACTCACGTTGCCCTGCATGAGATTCTGTGTGCAATAAGTGTAACAAGAAAGGACACTGGTCAAAAGTTTGCAAATCATCAACTGATTGCGCTGCTATCACTACATCTTCCTACATTACATTAGCATAGAATACTGTATCACTACTATATTAATGGACAGCAATACAAACACGTTGAACTATCAATAATTCCCGAACTCTGTACAGAGATAATACTAGCTATACCGTTTCTCAGTCTTCATAAGGAGTTGCACATCGATTTTAATGGTAACAAACTACCATTAGAAATAATTAAAAATTGCAACCTTGCCAGGGTTAAAATTGAAACCCCAAAACTCTTCAGTAATCTAACCAAAGATTGTCACCCAATCACTACCAAAAGTCGCCAATACAGTTCCACTGATCATGAATTCATTAAAAACCACAACAGTTTGCTGAAAGAGGGTATAATCGAATCAAGCAGCTCACCATGGCACGCCAAAGTAGTGGTCATTGCGACTGAATCTCAGAGAAAATGCATGGTCATCAATTTCTCAAAAATGATAAACAGATTTACTCAACCAGATACGTATTCACTTCCCCACATAGAAGAATTGGTAAATAACATTGCGCAACACCACTACTTCAGCACTATCGACCTCTCACAAGCTTACTACCAAGTAGAAATAGGCGCTGACGAAAGACCTTATACTGCATTTCAAGCATGTGGGCAACTCTTATCATTTCACATGAATCCCTATGGGAGTCACAAATGGAGCCGCAGTTTTCCAATGCATTATAAATGATATAATTATTCGCAACAAATTACAGAGTACCTACGCTTATTTAGATGATTTAACAATTTGCGGAAATACCCGCGCTGAACATGATTACAATCTCGCAAGATTTCTCGAAGTAGCAGAACACTCAGGCTTGACATTCAACAAAAACAAATGTAAATTTGCCATTGCTTCTGTTAATCTACTGGGGTACACGATATGGCACAACGAACTGAGGCCTGATTCAGACCGTTCACAACCTCTGCAAAAACTTGCAACACCAACGAACAGCAAATCTCTTCAAAAGATCATAGGATTATTTGCATATTATGCAAAATGGATTCCACAGTATTCTCAGAAAGTAAAACCTCTCTTAGAGACCACGAGCTTTCCTCTATCAGAGGCGGCACTAAACGCTATACGATTGTTGAAAGATACTCTCTGCAAAGCTGTTGTCCAAGCAGTGTGTGTGAAGACATTCCACTCGTTATCAAAACTGACGCTTCTCACAATGCCATAGCTAAACTCTAACTCAAAACGAACAACCTGTAGCATTTTTCTCACATTCTCTTAACGCTACAGAAAGACACCTACACATAGTAGAGAAGGAAGCGTATGCAATCATCAAATCCATTCGTAAATGGAAACATTTTCTAACTAGGCACTTCTATCTATTGACTGATCAATGTAGTGTCTCCTTTATGTTCGATCAAACTACCACAAGTTGTATTAAAAATTACAAAATACTACGTTGGAGGATAGAGCTAGCAGCATTCTCATTCACCATCCAATATCATCCTGGGCGTGAAAATGTCCCTGCTGACGTTTTGTCAAGGTACTGCCTCAGCACTTGTTCAATGAACTCACTCAAGCAACTACACGAATCACTGGTTCATCCTGGCACTAAATGTATGCTACACTTTGTCCTTACCCACAATTTACCGTACTCAGTAGACGAAGTCCGACGCGTTACCAGTTGCTGCACTGTGTGTGCAAGATGCAAGCCTAACTTTTATAAACATGATAATGTTCAGTTAATTAAAACTATTGCTCCCTTCGAATGCCTAAACATTGATTTCAAGGGGCTGTTACCAAGCGCAACTCAAAATGCATATCTTCTTGTCATTATTGACAAATACTCTCGGTTTCCGTTCGCATATCCATGCAAAGACGTCAGTGCATCAACCGTAGTAAACTGTCTAACACACTTGTTCTTGATATTTGGCATGCCATCGTATGTGCACTCTGACAGGGATTCCTCCTTCATGTTGGTGGAATTCAGAACTTTTCTCACTTCTCAAGGCATCTCTACGAGTCGTACCACGCCATACCATCCCACGGGAAACACTCAATGCGAACGTTATAACGCTACCATATGGAACACTATCAACTGCACTCTGGAAAGTCAAAAATTGAATGTTCGTAATTGGGAGGTAGTGCTACCCGATGCTCTTCACTCTATCCGATCCTTACTCTGCACATCCATGAACGAGACACCACATGAATGACTGTTCTCTTTCCAAAGGAAAACATCTACTGGTGCTGCTCTACCAACATGGCTCTCTACTCCTGGACCCGTCTTACTGAGACGTCACATTCGCCATTCAAAGTTCAAGCCTCTCATTGACATAGTGGAACTCATCGAAGCTAATCCACACAACGCCCACGTATGCTTTCAGAATGGCAGAGAGGATACAGTTTCTATCAAAGACCTTTCTCCTAGCAGTGACATTGATTTCCATCTAAAAGAAAATTTTCAAAATCCTGAAGAAAATAAACAAACAGAGCCTCCAACCGAGAACGATGCACAAGTTCCTATCACTGATACTTCCAGCACACCCACTCAACCAACTTATGAATGGACTGGTTCTAAGAGAGAGAGAAAATGATATAGGCACAACAGTAAACACTGCTCCAACTACTCAAGCTGAAAATGAACTGCCACGAAGATCTAATAGATCTCGGAAACCCGTACAAAGACAACCTCTAGATCACGATGCAAATTCTTAGTGTGATCGCCATGACACAACTCTCCAAATATCATTACTTTATTTGTATTATTTTATTGCAATTAAGTGCTCTAGCTTGTGATGCTCAACTATAAATGCGCATTATGTTACGGTATAAATCACTAAATCTCTTCAAATGAAAAAAGGGAAAAATGTTATGATAATTATATTGCTTCTTTGTAATCTAATCATTTGTATATTAGTTGCTAATTTATGTGTACATTATTAGTTGTCTCATTAGTTACTAAACTAATTATGTTTCTCTTTTGCAGTTTGTGTGTTCTTGTATGCTAAATTTTGAGTTTAATAAAGCCTTTAATCTTGGACATTGTTCTGGCTCAACAACCTCGTATACTGAATTTATTGGAATATTTTAGTATCATATCAATGGTTCATAATAAAATATGTATGGAAAACTGATGAGTGGGTAGTTGGGAGGTAACGAAAATGGTTCACTGAGTAGGTAGGTAGTTAATCTAACAATTATTAAATTCCTTTTATGTCAATAACTGGGTGGATGAAACCAATTGGTTGCTCACCAGAGTTATTCTCCACACTAGTATTTATATACTGTGTGAGAAGAGCGTGCTCGGTAATAGATATACATTACCGATCAACCAATTGAGGAAAAAACTAAGAGGACGCTGGTGGAAAAAGCCCTGCGAAAAAGGGAACAAGGGAGAACGAAAACGAGGAACGGGGCGACAAGACGGAACGAGAGAAGGGAGAAGAACAGACACCGAAAAAAGATCCCCACCACCAAGTATGCTCTCGACAATTATACAGGAAGGAGAAGAGAGACACTCTAATAACTAGCAGTAAGTGACTAATTGTGTTTTAACCCAGTTAGAAGTAAACTCATTAAATTAAGCTGGGTCAGACAACTTAGGCCTACATTGTGGCCTAAGACCTAGCATCAACTCATAGCTTAACAAAGGTGAAGGTAGATTGCCCTAACCTAATTTGGTGAGGAATCCTACTGTGGACCTCAATTTATCTGCCCGCTCTGGACCATTTCCGGAATCTCTAGGCTGACCCTTACAAGGCTAGACTTAATCTACTCTATAGTTAGACTGGAGATATTAGGGGTGGGTTAATTGGGGACCAATTCATACAGAGCATTTTTCACATTGGTGGTCCGTGTGTGGGGAATTTACAAACCTTAACCTTACTTAACAAAAATTGCAGAATTAGGCTAAATGGTCTAGCCTAAGCCTAAGCCTAACCTAATCAAGCCTAATTAGGTCTACAACCTAGGGCCTAACTAGGAAACATTTACATTTAAGGAGTCTCATTCTCTTATAAGCTTAGACCTGAGTGACACATAAGTACTTGGGGGGGATTAAACCAAATTTAAAACTTGACCGTTTTGTCTGTGCTCTCTCTTCTCTGGTAATTTCTTCTTGTCCTCTATTTCATTACGATCCCCAGTTAAACAATTTTGACTTAAACATGGACAGTGAGGAATTGAAAAAGTTAAAAAAGAAAAGGGGGGGAAAGTTGGGTGCTGTTACAAAGGCCGTGAACACTTTTAACAATATTACGCAACCAGGTAAGGAAGATTTAGTGTGTGTAATTCTTAAATTGGAAACTAAAAAGAAGGAAATAATAGCCATTGATGAGAGTATTTCAGAGTTAGTTGAATCCGAAATGGCTGAAGAACAATTGATAGACCTTTACGCTGATAATGATGTTCAGGTAATCTCAATTGAACAGCAAATAAGGAGACTACAGTCTCGTTTGACTGACTTAACACCACATAAACCTACTTCTGATTTTAATCAAAGTAGAGCTAACTTTCAACCAAATTTAAGTGGCATGCCAAATCCTGAGTCACAAGAATTTAGGGCTACGTTACCCACTTTGCTAGTACCAACATTTGAAGGGGACACGGTACAATTCCCATCTTTCATTGAAAAATTTGAGAGTTTAATAGGTAATAAACCTTACATTTCAATTGTTGATAAGTTTAGCTACTTAACTAGTTTCCTTAAAGGCCCAGCCTATAACCTGATAGCCTATTTACCAGCCATAGGGAATTCATATGAAGTAGCTATTGATCTCTTAAAATGTAATTACATTAATAAAGATGAGATTGTATTTGAATTATCTCAACAAATTATTGATTTTGCACCCATAAAAGATAACCATAGTGATATGGAAAAATTTTATTCCAAATTAGAAGCTATTATAGGACAACTGGTTAGCAATGAGATAGATGTTAAAGCTTCATCTTGGATTATACAAGGCATAATTCTTAGGTGCCTTCCTTTGAGGGTTAAAGATGTTTTAGTTCTAAAGACGGGAGAAAATTATCCTACTCTTGAAAATATCAGAAAACACTTTCCAACTCTCCTAACTAATTACAAACTGAGAAATATTGCAACACAAAATAAGACCCAGACTATGGATAAACCAAAGACTGTTCCCAGAGACCAACTAGCTACAGCCAAACAGACAAAACTTGATACTGTAGAATCAAATGTGACCAACTGTAATACACGAACACCTACATTACAGAACTTTAATGTAACTGCTGCCTCAACTTACACACCACATTGCAAATTTTGTGCAAGTGATGAACATAGTAGTACTGGGTGTGACAAATATTCAGACTTTAACTCAAGAGCTAAAAGATGTGAACAGTTGAACCTATGTAAAAAGTGTACTGGCCAGGGACATTATAAGAAAGACTGTAAATCTAGGTTAAGATTCAAGTGTAAGTTTTGTAAAAGTTTACGACATGTCTCATCAATGTGTGATTCACCAAAGTGTCCAAACAATAGTACTCAAACTCAAAAGATACCTCCACCAAACAAAGGTAATCAAGAAAATGCCACTTTCATGGGACATTCTGTTTGTTCAAACAACGTAGCAAGAAACACCAAGATTCTTTTACCAACTATTACTTTGGACTTAGTGAATAGTGAGGGTAGCACCACTCCAGTGAGATGTCTTATAGACTGTTGTTCTCAACAAACATTTGTTTCGCAAAATGTAGTTAATAAATTGGGTTTGACACCAAACCCGAATGAACAAAAACTCAATATTGCATCCTTTGTTAAGGATAACTCGGACAAAAATAGCTATAAGACAATTGACCTGGAACTACATTTAGAAAATAAATTAGAGAAAATTGAAGCAGTTATTATTTCTAAAGTAGGACAAAACAAACTGGTTATACCCAAACTAGAACAAACCATAAATCATTTGGGAAAACACTACAAAATAGCTGATAGACATATCACAAACAACACAGTAGCTAACATTGAAATGTTAATAGGGGCAGATTATATTAATCTTATTCATAAGGGCATAGTAAAGATAGGTAATGGTATAGCTTATCAGACTATATCAGGGATAGCCCCTTTGGGTGACCTATCCAAATACAACCTAGACCTAAACCAAAATAGTTCATGACTAACAAATACTATGTGCCTCAACTCAGTCCTACATAACACCTGTAAGAATAGCAACACTTTGAATAATATTATATCAACTGAGAACATTAATTCATCACTATCAAATGAAACTCTGGATGAGGCAATTCAAACTTTATGGTTGCTAGAATCTGTGGGTATACATGACACAAATCAAACTTCAGAAGATCAGTTAATGGTAGAAAGATTTGAAGACACCATTCAGTGCAAAGACAATAGTTATTTTGTTGAGTTACCTTGGAAAATAAATTGTCCAACTTTAAGAGATAATCTCAAAGTAGCTAAAGGACATTTATATAAAGTAATGAAAAAACTCAAACAAGATAATAATATTCAAAAGTACAGTGATGTCTTCAAAGAACAGCTACAGAAAGGCTTCATTGAAGAAGTAACAAATAACCCTTTTAAAAAAGATGGTTGTCATTATTTAACCCACAGGGGGGTTTATCGACAAGATGCCCCAACAACAAAACTCATAGTAGTATATAACTGTAGCCTCAAAGACAGTGATAAACACAGTTTGAATGATTGCCTGATTGAGGGTCCTAATCTCATTTCTGACCTTGTGAAGATCTTACTGAGGTTCAGGTTAGATAAATATGCCGTACAAAGTGACATTTCAAAGGCATTTTTGAGAATAAATCTTAAAAATGAATATGATAAGAACCAACTTAGGTTCTTATGGTTCAAGGATCCATTTGATTTGAATAAAGGGTTCATAACCTATAGATTTAATGTTGTGTTGTTTGGAGCCAATTGCTCACCTAGCCTATTAGCATTGACAATTAGACATCATGAACCAGTTTAATAACTCTTTAACATTGAACTTCCTCAAGGAACATTTTTACGTAGACAATCTAATAGGCTCAAGAACAACAAAATCTGAATTATCTGAAGTCTATGAACACTCTCAGAACATTATGCAACAAGGTAACTTTGAACTTAGAGAGTGGATTTCAAATGATGAGGATTTAAACAAAAGGATTTTAAAGGATAATAATGGTCTTACTGAGCCATCAGACAGAGTTAAAACTTTAGGTATGAACTGGTATTTGGATGCAACTTCTAACAGTCATGATTCAATCTGTACTAAAGGTTTTAAACTTGATGAGGAAGCAAATACTAAAAGACAAATATTATCAGAGGCTTCCAAAATTTTTGATCCCATGGGTCTATTCCTGCCTTCAACAATAAAATCAAAGATTCTCCTCCAAGAAGTTTGGAGGACAAATGTTGGGTGGGATGATCCAATAACAAATGAAGATCAAAAATCTTGGAAGAAGTTAGCTGCTGATTTAACAAAAGTGCAGAACATTAAAATTCAAAGGTGCTGTGGGTTTAGGGATAAGCCCCAGAGACTTCATGTGTTTGCTGATGCAAGCACACAAGCTTATGGGTGCTGTGCGTATCTTGTAAGTCCTACAGAAAGTCATCTAATTTATGCAAAAGGGAAAGTTGCACCTCTCAAACCTACCCGAACCATACTTCAACTGGAACTATTGGCTGCTGCATTAGCCATTAAAACCATTTCATTGCTTAAGGATGCTTACCATGATGTGAACATAACTGATATCCACATCTGGCTTGACAGTCAGATTTGTCTTGCCTGGATACGGAATGATAGCATTAATAGTAATATCATCTTTGTAAGAAATAGGCTAAAAGAAATAGCTGAAGCTAATGAAAGCCTACAAGTAAACTTTCACTATGTTCCAACTAAACAAAATCCAGCAGACTTTCTGACCAGAGGTTTATCCTACAAGTTGTTGAAGTCAAACAAAACTTGGTTCATGGGACCTAAGTGGCTCTGTAATACAGACCAATGGCCTGTGGAACAAGTTAACTTGACATTAAATTTAATCTTTTCAAATGAAAAGGTTGAACCAATCACTAATTATGAACGTTATTCTGATTTCAGTAAACTTGTCAGGGTCACAGCCTACTGTTTGAGGTTTGCTCACAACTGTTTAACTACAATAAACAAACAGCTAAATAAAAACAATCATAATTATACAGAAGTTGCAACCAAGTACTGGATAGGGCATGCACAACAAAAGGAGTAAAATAAAGAGTTAGAATTCTTGACTAATGGGAAACAAACAAAAGAACCTGTACCATCAGTAGTTGTGGATCTAAATTTGTTCAGAGATGAGGAAGGCCTTCTAAGGTGTAAAGGGAGATTAGACAAATCAAAACTGTCATACAAAAGCAAACATCCAATCCTTTTACCTAGATTTAGCTATTTGACCACATTAATCATCAGACAAACACACAATGATGTACATCATATGGGAGTACCACAGACACTAACTACATTAAGAAAAACTTATTGGATACCCAAGGGAAGGATCACTGTTAAAACAGTCCTGAGTGAGTGTGTCACATGTAGGCATATTCATGCTAGGCCCTATAGGAAACCAAATCCTCCTGCTTTGCCAGAGGAGAGAGTTACTCTCAACAGACCCTTTGAGACTGTAGGCATTGACTGTAGGGGTGGTTGACACTGAACAAAAAATGTACATTGTACTGTTTACATGTGCTGGCTCACGAGCTGTTTATCTGGATGTTGTGGAGGACCTTACAGCAGAATTTTGTTGCTGTCTTTAAGAGATTCTGTGCACAACATTCAGTACCCAAGACAGTTTGGACTGACAATGCTACATATTTCAAGGCTGGTGAACAAGTCATCAACGACTTGTTAAGCAACGAACTCACACAATTATATATACAAAATTCAAACATAAAGTGGAAGTATATTCCAGTTGCCTCTCCTTGGTATGGTTCTATCTGGGAGAGGAATATACAAACAGTAAAGAATTGCTTGAAGAAAGCAATTGGTAAAAAACAGATACACTTATTTGAGTTGCTCACTCTCCTGGCTGAGATTGAGAACATCATCAACAATAGACCACTCACTTATGTGAGTGACAACATTAATGACCCGGAACCATTAACTCCAAATCATTTGATTCGGGGAGAACAAGTTAGTCTCCTGCCGGACTACAATATAGACTCTTCAGAAGACCCAAACTGGACTCAACGACACGATGAACTCCAGACTAAGTTACAACACTTAACTAGAGTTAAAGCTCATTTTATTAAACAGTGGAAAACTGAGTACTTGATGGGTCTAAGGGGGAGAGACAAACAAATGACTAAGAAGGATTGGTCTGACAAAATTAAGGTAGGGGACCTTGTTCTCATACATGACAGTACTCCAAGACAATACTGGCCTCTGGCTAGAGTTTTAGAACTCAGACCAGGGGCAGACAGGGTAACAAGAGTGGTCAAATTAAGGACTTCAACGGGTGACACAACAAGAGACATTTCTCTTTTGTACCCTTTAGAGTCTGGACCCAAAACAATGGACTTTGGAGAACCTTCTCCACTGACAGTAACAACTGGAGACACTGAACTTCCAGTAACTATTCCTTTGACAGTAGGAGTGGTAACGCATCCTACTACAACATTGACAGACACAAGACCTCAGCGACAAACAGCATTAAAGGCACGACTAGTTTTACAACAAAAAATAGATGCTGGGGAATTGTAATTTTATCTTCTAACTTTCACTTTTTCTTTTCTTATGGTAAAGACCATAGACAGTTTCATCCTATGGATGTATATTTTCTCTTCTAATTAAATGCTACATCTTCTCCATGAGAAGGTGAGGATAAGCACTGTTAATCAGATTAACAGGCATTTACAGTCAAATAGTTAGCTAGTCTACACTCAGACATAAAAATTGGTGACAATGACACCAAAATTTTTATCTCCCAGGGCCCCCAGTATATGGAAAACTGATGAGTGGGTAGTTGGGAGGTAACAAAAATGGTTCACTGAGTAGGTAGGTAGTTAATCTAATAATTATTAAATTCCTTTTATGTCAATAACTGGGTGGATGAAACCAATTGGTTGCTCACCAGAGTTATTCTCCACACTAGTATTTATATAGTGTGACAAGAGCATGCTCGGTAATAGATATACATTACCGATCAACCAACCGAGGAAAAAACTAAGAGGACGCTGGTGGAAAAAGCCCAGCGAAAAAGGGAACAAGGGAGAACGAAAACGAGGAACGGGGCGACAAGACGGAACGAGAGAAGGGAGAAGAACAGACACCAAAAAAAGATCCCCACCAGCAAGTACGCTCTCGACAATTATACAGGAAGGAGAAAAGAGACACTCTAATAACCAGCAGTAAGTGACTAATTGTGTTTTAACCCAGTTAGAAGTAAACTCATTAAATTAAGCTGGGTCAGACAACTTAGGCCTACATTGTGGCCTAAGACCTAGCATCAACTCATAGCTTAACAAAGGTGAAGGTAGATTGCCCTAACCTAATTTGGTGAGGAATCCTACTGTGGACCTCAATTTATCTGCCCGCTCTGGACCATTTCCGGAATCTCTAGGCTGACCCTTACAAGGCTAGACTTAATCTACTCTATAGTTAGACTGGAGATATTAGGGGTGGGTTAATTGGGGACCAATTCATACAGAGCATTTTTCACATATGAATGGCTGTATAAATAACAGTAGGAGTTATTAAAAATCTTGGCCTGTTTAAAAACATTCTGATTCACAATTTAAAACATAGTGGGTAGAGATGTACTGTACCAACTGCAAATTATGGACAACTGCTGACTAGTCAGCTTTCAAAAGTTGGCTGACTATAAGAACTAGTTCTTTCTTAGGTTTACAGACAAAAGTATTTTAATTTCATGGCTGCTAACATACTTATTAATTTCTATTTAAATATACAGTATCTGTAATGCACATGCAATTTAGTATATGTTTCATATAAACTTAATGCATGCCTGAATGGCAACATCAATCATTTCACCATAATAGAATATTATTTGTCCTTGCATTTTACTATGGCTACAGTACAGGAATACCTCGGATAAGACGGTTAATTCGTTCCGCCGACATGCCGCACTGTTTGAAACCGCCCTGTTCGAGGCATGTTTTAATGGGAAATACTGTAGGTCGTTCCAAGACATTTTAAATTACGTTTTTTGTATGATTATTTTCGATAATTATAATGATTTAACATGTTTAAATGTGAAATAAAACAATAAGAATGCAAGATCACCAGTTGAAAATTCTTTTGTAGGAACGTCTTCTGCTTCTGCATCTTCCTCTTTCGCTTCTTCTTCTTCATAAACTCGTTGTTGTTCTAGATTGATTAGAGTTTCATTGTCTAGATCTTTCGAATGCGATTCAATGCACTCGATAACATTTGGTGCATCAACATTTTCGAATCCAAGATCCTTCCCAATGCTAACAATGTCAGTTGCAACTCCTGCAATATGATTTTCGAAACCACGAAAATCAGTTGCACAATGTGGTAGAATATTTTTCCACACTGCTCGCATATTACTCGCAGTGACTTCAAGCCACGCTTGATTGATGTTTTCTATAACATTTCTGATGTTATAATTTTTCCAAAAACTTGTAGTATAGACCGCGCGCGGGTTGTTTGAAACTTAGTATATCGTCGCATTGACATTCCTTTTATAAATATCTTAAATATTACATTAAATAATTAATTTTATATTATAATATTCAATCCGTCCTATTGCGAAATCCGTCCTGTTTGAAACCGTCTTATCCGAGGTATTCCTGTACTACTTTAGTCTGAAATGCTATGTCAAATTATTTCAAACTAAAGTCCTGAAGGAGGACTTAGCTATAGGTATAGGGCCTATCCTGCAATATTTCAAATTCAATTTAATTCATTATTTTATATAACCTATGCTATTATTTTAATAAATATGGAAAGAAAAAAAGGAGTGTTTTAAAATTTGTTAGCCAATACATGAAAGTTGATGCAAATTCCTAAAATAATATATGTTAGAGGATTGTGTGTATCAAAGGTTTAAGGGAAGCTTAAGTAGTTAAAGCTTAGCTAACATGGCCTAATTAGGACTTAATGTTTGAAAATATTTGTATTTGTAGCTCATATGATATATATTATTTCTCATTTCCAGAAATATATATATACACTTGTAAGAGAACAGCTGATAAATTTGAATTATTGGATCAATGAAAGAAAGCCACCCCCGCCTTCTTTAGTTAGCTATATAAGGCTAACCAACAAAAATATCACGACCTAACCTAACCAATCATTAGGTCAATTGTACGTCCTTGATGATTGGTTAGGTTAGGTCATTATATTTTTGTTAGTTAGCCTTATAAAGCTAACTAAGGAAGGCTGGGGGTGGCTTTCTTTCATTGATCCAAATTATTGACATATGCAAGCCAAAAATGAGCAACCAATAAATAATACTATTTAATTTTTGAGTCATCAGTTCACCTTGACATTACCATATTATCTTAACCATTGGATCCATTTTCTTTTAGTCTATCATCATAGAAAATTGTGTGCAAATTATTTCAAAAGGAAACTTAAATTAGATATTTAGCAAACATTTAGCAACTAAGCTAAATGAAATTAAAATACTTTTGTCTGCAAACTAAGTAAGAATGAGTTCTTATAGTCAGCCAACTTTTGAAAGCAGTTAGCCATAATTTGCAGTTGGTACATCTCTAATACAATAATACATACCCTCTTATAGTCAGCCAACTTTTGAAAGCAGTCAGCCATAATTTGCAGTTGGTACATCTCTAATACATACCCTAATTAATAATTCTTATTCATGATTTATGTATTATTAATAACTTTTACTTAAGAGCCCAGTAAGACCTAAAGTTTAAGGGCCAAATTAAATAAAATAACTAGTCCAATTTTACAATTCATTTTAAAAAATAAAGAGCCACTTAAGGAAAGAATAACAATCATGAAGCACAAGCCTTAGTCCAAAACTGTAGCCATCCTCAGATGTAAAGGATGCTAGGATCAGAGTTAAGAGGTCTATACAGGTCTCCTATAGGCTTATGTATAGAGAGAGCAGAAAAGGCAAGACAATGCAAGATGACAATTTCTGGTAAGAGTGAATAGGGCCTAATCAATGATTAAAATAATTAGTTGAATTTTGAGAGATTTAAGATCAATGCAAAACTTTCATTTTTTTATACTAACAGCCTTTAAAATATTTCACCCTTTCTAAATTGGCTTGTTTTGCTTCTGTAACTTTGGTACAGTAGTCAAAATATTTAAGAAAAAAATTAGACACCCCAAAATTATTCCATTTTGCAGTATGGTACAGGCCAGTAAGCCAATTTATTTATTTTCTTAAGACATTCAGTTTCCCAGACTAGCTAGGTCCAACAGAGCTATGTACACTTGAATTAGCTGTGTCAATAATAATACAGGATCATAAATTACTGTGCTACTATATTCTGACTACAATATGGAGAAGTACTAGTGAAGTACATGTTTAATATGCTTATACTTATAATATGTTAATACTTACCTAGCTAGTACCCATGGTCGTTTAGAATGAAAGGAAAGTCCTTTTACTCTCGCACTTTTTGTTTCAAATTTTGTTAACATTGTTTTTCTTATCACACTATTTGTTGAAGAAAATCAAGCTTCACCATTCAAATCTCTCGCCAAATGATCTTAATTTTAGGAATCTTTTATTAAAAATTGGCTGCTGTAAATTAAAAAAAAAGGGTTGAGCAAGACAAGTTTGCATAAGTTAGGCCCTATCCTATTATATAGTACATAAATCTCAGGTTTAGCATATTAAATGTCAATTAGTCTAGGCTTCAACCAAATGTACCGATATAATATTCAATTCAGTTCTTATTTATTTACAAGCCAATGTGTATTACTACACATCATCATTACAACACACAATGTACAGAAATGTAAACTGCCTTTAACAAATATAACTGATATAGAGGCAGAAATCAGTAAAACTTTACTATCTAGATAGTTTTCAGAGAAAATCTATAGGCACCTAATTACTCACCTAGATTAAAGATCTAACCTAACCAAAACTAGCTTAATTTAACCTAGCTCGGGTTTTTAAACTGGTTCTGCAAAAGCTTTTTATGGAGTTCTACGAGACATTTTCATGAGATTTTATAATGAAGTCTTACAGTGCCCGCGAAAAGTATCCGATCACTCAAGAAAATACAATATTTTCCCTTGATATTCAGAGACACGTAATTCACTTTCTATTTGTTCTAGCGACATCTGGTAACTTTGAGGTTGCTCGCTGATATGAGAGCTATCCAACGCATTCTCAAATTAGTGTTCTGGTAGCCTTCGTTGCGGGTGGCTGTGTCTCAAATTTGTCAGATTTCACTGTTTGTGTAAATTTCTTGATATTTTTTTTTTTTTACAGAAAGTGGTGTAAATAAAATTTATATATAATGTGTGCTAAAAAACAACTTAAGAGTGATTGTCGAGGTGCTATTGTTGCTTTGCATGCATGTGGGAAATCACAGAGACAGATAGCTAAGGAATTAAACATATCCCAAAGTACCGTTAATTTATGGGTTTCACAGGCTAAGAACAATGGTGGCCTAACCACGCCAGTCCCTAAAAAACGATCTGGCAGACCGAGAAAAACAAATTCGCGAACAGACAAACTTATGAAACGTTTAGTATTGAAAAACCCAACAATAACTGCGAAAGAAATAAAATTTAATATGAATAATTTGTTATCTGGTGTTTCTGAACGAACTATCCAGGAGCGGCTCCAAAAAGAACTCGGATTACCATCTCGCCATGCTGCTAAGAAACCGTTCATTAATGAAAAAATGCGTAAAAAACGTGTCGCATTTTGTAAAAAATACATTCATTGGACTGTTGATGACTGGAAGAAGGTTTTATTTAGCGATGAGTCGACATTTTTGACATTCAGAAGTTGTCCAAAAAAGGTTCGCCGGCCTATTGGCTCAAATAGGATGGACCCTAAATACACCCTAAAGACAATGAAACACCCTCCAAGTGTGATGGTTTGGGGTTGTTTCGGTTACTATGGGCGTGGAAACTTATATTTTCTTCCGAAGAACACAACTATGAATGGTGCACGGTATTTAGCAATGCTACAGGATAAACTTCCAATGGCAATGGCAATCCAAAGGACAAAAACATACATGCATGATGGTGCACCATGTCACAGGGCCAAAATAGTGACAAAATGGATTACTGACAATAAATTTGATATTTTGGATTGGCCTGGTAATAGTCCAGATCTCAATCCGATAGAAAATCTGTGGCTAATAATAAAAAATAAGGTTGAATGCCACGACACTGGCTCAGTCGAAAAATTACAAGAGGCCATCAAAAAGGTATGGTGCAAGGAAATATCAGTGGAAGTTTGTCAAAACTTGATTAAATCCATGCCAAAACGTCTAGAACAAGTCATCCAAACCAAAGGACAGATGACAAAATACTAATATAAGGTTAGTATACATTTAAACATTGTTTTTTATGTAAAAAATACAAATTTCAAGGGTGATCGGATACTTTTCGCGGGCACTGTATATATACTGTATTCCTTAACCCTGGTAAACCACAAAATTTGACATTTGTCCACAGCCATCAAAAATATAGCTCCACTTATTAAGCATAACCCACTGCTTTCTTCATCATCATAAACTTGCAATGAAATGCATGCCACAAATGGCATGTCCAAATTGATAAGAAAACTTGGTTAATTGAACCAAATTGTTTTTATGGGTCTATAACCTTCATGACCAACTCAGCCAATTTTTTCAGTAGGCTCATAAAAGTTTGGTAGAGGCAATAGCTACACATTTTAAACAAGCAAAATAACTAAAAACCAGAGCCTTTTTTCTGGAAAAAAATGTTCCAGAACTGTGCTATAAATGTTCTATGTACAACCTTTACTAGTTGTTACTCCACCTCACCTCATGACCATCCCAATCCAAAAAAAAAGCCTCTTTCCTATTCCTAAAATTGTCACAAATAAATAAAATGGGAGTAAAAATAAAAATATTTTCTTCTGCATGTTGAAAACAAATGTACTGGAATGCCATTCCAGCATGTTTTGCTAGTAAAAAGAAGCCCTGCTTAAAACCATCAATAAAGTTGTGGTACTCCAAACCTTATGGGCAACATAAAAAAAAAGTGATTTAGATACACCAGTCAATAATACCAATATATATTATTATTATTAAGGGCTTACCTTATCTAAAAAGTTATCATTACAAAGTTTTATAATTTTGATAGACTTTTCATACAATGAAAAGTTTGGCAGAAGTGACACACAGATTCTACAAAGAAAACAAGAAGCAGCAGTAAAATCCTATTTTAATATGGCAAATTAAAGATGGCTGGAAGACCACGTGCACATTCAACAATTGTCGAGCCACATCAAATATTACTACATTATGTTAGGTTAATTGAATGCCCAGTTAGCAGGGTTGGTGATTTTTTTTGATTTTTTCTCCATGCTCAAGATACATTGAAACGAGTAAAAAAGATCCTTTTCATTCCTATAAGTTCCTGTAGCACTAATAACATGAAGTAATTGAAGCAAACTATTGTATTAGCTATTTAAACAGCTAAGTTATTTTCGAGGTTGGATAAGACATTGCACCTTTGCAATATGCAGAAGGTGCCAGTTTGTGAATATATCCAAGATTTATTCTAGGCCTAGAGTGCAATAGCTGTTGCAATGAGCACTGTGTGAGTACAAGGAAACCAAGGGCAACACTTGGGTTAGGCTAACAGTTAAAAGAGGATTCTTACTATATTACAATATTTATATAGTTATATGGAATGATGAAGATATTATACCTCTCCATTTTTCTTTTCTTATTTTTATAATATAGATCCAATTTCTAATTAGGATAAAATGGCAATATCTTAAAAAAAAACAAATGTTTTGCTATACAGTTAATAAGCTACACTACACTGTGTAAAATCAATTTATTTAATTTGAGCTGCAAAAGCTGCAAAATTAGTATTCCTTTTCAAAACTTTCAATCAGCATTTGGGCTCAAGAGCTCTACTGTACTTTTCATTTGTAATTTAGAAATACTGTGTATATATTTTTTATTTAAGTTTTAACTCCATAATTCTTTGCTTTGGGTCAGCAAATTAAACTATCATGACAAGATGACCTTAAATGTTTTCTACAAATGAAATATGTTTTATATCAAATGAGTGGAATAAAAATTTAAATTAATTATTAATGCTTTATAGAAATAGTAAATATGTTCTACAAATGTTTATTCACTTTAGGACAGTGGCTATTATGATTTTAATTAATGTTTAAGAAAAAAAAAAGTCAACAGAGATATCTTAATGTCACTATAATCAAGAGTTATATGTAAATTCAAAAACCTTGTTTTACTGAAAAATAAATAGCAAAGTTCATTACCATTCTTTATGTATTACCTACACTCATACTGTAGTGATTAATTAGTAGTTTTTGCATTTTATAATTTTTTTATTTTTAGTCATATAGCATCAACCAGGGCTATTCAGTCTGGGTAATGGTCTGGGGCTAATCAGTCCACCTCAACTAATTAACAAATTAGAAATTTTTAAATTTGCCAGTGGATTATGATAGAGGAGTTTGAGGAATATTTGAATAGTAGTAGTAAAAATGATGCAAAACAACCCTTTGGCAAAACCTGGTGTCTCAAAAACCAATGTTTGGCAAGACCTTGCCTGGTGCCCATAGTTTTGATCAATTTCAAAATGGCTTTGGGAAAGTATTGTCAATTAGTTGTTGTTGAAGGGCAAATGTGCAATTTTTATAAATATGCAGTGATTTGTAGGTTACCAGTATTATTAATCAAACTTCCAGTGCAATTAGCCCCAGTGAAATTTCATCACTGGGGCTATTCAGTCTGCCTGCATTTTTTTGTAAACATATAATTAATACCATTTTTACACATGTAATGACATATACTTGCAATAATCTGTTTTGTTTGTATGTTCCAGGTGTTTATTGTTTATTGATGCTTTAGCTACAGGTGATTTTCAGGAAAAATGGTTCAAACATATAAGAATAAGAGCAGTACAGATGATCATGAGAGAAAGTTAGCTGATGCTCTTACTGCTGTTAGAGTGCATGGAAAGAGTGCCAGAAATACTGCTAAGCAAATGAACATTAGTAAGACCACACTTTTGAGACATTTGAAAAGTACAGATGAACAAGCAGCAGATAATACTAAGAGGCCAAGAGCTAGGTTTGGCCTACCAGTGCATAATGAAACTGAACTAGCCAAGTGTCTTGCAATCATGGCAAAGTGGGGTTTCAGTTTGACTGCTACTGAAGTGTGCAATTACGTGCAAGACTATGTTAAAGCCTGTAAGGAAGAGAACACTTCAACAGCCAAATATCTGCATAAATATTGTAAGTTCAAGGATAACAGGCCTGGAGAGGACTTGGTTTATTCTTTCTTAAAAAGGTATAGCCTATCTTCAAAAAAGGCCAGCACTCTGATACCATAATAGTAAAGTTCATGATTCAAACCCAAAATACTTCAGAGTTCCTTTGGCCCAAATGAGAAGACATAGATCAGGTCAACAGGAGCTTCTTCATGTATGGACCTCTCACTGTGAAAGGCGCAATACCTTTTACATTTAATACACACATCCTAAACAGTGACCCCGCAAGGGGGTTCTAAGCTCGTGCTCTTGAGTGCTCTTTGTGCTCGTTTGTACGTGCTTGTTCCTGGAGGTTTCACGTGCGCCCTCCCGGCCCTAGCACCCAAGGATGATGGGGCTCGACCCTGCAGTCCTTGGTCTTTTTCCACTTCGACTGTCCCCTCCACCCTTTCTTTTTCCTCTGTCTTTCCTCTCACTTTTTCTTTGTTTTTCCGCTGAGATATGCCCTTTAAATAGAGGCGAATCGGTTCTTCCTGAACTAAAAAAAAAATCCTAAACAGTGAATACCAAAACTTCAGGGCCTATTTAAAGCTCCAGAAAAAGAACAACTAGCTAATAGTTGTTATAGTGAAGTGAGAAGTCTTCATTCTAATGTAAATATTAGCAACCGTTACATTGAAAGTAGCCTATAGTATTACCTAAGTGTTTGAAAAAAAAAATTATATATATATATATATATATATATATAAAAAGAAAAACAAAAATGACAAACTTACTAGTGTAAAAATATTTCTTGTTACAGTCATTGAGAAAACAGTGGATTACAAGTGAAAACTAGCAGACTTTTGGGACCCAGACCAATTAGCCCCAGTAGCTAGGACCACTTTGGCCGAAAACTCCAATGGGAACTGACTGCCATTTTTCACTAATTATTCAGCAAGTATCATAGATATAAGATTTATATTTATATCATAGATAGCTTATAGCAGGTGGGTCATTCACTGATAAAAGCAAGACTTTCCATCAATTAGCAGGTTTCTTATTTGAGGGCTTGCCAAAAGCGGATTGAATAACCCCGGTAAACACTACTGATTTAAATCAGTGATTTTATTTTTAAAAACCATAATTTAAATTAACCAACCCTGCCAGTTAGGTCAACTGAAGGCAATATCCTATTTTGGCATCCAAAATTATTCAACCAACCAAAAATAAATGGTACTCCAACACTTTCAAATTACTTGTTTATGTTAATTAGGTTAATTGACTGCCTGGTTAGGTCAACTGTACACCCTTGATGATTGGTTAAGTCTTGATATTTTCATTAGTTTAAACAAAAATATAACAACTTAACCCTTTGGTGACTGGTATACGTTCCTTTGAACTTAAAATTGTTATTTACAATTAGATGTTAGTAACTATAGTCACTTAAATGACCCATTTTTGGGTTAATTTTCTGACAACTAAAAGATACCTATATAAACATGTAGATGTATTTGTGGAAACGTTGTATCATTGTACAATTTATATTTTTTTCATTGGGACAAATATGTCCCTTGGTCCTCAAAGGGTTTTTTCCTAACCAATCATCAAGGGTGTACAATTGACCTAACTGGTTGGTTAAATAATTTGGGATGCCAAAATAGGATATCACCCAACTGAATGCCCACTTAGGTTAATTAAATGCAGGGCTGTGGAGTCGGAGTCAGGAGTTGGAGTCATGGAGTCAGTCAATTTTGAGTGGAGTCGGAAGTGCATAGTTGGATGGAGTCGGAGTCGGTGCAAATCCTTCAACTATAACTATAGCAGCCTAGGCCTAGCTCAATTTTATGAATAAAATAGATTTAACCTAATGTTTTAATATATAATATAATATATAAATATAGTTAATTAATTAATTATAATCCTTATTAATTATAAGCAACATAATTAATAAGGAAATTTAAAAATTCAGTTTAGGTTAGTACATTTTGTTACGGATGTTTATAATAATACAAAAACATCTTATTAATTTGCTAAACCAATAATAATCTTATTTTGTTTAAGCTTCAATCAGTTTGTATTTTGGGATTTATTGTAATTTTTTAATAAAGAGAAAAAAAGCTATTAAGGCATAGTTACAGCCACTAAGTAACCTGATGAGTCATGTGGTGCTGACGAAATGCCTTATTTATGAATCTCCATTGGCCTAATAAAGCTAATCTTAATCAATTTGGCCTTAACATTCCATCGGAGTCGGAGTCGTAATTATACAAGTCAGATTTCTGGAGTCGGAGTTGGAGTCGGCAAATTTTATCACCAACTCCACAGCCCTGATTAAATGCCTGGTTAGGTCAACTGTATGCCCTTGATGATTGATTCAGTTAAGTCATGGTATTTTCATTAGTTTAAATGAAACTATCATGACAACCTAACCAATCATCAAGGGCATACAGTTGACTTAACCAGGCAATCAATAAATTAAATCCCAAACCTAGATTAATATGGTAAATTCAAAAATTATTCCAAAAACATTTATTTTCATTAATTAAAACCGGATATCCTATTTTGATAGTATACATAATATTACTAAACAACAACTATTTTTGGAATTTAATTTATTGTATTAAAACAGGATTTTACCAAAAAAGTAATGCAAATACCTCAACTAATAATAGAGCTGGTAAATCTTAAGAAAATGTCGCCACCTGCAATAACTTGCTTATAACATATTTGCACAAAAAAACAGGGTACTTTCCTGTTATCCTTGACCCCACACTTCTTGCCACTCGTTAAGTAACTAACCTAACAACCTAATTACCAGTAAGTTCAACAAGTTCATTTTCTCAATTAAGGAGAATATTCCTAAATTAGATAAGATTAGATTAGGTTAGAGTTAGTAAGTAGGTAGCTAATAGGAATCCTACATAAAAAACTGCCTTGAAAGAAGCCATTAAAGCATGGCAAAAAGTCTGGAGTCTGGAATAACAGGAAAGTACCAAACACAGTACTCTTGAAGAAAGTGTGGCAATATCCTATTTTGGCATCCCAAATTATTCAACCACCCAAAAATAAATGGCACTCCAACACTTTCAAATTACTTGTTTATGTTAATTAGGTTAATTGACTGTCTGGTTAGGTTAACTGTATGCCCTTGATGATTAGTTAGGTTGTCTTATTATTTTCATTAGTTTAAACAAAAATATAATGATTTAACCTAACCAATCATCAAGGGTGTATAGTTGACCTAACTGGTTGGTTGAATAATTTGGGATGCCAAAATAGGATATCACTGAAAGTGTTAGCTATACTGTTATGTAAATTATGGCCATATAGTTATTTTTTTCAAAATTCAGGTAATAACATATTAAGATTATCTGACTTATTAGCCACTATAATCTTTTAATAATTAGTAAAAACTTGAACCAACTTCACAACATATTTGACAACATACAAAAGACAGTATAGTATGGTAGAATCACAGTTTAGCATCGTAAAAATTATATATTTTTTTTTTAAATAAACAAACTAACCAAAAATAAATGGTACTCCAACACTTTCAAATTACTTGTTTACTCTATGTTAATTAGGTTAATTGAATGCCCAGTTAGGTTAGGTCACTCTTGATGAGTAGTTGTCATGATATTTTTGTTAGTTTTAATGAAAATATCACAATATAATGATATACAATAATCCCTTGTTTTATGTAGGGGTTCTGTGCTTGTGTGACCCACGTATAACAAAAAAATGCGTATATGAAACACGATACAGTATATTTACATTCAATTTACCCCAATACATCCATTTACAAGTTACATGGGCCTATATATAGCCTGATTTAACCTTATTTCAATATTTATCTATTCAAATTTAGCATTTTAGGTATGGCATGGCTTACCCACATATATGCAAAACTGCGTAAAACAAGGGATTACTATAATTAATATTTTTGTTAGTTTTAATGAAAATATCATGACTTAACCTAACCAATCATCAAGGGCATAACAGTTGACCTAACTGGGCATTCAATTAACCTAATTAACAAACAAGTAATTTGAAAGTGTTGGAGTGCCATTTATTTTTGGTTGGTTTGTTTATTTTGAAAAAAAAAAAATAAAAAAATTACAACACTAAACTGATTCTACCAACAGTACTCTTGAAAAACGTTATATACAGGGATGGGGAGTTAGCCAAAAACAACCGACTCCTGAGTCGGTATTTTTAAAAACTGACTCCGACTCCCGACTCTTTCCTTATCATGCTGATCTACAACCTTATAAATATTGGGATGTTTGTTTCATAGATGGCATTTCAAGTTTGAGGCTCTAGTTGGAGCATTAGCATGTTTCCCAGTGTAAGCACTAATTTTTGCATTACACTCTTTACCATCCTTTTCTACTTGACAAATAAAAATACTTTCATCCTCATTTAGCTTAAAATATTGAAAGACTGCTGATTTTCTACTAGGCCCACGACTCATTACTAATAGGGACTAATTAAATTAATAATTAATATATTGCTAATTTTTATATGGTACCTAGTATCCTAAAATAGAAATATGAAATTCATTTGCTAAGATTTACCAGAACAATAAATCAAATGTGGAAATGTGAATCTAGAATTAGTTCAGGAAGATATTTATTTAGGGCAGAGTAGTATTCTGGTAAATTGTTGGCATATAGAAATTGAATCAAAGAGTCGGGAGTCAGTCATTTTTACCGACTCCCGACTCCCCACCTCTGGTTATATATATAATGACCATGCTAGTTATTTCTTCAAAATTCAAGTAATGACATCGTAAGATTAACCCTAACTGGTAACCTATTTGCACAAAAAACAGTACTCTTGAAAAAGTGTTATATTCTTATGTAGATTACAGCCATCTAGTATTTTTTCCAAATTCAGGTGATGACAACAGTGAATATTCATTTTAACACCACTCTAGATTTTAGGACAAGAAAGTACTTTTTAGGGTAATTTTGATGTGTTATGCACAAATTTGACTTTGTTTTCTGTGCAAATATATAGTTTTTGAGATACAAGCAAATGAAATTATCTAAAAAAATATACATTTGCACAGAAAACAGAAGTAAAATTCATGCATATCAAATAAAAATTACCCTAAAAAGTAGGCCTACTTCATTATATTAAAAAAACTAACCCAACCTAACTTAACCCACCCTTACCTTATTGGTAATATTCTAATCTTCCCTGAAAATAGTCACTATTGCACTTTGGATGGTAGAATCACAGTTTAGTGTCATAAAAATTTTTTTTTTGCAATATCCTATTTTGGCATTCCAAATTATTCAACCAACCAAAAATAAATGGCACTCCAACACTTAAATTACTTGTATATAACTTATGTTAATTAGGTTACTTGAATGCTCAGTTAGGTCAACTGTACGCCCTTGACACTTGGTTTGGTTAAGTCATGATATTTTCATTAAACTAACAAAAATATCATTAAATGATATTTTCATTAAAACTAAAAAATATCATGACAACCTTACCAATCATCAAGAGCATACAGTTGACCTAACCAAGCATTCAATTAACCTAATTAACATAAGTAATTTAAAAGTGTTAGTGTCATTTATTTTTGGTTGGTTGAATAATTTGGAACAGCAAAATAGAATATCAGCAAAAAAAATTTTCTACAATGCTAAACTGCGATTCTCAACAAAAAATTTTTAGGACACTAAACTGTGATTCTACCCTTTGGACATTTTAAGGATGTAGGAATTACACCATGATCAGAAAAAAGTTTCAAAGCTTCGCCATCATCTAAGCCAGTGTGTTTGATTTCTTCAAAATCTAAGCTACACTCCTTATAGGAGGAAATGCAATTAATATAAAAGGCCTTTGTTTCGTGGTCATCCGTTTATAAAGGGCTTAATGACATCATAACTATGGCTTCACTGGCTGGTACTAGATGGCATAAGGATGATGATATTTTCATTATTTTTGTACTTTTTTATTTGATTTGCACAAGAAAAGAAGGTCATTTTCCTTAGTAATTTTTAATGAGGATTAATACTTTGGCACACCTAAAGCTAAAGCACCCCCTGTGTAATTTCTTTATTTATAGTCAGATTTTTATGAAATTTTCAATATAGAGGTTTTCATGACAGACATCAGAATAACGAACACCATTTTTTTTTTAAAAAATGATGAAATTTTTTTTACAAAAAGGGCATACAGTTAACCTAACTGGGCCTTTAATGTTATTCCGATGTCTGCCATTAAAGGCCCAGTTAGGTCAACTGTATACCCTTGACAATTGGTTAGGTTAAGTTGTGATATTTTCATTAGTTTTAACAAAAATAACAACTTAACCTAACCAATTGTCAAGGGCATACAGTTGACCTAACCAGGCCTTAAATGACAGACATCAAAATAACAGTGAAGGCCCAGTTAGGTCAAGTGTATACCCTAACTGGGTTGAAACCTATAAATCCAAGAAGTTATGGAAAAATAAAATGTTTTTGAAGATTGTATGCATTATTCCGATGTCCGCCATTTTCAAATACTGAGAAATTGAATCTTAGGTAAAAATTTTGAAAAAAAAGTGAAAAAATTTTGGAAGTTTTTATAAATTATCAGGTCATCCCATAAGTAATGTCGTTTTTTAGATCGGAATTTGAAGGACAAAAAAACTCAACTGAAACTTTTTAATCTAGTATATATTTTCCATCGGAATCAATGACACTCTGTCAATGTCCTACAAGCTTTTCAATGCCATGTTTATAAAATTCAGGCAGTTTTGAGGCAAAAAACATACAAAGACTGGTGTGCAGGTCATCTAAAGAAGTATACTGTTTCTCATCATGATAGTTTTGCAGACTCCT
Organism: Bathynomus jamesi; assembly: GCA_023014485.1. Lineage (NCBI taxonomy): Eukaryota > Metazoa > Arthropoda > Malacostraca > Isopoda > Cirolanidae > Bathynomus > Bathynomus jamesi. Next base: position 1,191,696 of record JAJOZX010000207.1, on the reverse strand, counting down.
GAAGAGATGGTAATCTGCAGGCGCAAGGTCTGGAGAATATGGAGGATGTAGAAGTTTTTCCCACCCAAGCTCCTCAATTTTTGCAGAAGTGATCTGAGCAGTATGAGGCCATGCATTGTCGTGGTGGAACACGATTCCTTTCCAATTAACCAAAGAAGGTCTCTTTTCTTTTAGTGCAGTATTCAATCGATCCAGTTGTTGACAGTAGTCTTGAGCGGTGATTGTTTGGTTGTGTGGTAAGGTTTCAAAGTGTATTACACCACCTTTATCCCACCAAACACTAAGCAACACCTTCCGAGGGTGAACATTTGGTTTTGGCTGTGGTGTCGCTGGTTCTCTGGCACAAACCCACTGTCGATGAACTTAACATTCTGGTATAGTATCCACTTTTCATCACTAGTCACTAAATGGTGCAAAAACAGATCTTGGAGTTCATGGGAATGAAAAGCTGTGATAATGTTTACCCACACCCTCAGATTGTCAACCGACAACTCATGTGGCACCCATTTTTCTAACTTAGACACTTTCTCGAGTTGTTGCAAATGTTGATGGATGGTGGACAGGGATGAATTGAGTTTCTGGGCCAATTCTTCGACAGTTGTTGAACAGTCTTCTTTAAGTGCAGCGAACAGCAGGTCATCATCAAACTCAGCAAGGCATCCAGAGCGTGCTGCATCTGTCAAACAGCAGTCACCACTCCTAAACTTTTGAAACCATCTTTGACATTTCCTCACATGCAGAATATCATTGCCATAAACATCCTGAATGTTTCGCGTTGCTTCAGTAGCACTATTCCCTTTTTTGAACTCATAAAGCATTATATGCCTGATATGCTCTTCTGATACCGCCATGTTTATGAGGGGTTCACATAAAGCAAAACACATGCCTTCACTGGTCAAGGTCTGTAAAGTATGTAGCGAAACACGATAGATCTCCTCTTAGATATAACCTTTGGAAAATTTATGCTTAAACTGAGTATGACTAGTTTAAACTTACTTATGGGATGACCTGATAAAATACAATATTTGAAAACCTCTACATTGAAAATTTCATAAAAATCTGACCATAAATAAAGAAATAACACAAAGGGTGCTTTTGCTTTAGGCATGCCAATATTTTTTAATGGTTTGGTGTTAAAACAAATATTATCCATGACATCTTAATATTAACAATCATAAATTTGTCAAACTTTTCAATATCATATACAAGGGGGCAATCTCAATGCACTATGGCACTCATGCTTTAGCCTTAGCTACTACAAACTGTGCCAAATTTTGCAGATGGGTAATAGAAAAGGTGAAGTTCTAGATGTCAAATACAGTTTGGAGACAATTCATAACATCTTGGTAGGGTAATATACTAAATTACCATAGGTTATGTTAGACTAGGTTAGGTCAGGTTGGTTAAGCTAGGTTAAATTAAGCTTAAATGTTAGGAATGTAGCTACTTATACTTCGATAATCAAAATAAATGAAATCTACAGAATAATACTATAATTTGTAATAGGTAAGTACTAAGTACTTTTCGTTATAGAAAATTACAAAATATATTCACAAAAAAGTACTATGTAGATGTAGTACGATACTAAATACTAATACTGTAGTACTAAATTGTTAATATTTTAACAAGCTATATTTACAAATATATAATTAATTGTAGTGTGATAAATTAAACAAAAACACATACCTTGCAAAATATATTTACAAAAAATTTGCAAACAAACCAATTGAACCCAAGGACAAAATACAATTACAAATTTAAAACATTGATAACAAAAAAAAAATTTTTGCAAAGAATACTTAAATATTTACAAATATCTACAAAAAATTGACTCAGTGGCGACTGTTCTCCACACTAAATCCAGTGTGCAAGTTAATACGGCAGAGGAAGAAAACAGAAACCCATGTATAAAATGTGCTTTGGACTGCAACCTACATACATTAAGATGTGATGAATGCAGACTAAGGATACACTACAGTTGTAGTGAACTGCCTATTTATTTATTTCTCATCTTTCAAAATTCAAAAAGAAAATTCTCATGCTTTAAATGTGCTCATTAAATTTGCGATGACTATGAAAGACAATTTGAAGAGCTTGAAGTAGAACAAACTGGCAGGAGAGTTTCAGCAGGAGGAAATTGTCATTGCCAATGCAGAGCTTGCTGAAAAAGTGAAAAACCCTCAAGATGAGACCCTATAGAGGGAAACTGCAAGCAAAATAGGCACCAAAAGAGAGAAAACAAAAACAGGAAATAGACTAAGACCTTCAACAAAGTGAACAACCCCACTGTACACAGTCACCAAAAAGCCAAAGGTGAAAACAAGAAGCCAGTATGTAAGTATTACAGGAAAGGTTTGTGTAAATATGGACTTAAGGGAAGAGAATGCCCATTTGCTCACCCACCACTCTGCAAAAAATTTATAAATGATGGTAATGACATTTCTGGATGTAGATCCAATACAAGATGCGCCTATCTTCATCCTCAAATTTGCCAGAGCTCATGGTGGGAAAGAAGTTGTTTTAAAGAAAACTACAATTTGGCCCATCTGAAGGGAACAATCCAAATGCAGCCACATCAAAATCAATGGAGAGAATACCAGGATAGTGAGCCTGCTATCCATCAGCCCCATCTGGTCCAAGGGATGCAAGAAAACCCAAGATCAAATACCATTTCCTGCAACCAGATCTTATGCTGATGTAGCAGGTCCAGGTAAGCCCACTGGTGATAATAGTACAGCAAGCAACCATGAAACCCCCATTGGGGTTTTATCACCTCCCGAAACCTGGGCTCCTTATACAGAAGCAAATGAGAACCCCAGCAGGAATCTTACAAATGCCCTACATGTGGGAGATGAAACAAAACTCCACAAATGTACCACTATTTACTTAAACTTCCAGGCCTTTACTCAAACCGTACCAAAGTACCTTACTGTACTTAAAGAGCTTAGTGGAAAACATTACTAGCACAGTTATATCCCTCACAGAAACACACCTGAACCCCATGATCATGAGTAGTGAAATTGCAATCAAAGGGTATACCACCCATAGATGCAGCAGAGAAGGCCATCTAAATGGTGGTGTCCTGACATACGGTACATCCCTGAAAACATTCAAAGTGAACTGCTCATGGCATACTCAAATGGAACCTGTGAACTCCTAATCATCATGCTCAATATAAATAAGGAAGACATAATACTAGTGAATATCTATAGCCCCCCAGATAGCTCCCATCTAGAGCTCACCAAAGTTCTGGAAAAAATCAGGCAATGCCCAACTATCATACGCAACAAGAAATTTAATCATTATGTACAGGAGACTTTAATCTCCTAAAGTGCACCTGGAACCAATATGGTAGTATGAAATCAGGGACAAAAAGATCCAAATCAAAACACCTGGATGAGTTTATGGAAAAACTCCTAGTACAGCATGTTCACTGCCCAACTAGAAAAAATATCCTAGATTTAGTGCTGACAAATAATGCAACTACAATTGACCACATTGTTATAACACCAACTATACACTCCGACCAATGTCATGCACATATTCACAAACTTCTCTCCACAAATGTAAGCAAGACCCATGTCAAATGGACTTGCCATACTCTTACCTAAACCTGCACAAGTCAGACTGGACATCAATAAATAACTGTCTGGCAGAAATAAACTGGGAAGATGAATTAGAAAACCTAGAACCAGAAGAATGCTGGAGTAGAATACAATACCTGCTATCATCAGCATTATACAAGCACACACCAAAGAAAAACGATATTGCAAAGAAGCACCTGATAAAAGAACACAGATACAAAAGGACACTTATGAGAAAGAGAACAAAGCTATCTAAACAACTGACAAAGCAATTAAGTGATACAAGACGTAGTAACATCCAGAAACAGATACTGATGTTAGAACTTAAAATAAAGGAGTCAACCATAAAAGAGAATATTGATAATGAACACAAAGCTATTGGCACTATAAAGGAAAATAGCAAATTCTTCTTTAGCTATGCTAAACACAAAGCAGTTATCAAAACGAGCATTGGCCCATTGCTTGCTAAAGATGGGCTAACTCTCACATCTAATCCACAGGAAATGGCGAACATTCTATAATCTCAATATGCTTTAAGCTGGAGTACCCCTGTAGTAGCTAAGAAAATAAAAACTCCAGCATTTTTTGATAAAGAAAATGACAAAGACAGACCATTATTGAAAGATATACAAATAACCACAAGAGATATACAACAAGCATAGTGATGTTAAAAAAAAAAAAAAATTTATGTCCGTTTTTTTTTTGTCATTTTTTGTTTTTTTTCAATAATTAATATAGATATTGCCAATTTAATTATAAGGTATACTTTTGCAATGATATATATTATAAAAATAAATAAATAAATAATAAAATAGGCCATATGGTACCAGTATAGAATGTCCTTTTCAGCCTATTTACAGAAAAAACTGGCCTCTTTCTTGCACTGAAAGTCTTGTATCTTGAGATCCGTTAAACTTGCGAGAACACTGGCTGGGAGCTGACTGCCCATTGTCCAACCTTTCCAGGACTCTCCCATCCATGCCTCGGATTTTGAATCTCCCGCTTAACTATCCTTTAGACCCTAGACCCGCGATGACATTTTCCCCCTGAGACCATCCATATATATACATACACCCATATACATATATAGGTGCTACTGTAGTATGCGGTCTACCGTTAAGTTTCTACTGTAGTATGCGGTCTACCGTTAAGTTTCTACTGTAGTATGCGGTCTACCGTTAAGTTTCTACTGTAGTATGCGGTCTACCGTTAAGTTTCTACTGTAGTATGCGGTCTACCATTCAAAATATTTAAAAGGAATTGAAAATGAATTGAAAGGAATTATAATTTAATTTACACAATTAAGGAATTATTAAAGAAGTTAAACATACTACTACCGCATACTTAACGGTAGACTGCATACTACAGTACACCCTTGATGATTGGTTAGGTTAAGTCATGATATTTTCGTTAGTTTTAACGAAAATATCATGACTTAACCTAACCAATCATCAAGGGCGTACAATTAACCTAATAAAATAATAAGATAAGAAGCTATAATTAAAAGGTAGACCGCCAAATCGTAGGTAGACCGCATACTACAGTAGCACCCATATATACCAATATATACATAAATACTTATATACACATATTTATATCTATTGTATACCCCATACACATGCATACTCACATATATACCTACACAAACTCATACACCTCTATTTCGCCCTTTTGTTACCTCTGAGATCATTTAGCACATACAGTACAGTAATATCCATACAGCCAAAAGAAACCAATTAAGCACAGACAGAGCAGCAAAGCTAGTACTTATATCCCAAAATGCAAAATTCCAAGAAAGTGAAGTAAAACATGGTGCTACATTGGCTTCGTCAACATCCAAATCTGCAATAAATACCAGTACCTGTGATATTGAAACTATTTGCTTTAATCAATCTAGTGATAATGATTCTTCAATGGAAATAGAATCAGATAATGAAAGTTAAACAGCATTAGGTTAACACAAAGGTTAAAGAAAGAGATGAATATTTTTATTTTTTTTATTTTTCTATTTGGAATATATATATATATATACACACACTGGTATTCTTGCCAATCACAATTATATATATTGTTTTATACCAGTATTATGTATTTTTTATTATGTATATTATACCAGTACCTGTGATATTGAAACTAGCATATATGCTCTACTCACGGAGCAACTGGTACACACATCCATCCTAGATGGCAACAACCTGGACAATGATTACCAACTTGCCAGATTCACTAGTATTAGTTCATATTTAAAATATTAATAAAAGATATTTTATGGGGGTTTTATAAAAACTTCACCAATACCATGGTCTTCAGACAGTCTCTAAATATACATATTTATGGGTTTTATGACTAAAATATCAGTATTCGTGGAGCTGTGAAACTGCATATTTACTAACCATTTTTTTGAAAAAGAATTTTTTTCTTGGTGTTTAATATATAAGCCTATATAGATACATAACTTGGAGCAAATTAAAAACTCTTAATATTTCTTATATAATTTAATTGCTGAAAAATATAAAAGAAAGGTAATTGTATACAATATCTCTCTCACCTCAGTCTCTAATAAAAATTATTGCAATGCATAGAAAATAATAAATAAAACCTTTCCTTTAAGTAAAAAAATTTTCAGTTGATCATATTTATGGAGATATTATTTGATTAACAATATCCATTTGACATGACATTTTTCTGATTGGGCTATTTTTTATTACTCTGCGACTTAATTAGTTAGTTGGTTTCTGTTCTGGCTATTTTTTTTTTAATTGGATTCAGTTTGGGTAATACCTCAGTTTGGTCATGTTTGTGATAGAATTATGACATGCTGTTTGTGTGCTTTCAACTTTGAGAACTTGATTCATCATGTGCCCTAGATGAAGACTAAAAAAGTGCATAACTTAACATATTACATTATCATTTGTATAGTTTAGGTCTCGGGGGATACGGGGGCAGAGCCCCTGTAAAGATCATGCATCACAAATTGATCAATATAGGGTTCACTTTATGATGCGTGATCTTTACGGGGGCTCTGCCCCTGTACCCCAAGACCTAAATTATACAAATGATAATGTAATAACATGTTAAGTTATGCACTTTTTTAGTCAAAAATACATTTTTCTAGTATACATTTTTCTAGGTTAGGTTAAGGGTAAATATGGATATTACGGCCTCCACCAAGTTGACAATACTGGCTATTATCAAACGTTTCAGCATAATTTTAGGAGTCTAATGGTATATGTTATTATTTGTGCAATTGCGTATTTATAATGTTATAGGCTTTTAAAGAAATTATTTTCATAACTCCATTTTTTGAATGACGTCATCATAAGTATATCTATTTGGGTAGAAAAAAACAAAAAATGAGGTATCGTGTTTTCCGTTTTATTCATCAGTTGATTTTCCAATATGGCGTGTAGAGGATGTGAAATGTATTTCGAAGATGTTATTATGGAAATTAACAATAGTGATAATTCTGCTGTAAAAAATTTTTTTAAACATGGTGTGGTACAGTCGTATTTTAAATGCAGAGAGTATGGATCTTTATGATTCCATTGATATTAGGATTAGGTTAGGTAGGTTAGGTTCTCTAGCAATTTGGACACTGGAATGCATTTTTCTAGTAATATTTGATGTGCAATGTTAAAATCTGGCCTTCATTTTATGGGGAAATAAACCAAAATATGTTAAAACTTTGAAGTCTCATAACTTTTGATTGGTTCATTTCCACATAAAATGAAGGCCAGATTTGAACAAAGCACATCATACACTACTAGGAAAATATATTTTGGCATCAAAATTGGGTGGAGGCCGTAATATCCATATTTACCAGGTTAAGTAAGGTTAGGTTGGTTTCCAAAAATAAATAAATGGAATTACATACTATAAATAAAGGTTTTACATCAATTGTGAAGTCAATTTCATAAAATTGAGGTGAGGGGGGGATGTTGTATACAATTACCGAAAGAAATGAATAGCCTAACCATAAACAACTAAAAAAATAAACTGACTTATGACTTTGTGCATATAAACAAATATTAAAAAAATCAAAATCCTTTAATATATGGTAGGTACAGTACCAAATAGCAAAATAAACAAAAAGGAAAAAATATTGCTCTTTGGCCTTTAAGTTTATAGATGCAGCCTTTAAATTTATTTCAAATTATTTGTTAAAGCACTTCTAAATAAATACAAGTTTAGAAGCTTTATCAACTTCTAATTTATTTCTTAATTTGGACTATACCAATCCAAAAGCAGAGAAGATTCAACTGCAGTCATGAACACTGAGACATTGTTCTGCACATCTTCAGACAGTTCCCTGATATATCTCCACCATGCTTGTGGGGTTATGTTCTTCAGTACGTACCGATTCACTGTAAAGATAGGATTTATTGAAAGGGGAAGACTTGGATTTAATTTTAAGGAGAATGGGAAATAACACTATGAACTCTGGTTTTTCAAAAATGATTTAAATCATAGTTTAAACTTCAAATCATTGGTTTAAATCAAATGGTTTAAACCAAACAACCCTGCCTTTCCACTTCCATTTCTGGCTTCATATCCAATAACATTGCCAACAAGCATATAAAAATCTATAGGCCTAATGCCCTAATCTACCAAAAATGAAATCCACAACAATATACAAATTCAGGCTAATAATTTATTAATATTTAAGCCAACTGGAAAGCAAGAACAATTGGAGAAACCGAAAACTTGCTACCAACAGACCCTTGCCAAATCATCATCTGTTACGTCATCATTATGAGCCTCACTGTGTCTCGGCAGATCAAAGGCGTGTTTTATTTAGCCACTTTATCAAAATCATAATTAATTAATAACTCCACTTTAAATCACCTCGTGTAGAATTTTCTGTTAAAAGATAGTTTACAAAAATAAAAAAGATTAATAAAAACTTAAACTTTATGAGCATTATTTTGCTTTCATGAATAATTCCACGAAATTACATTGTATTACATTACATTTCATTTGGAAAACATGAAGCCACTCGGGCCTATCGAGGTAATCCATGTCATGAGCTACATTTTTAATAATAATAAACAAAACATCTTTATTGTGGATCATTCACAATCCATAGCCACTTAACCTAACATACAAGTACAATCTTACGTATACACTGAACTTAATACAAAAATAATATAAAAATAAGGCCAACATAGCCACTTAACCTAGCATACTGGCATAATATTTGATTAATTATCTGACAATTTTATGTATATTGTTATTACCTGAGATATCTTATAACACTTATAACACTTATTATAACATAGTCATCTCTTGCAAGATGTCAAACTCAAATCAGCTAATTAATATACAACTATTTATTACCACCACAGCAACCTATACAACTGAAGTAAAGCATATACACTATATCCAATCTACAAACTATCTCTTTTACTCATGAAAGTGTCTAAATTTTTCTTAAAATTAACCAATAATATGGAAATAAGAGACGTCAGTATTTTCTGATCATGTAGCTGAATATATATATATATATATATATATATATATATATAATATATATATATATATATATATATATATATGTGTGTGTGTGTGTGTGTGTGTGTGTAAAAATGAATATTCAACATAAAACTATACGAACATAAGTTCTGCATGAAGACAATGAATCCATATATATATATATATATATATATATATATATATATATATATATATATAACTGTAAAAAGTGAACAATGAACAATTCCTACACCATCATTATATGGATTCATTGTCTTCATGCAGAACTTATGTTCGTATAGTTTTATGTTGAATGTTCATTTTTACATAAGAAACCAAAAATCGCCTAAGCGAGTTTGGATAGAATTTCGATTTGTACGTCTTTATTCATTCCTGTATTTTTCTAATTCATCTTTCTAATAATGACTTATACACTATGACGTCACAAAATAACTTTATTCTCTTTACGTTTCCCACTCTGTGTCTCTAATTCGTTCTTGTAAATCTTCCTAATAATGATTTGTATTATACGTTCAAATTCAATAACTATGACGTCATAAAGTAACTTAATTCTCTTCACGTTTTCCATACCTTGAACACTGAATCACGTGTTTAGTATTTGGACATCTTCCGTATTGAATGTATGGTAAATTCTTTAATAATAATAATAATAATAATAATAATAATAATAAAAAGAAAAAAAAACTTCATTCTCTATATATCATTATTTATGTTGTTTCCTACCTATTGTCTACTGATACCTATCAACCTATCAGTCCATATTTTACGCGTCTCTATATTACGCACACAACCTATTGTATTACGTACATGTGCGTTCACCCCTCAGAAGACATTAATTAGGCTTACAGTAGTTGAGTGGTCGAATTCGCGAATCACAGCAGAATTGAACGTTTCTAAGATAAACAACATCTTTCGCTCTGATCCAAAATTCATAACATATTATAATGTAATATAACATATTATGTTGTAAATAAATTATCTTGTCATGTCTCATGTACTTGTGTTGTACTAATAACCATATATATAATAACCATATATAATAACCATATATAATCTAACCATATAATCTGACCATATAATCTGACCATATAATCTGACCATATAATCTAACCATATAATCTAACCATGTAATCTAACCATATAATATAACCATATAATATAACCATATATATATATAAAAACACTGTAAGAATGGTAACGACGTAATGTACTTCAATGAAACTATAATTAAATGTAATGATTTAATTTATAATGTAAGAATGTACTTTAATAGAACTGTAAGGGACAATCATAAGCGAATGGGAAGTAATCCATAATCGAAATCATAATTGTAATAAACCCAAACAAAAATGTACTCAGTCGTGTACTTCAATTGTACTTGTGTACGACTATGAAATGATATCGCCTTCAGAAATGAAGAGTCGGCAAAAAAAAATAAGATTAGTTTTTATTTTTATTTATTTTTTTTTTAAATCTTTATTGGAATCTTTCAAACATCTGATCGTGTTTAAAAGGGGGGAAACTTAACCTCCAACTGCCGTTCCCCAACATTCAGGCTTATAAATTATATTATACATGTATTTGTAAAATGAAGGACACTTCATTACGGCTCTCTGCTTTGATCACTGCTAAGAGACTCCCCTTGTTAGCAGCCTCGCTGCGGGAGGGGGTAGAGGCCCCTTGCCTCCTTAATATTTTTAGATTCCGGCCTGAGCTATGGTCGAAAGAGGTCGAACCTCTACCCCTGTAAATTCAGAGCAGTACCTGTATATTTTTAAGAAGTAAATCACAGCAAGCGAAACTTTTTATTTCCCCCCTCGAGTTGGGCTATCTTCAGGGGAATTTAGTCAGAAAAGTAGAAGTATCAGAGTATTATTGAAAGAAAAGAATTAACAGAGTGTCGACCCCATAAAGCGAGAGAAAAGAATTAGAAAGTTATAGAAGAAAAGTATATAGAAGAAATATCCGTTGCTTGCCTCCGTAACTAGAACCCCCGTCGATCCGAACCAACCCAGGGCCATAGACGGAGGGGTTAACAGCTGGCGACCCCTTTACCAGGATAAGAAGACCCTATACCAGGATAAAAAGATTATTTTAAGAAGAAGATTACTTTAAGAAGAAGATTACTTTAAGAAGAAGATTACTTTAAGAAGAGGCCACTCTTTGGCCAAGAATAGAAATTACCGTGCATCAGGATAAAAAGAAGATTTTAAGAAGATTATTTTAAGAAGAGGCCACTCTTTGGCCAAGAATAGAAATTACCCTGCATCAGGATTAGAAGATTACTTTAAGATGAAGATTACTTTAAGAAGAAGATTACTTTAAGAAGATTACTTTAAGAAGAAGAAGATTTTAAGAAGAGGCCACTCTTTGGCCAAGATAGAAATTACCCTGCACCAGGATAAAACCAGTTGACCGGCGTGTCACGACTTCTAGTTCGTAACATCCACCCTTGAACCGGTGGGTCACGACTCCAAGTTCTCCACGCCTAGTTTTCATCCAAGAAGAAGTAGCCAGCAAGACGTCTTCAGGACACGTCTCTGAGGATTTTGCCAGTAGAACTTTTGTTAAGTACATTTTGTTTTTTTAAGTAATTTATAAACACTTGAAAAGTCAGTATTATTAACAGTTAATAATGAGTATCAAATCAGAATTTACAAGAAACACAGTGAACATTTCAGACACTAGTGATACATTTTTTTTTAGTGAAACACATTTAACTTCTGTGAAAATTACTAAGAGAAGTTAAATGTAAGAGAAGTTAAATGTAAGAGAAGTTAAATGTAAGAGAGAGTTAATTTCAGAGAGAGTTAATTTCAGAGAGAGTTAATTTCAGAGAGAGTTAATTTCAGAGAGAGTTAATTTCAGAGAGAGTTAATTTCAGAGAGAGTTAATTTCGGAGAGAGTTAATTTCAGAGAGTTATTTTCACTGTTATATTCAGTATAGAATAATTTTATTTTATGTATCAAACATAATAGTATCGTACCTTCGTGTACATTAGAGTGAAATGTCGTTTACATTTCATATTTTTGTTTGCAAATTTTTTTCAAATTATTGAATTGAATTGACTTGCAAAATTAAGAGAGAGAGTGTTTATAGAGAGTTTATAGATTTAGAGAGATATTTGAAGTCAGTTTTGAAGTCAGTTTTGAAGTCAGTTTTCGTTGCAAATAAGTTGCAAGTCAGTTTTGAAGTCAGTTTTCGTTGCAAATAAGTTGCAAGTCAGTTTTGAAGTCAGTTTTCGTTGCAAAGAAGTTGCAAGTCAGTTTTCGTTGCAAAGAAGTTGCAAGTCAGTTTTCGTTGCAAAGAAGTTGCAAGTCAGTTTTCGTTGCAAAGAAGTTGCAAGTCAGTTTTGAAGCCAGTTTTCGTTGCAAAGAAGTTGCAAGTCAGTTTTGAAGCCAGTTTTCGTTGCAAAGAAGTTGCAAGTCAGTTTTGAAGTCAGTTTTCGTTGCAAAGAAGTTGCAAGTCAGTTTTGAAGTCAGTTTTCGTTGCAAAGAAGTTGCAAGTCAGTTTTGAAGTCAGTTTTCGTTGCAAAGAAGTTGCAAGTCAGTTTTGAAGTCAGTTTTAGTTGCAAAGAAGTTGCAAGTCAGTTTTATTTGCAATTAAGTTGCAAATCAGTTTCAGAAGGTTGCGCCAAGAGGGACAACCAAACCCCAGAGATTTATAAAGATACTCGAAGTAGTTTCGAGTCAGTTTTATTTGCAAATAAGTTGCAAATCAGTTTTCAGTTGGTTGCATCCAAAAGGGACAACCGCCCCCAGAGATTTATAGAAATACTTGACAAGAGGTCAAGTCAGAAGGTTGCGCCAAGATGGACAACCGCCCACAGAGATTTATAGAAATACTTGACAAGAGGTCAAGTCAGAAGGTTGCGCCAAGATGGACAACCGCCCCGAGAGACTTATAGAAATACTTGGCAAGAGGTCAAGTCAGAAGGTTGCGCCAAGATGGACAACCGCCCCCAGAGATTTATAGAAATACTTGACAAGAGGTCAAGTCAGAAGGTTGCGCCAAGAGGGACAACCGCCCCAGAGATTACAGAAGTCAGTTTTGAAGCAGTTAGTTTTGAAGCAGTTAGTTTTGAAGCAGTTAGTTTTGAAGCAGTTAGTTTTGAAGCAGTTAGTTTTGAAGAAGTTAGTTTTTAAGAAGTTAGTTTTTAAGAAGTTAGTTTTTAAGAAGTTAGTTTTTAAGAAGTTAGTTTTTAAGAAGTCAGTTTTTAAGTCCCAAGTCATTTCAATGCAGTCAATTGAACTTTTTCTTTGTAAGTTAAGAGAATTTAATTTAAGAAAATGTAATTTAAGAATTTAATTCAACCTTTTTTTTTGTGTTGTAAAAGAGAATTTAATTCAACCTGAATTGACCGGGTTGCGTCTTTAGTTAACCTTTCTTTGTTTTGTTGTAAGAAGGAAATGGACCGATTTGTCTTTTCTTTTTCATGCCATTGTTGCCTATAAAAATATATGGGTAAAATGACATATTTTATTGTTGGCAACCAAAACCGTTTTTACAAATGTTGGTAACGAGTTTTATAATTATTGCGATTATATGATGACAGAAATAGTGTAATAATTAATCGATCATGTACCTAATTTATCTTGCTCTGTATGGTCGGGAAATTTACCCGTAGGACCGCACATACCCTAAATTTCAGTTGTGTTTATTCTTTTTTGTCATTTAATTTTAATAAAACTTCTACACAATAAAACATGTATTTATCATATGCAAACAAGTTTTCAGACTAAAATATCAAATAATTCAAATTCTATCAACATTTAACGAAAGAGTATGATTTTTCTACTTAACATGCAAAAATTATTAAACCTTTTTAATATTTTTTTTAGTATATAAAAATAATTTTTAATGTAAAATTTACCTGAAATTATTAAAAGAAAAGATTGTTCGAAATGCTTTCCTTCCATTTCAATAACTTTTTTATTCTTGGCCGAAACTCATCTAAGGTTCGATTTACTTTTATTTTTAAGAATATTATAAAATTATGTTTAGCTCATTAAAATGCATAAATTGGTTTCTATTGTAATTTGTATTCTTAATTTTCTTAATTCAATTATCGTACCGATACTTCTGGTTAATGTTAATGGTTATATAGTTCATATATAGCTAGGAATGTTACTAGTCGAATTTAATTCCATCTTCAAAATTCAATTTTTAAACCGTGAGATTTACTTTCATCAATTGTAAGTCCTCTAAGTACATTTCTTTTTATTACCTTAATACGTGTAACTGATTTAATTAAATACTTAAATACTACCTTGAACTTAAAGGATTTTATGATGATAATAATAATAATAACAACAATAATTGACTCAAAAGATTTTATAACCCTAAACCCATCTTAAATTATTATACATTATTTTTAAACTTTGTTAATTCAAAAACTCCCAAATCCCTACACATACACACGCATGTATGCGCACTATATATATATAATATATATATATATATATATATATATATACAAACCTTATGCTAAAATCATTGGATGTCACAATAAACTATTTCATAGCGTGTAAGTGCTAACTATGCTATTTATATAGTCCTACGCATTTTTGCTTACTATATATAAATTTTTGCTCAGGCGTTTATTCAGTTAATTTAAAAATCCTCTCAGCTAATCTGTCCCTCAAATTTTAAGATACACACTTTGTATCTAATACACACACATACACACTAGACCACAGGTCTATACATCATCCATTACGTAATTCGATTTTTGACCTACACTAGTCAATAAAAATTAGCTTATAGATTGTACGATTTATATTTTTCCCTTTTACCTATTCATTATGAATGTAATTTTCCCCACATAAAAAAAAAATAATAAAAAAAATTTTGCTAAAAATTTTACAATATCATTCTTTGTCTAGCTTAATTGTTTATCTAAATTAAAGTATTAATCTTTGAATTCTTTTATATTATATAATAACTCACTTGTTCTGTATAAAACTTGTATTGTAAAAAAGAATGTCGCCATCTAACTTGAATTACTTACGATGTTATTTTCTCAATTGTATTATATTGTATTATATTATTGTATTAATACCATTTTGGGGGGGAATACTGTAAAAAGTGAACAATGAACAATTCCTACACCATCATTATATGGATTCATTGTCTTCATGCAGAACTTATGTTCGTATAGTTTTATGTTGAATGTTCATTTTTACATAAGAAACCAAAAATCGCCTAAGCGAGTTTTGGATAGAATTTCGATTTGTACGTCTTTATTCATTCCTGTATTTTTCTAATTCATCTTTCTAATAATGACTTATACACTATGACGTCACAAAATAACTTTATTCTCTTTACGTTTCCCACTCTGTGTCTCTAATTCGTTCTTGTAAATCTTCCTAATAATGATTTGTATTATACGTACAAATTCAATAACTATGACGTCATAAAGTAACTTAATTCTCTTCACGTTTTCCATACCTTGAACACTGAATCACGTGTTTAGTATTTGGACATCTTCCGTATTGAATGTATGGTAAATTCTTTAATAATAATAATAATAATAATAATAATAAAAAGAAAAAAACTTCATTCTCTATATATCATTATTTATGTTGTTTCCTACCTATTGTCTACTGATACCTATCAACCTATCAGTCCATATTTTACGCGTCTCTATATTACGCACACAACCTATTGTATTACGTACATGTGCGTTCACCCCTCACAAGACATTCATTAGGCTTACAGTAGTTGAGTGGTCGAATTCGCGAATCACAGCAGAATTGAACGTTTCTAAGATAAACAACATCTTTCGCTCTGATCCAAAATTCATAACATATTATAATGTAATATAACATATTATGTTGTATATAAATTATCTTGTCATGTCTCATGTACTTGTGTTGTACTAATAACCATATATATAATAACCATATATAAATAACCATATATAATCTAACCATATAATCTGACCATATAATCTGACCATATAATCTGACCATATAATCTGACCATATAATCTAACCATATAATCTAACCATATAATCGAACCATATAATCTAACCATATAATCTAACCATGTAATCTAACCATATAATATAACCATATAATATAACCATATATATATATATATAAAAACACTGTAAGAATGGTAACGACGTAATGTACTTCAATGAAACTATAATTAAATGTAATGATTTAATTTATAATGTAAGAATGTACTTTAATAGAACTGTAAGGGACAATCATAAGCGAATGGGAAGTAATCCATAATCGAAATCATAATTGTAATAAACCCAAACAAAAATGTACTCAGTCGTGTACTTCAATTGTACTTGTGTACGACTATGAAATGATATCGCCTTCAGAAATGAAGAGTCGGCAAAAAAAAATAAGATTAGTTTTTATTATTATTTTTTTTTTTTTTAAATCTTTATTGGAATCTTTCAAACATCTGATCGTGTTTAAAAGGGGGGAAACTTAACCTCCAACTGCCGTTCCCCAACATTCAGGCTTATAAATTATATTATACATGTATTTGTAAAATGAAGGACACTTCATTACGGCTCTCTGCTTTGGTCACTGCTAAGAGACTCCCCTTGTTAGCAGCCTCGCTGCGGGGAGGGGGCAGAGGCCCCTTGCCTCCTTAATATTTTTAGATTCCGGCCTGAGCTATGGTCGAAAGAGGTCGAACCTCTACCCCTGTAAATTCAGAGCAGTATCTGTATATTTTTAAGAAGTAAATCACAGCAAGCAAAACTTTTTATTTCCCCCCTCGAGTTGGGCTATCTTCAGGGGAATTTAGTCAGAAAAGTAGAAGTATCAGAGTATTATTGAAAGAAAAGAATTAACAGAGTGTCGACCCCATAAAGCGAGAGAAAAGAATTAGAAAGTTATAGAAGAAAAGTATATAGAAGAAATATCCGTTGCTTGCCTCCGTAACTAGAACCCCCGTCGATCCGAACCAACCCAGGGCCATAGACGGAGGGGTTAACATATATATATATATATATATATATATATATATATATATATATAATTTTCTTGTGCTGTGGACCAGATAATGCATTTATATTTCTAATACAGGGTGTCCCAGAATTAACTATCTATTTCAATGAAATCGGACAAATTTTTAAAAAACACACTTTTATTTATGTTTATCATGTTTAATATGTGTTAAAAATGTATAAATTTCTCATTTTTTTTCATAATTTTATTTTCATAATTTTTTCATTATCTGGTCCAATGAAAGACCGTCTGAAGTCATAGAATGGCAAAGAGACTCTCCAAAAGTTAACGTGTGGCTTGGAATGACCAAATCCAAAATTTATGGCCCATTCTTCTTTGCGGGAGCAACTGTAACAGGTACCGTCTACCTTGATATGCTTCAGCAGTTTCTCGAACCACAGCTTCTTGATGATGGCATTCTTGATAATGTTGTGTTTCAACAAGAAGCATTGATCTTTTGGCGATAAACCTTTGTTTTTATGAAACCCCATACAAAGAAATCCAGGGGTGTCAAATCCGGAGAACGCGGAGGCCAAGGTCGAGGTCCTTCACGTCCAATCCACCGATTCGGAAGGTGTCTGTTGAGGTATTCTCGAACAATTAGAACATAATGACATGGTGCTCCATCTTGTTGAAACACAACATTATCAAGAATGCCATCATCAAGAAGCTGTGGTTCGAGAAACTGCTGAAGCATATCAAGGTAGACGGTACCTGTTACAGTTGTTTCCGCAAAGAAGAATGGGCCATAAATTTTGGATTTGGTCATTCCAAGCCACACGTTAACTTTTGGAGAGTCTCTTTGCCATTCTATGACTTCAGACGGTCTTTCATTGGACCAGATAATGAAAAAATTATGAAAATAAAATTCTGAAAAAAATTTAGAAATTTATACATTTTTAACACATATTAAACATGATAAACATAAATAAAAGTGTGTTTTTAAAAAATTTGTCCGATTTCATTGAAATAGATAGTTAATTCTGGGACACCCTGTATATAAAGCGTCTGAATGCGTTTGAAGTACAATAACCGCACTTAAATAAAATGTAAAGGGAAGTCGCGTCATGTAGTTTTAGAGTCAGCGCTCCTACCGATCACGCAATCCAGAACCCCACAAAGGATTCGTTCACGCGAAGCAATATTCATTCTTTTTAACTATCTTCATTTAAATTCTTCATTTAAATTCTTCGCCTTTATAAACCGTATGGCGTTTCCCACTTAGTTGCTTTTCCCTTTCCATTCAATATAGTTTGTTTCTTGCGAAGTATACCCTACTTAGTATTCGTTAAAAGTTGTTGCTTCCGTTTTCTTTGCTTCAGAAGTTTCACTCTTCCGGGATTAAGTTCAGAAAGACCTGCTTGAATTCTGTCGCTGTCATGGCCTCTTTACTATCTACGCTTGAAAGAAGGCACTTAGTAACCACTGCTGCAGTCTTTCTTCCGTAGTGTTTTTACTTTTTAGTCTGCCTAATTGTTTCTTCAACAGTCAGAGTTGGGTGAGTTTCTTTCAAAACATCTCTTTCATTTTCGGCTGGTTTCTATTTTTTGGGATTTTCCCATCGTTTCTGACTCTTTAGACAGAGCCTTTTCCCCGGAGTTTTTTTTATAAGCTTCTCTCGACTATAGGCACGGCATTGTACTCTCTTGGCTTTGTCACCAAGGCGTCAAGTTAGTTTCAAGTTCCAACAGACGCGTATCCAGGATTTCCGAAGGGGAGGGGGGGGGCAAAATGCAAAGTAGTACTGCCGAGCGTAAATCATGGACTAAAAACGGTGAAAAGTACTGAATCATTTGACTTCATCACACAATTAATTAACGACAAAATAAACCTAGTTGCCTGTCTTAGCTTGCTGAATGTTACGGAAATTTACTTATCCTTAGATACATCCTCTTCACCTCCAACGGGGGGCAAATGCCCCATTTTCCCCCCTGTGGATACGCTACTGAGTTCCAAGATGGGTGGTAGCTGTGTACCAGGTAAAATCCCAAACCCCGAGAGCTACCCGAGCCCTACCAATCACGGAGTAGGTAGGTGGCCCAACTCAGCTTGAAGCAGGGTAAGGAGTTGAACCGGGAACCTTCATGTTTTGAGTCCAATCTCCAACCACCTAGCCAAAGGAGCTCTTTACTTGCTTAGCTCTCTTCAGTTTTACTATCACTTGCATGAAGAACAAAACTTCCTAACCACCATCTAATCCACTGTTTCCCAACTACGGTGCCACAAAATTTCAATTTCAATTGACAATTTACTGAAGATATGGAAATTTAAATTTCATAAACAAAACATTCGCGATTTATTATGTCCATAAGGAAACTGTGTAAGATCAGTTAGAAGTTACGTGTGTTCGAGGTGGGGAACTGGATACTGAACAGCTAGTCGAAAATCCTGGGATGCCTTGAGACAGAAAGGGTTAAGAACCACTGATTTTATCATTAATATAATTTATATTTACTTTACATATTTTAAACGTACGAAGTTTAGAACGAGCCAGGCTATTTTCTAATGATCTTTATTCTGTTTTTTTTCCTACTTCTCAAACATGTTTATTAGATCTTCATTACTAATACATACAAACATTAAATAGGTTAAGTCATTAATTACGAAGAGGCGGATGTAACACTTCAAGGATGATTGAACAAGCAGATCATTTATGCTGCACACTAAATTAGAAGTTTGCTCTCTTTAACATGTTTTCTTGAAAATGAATTTCACTCGAAATACAGAACTGGCAGTTAATGTATTTCATATGAAAGTGCTTCTGTAACTGCGCGTTTAGTGGACTCCACCTACGTAGAACCCATTCAATTTTGAAAAAGGGAAAATAAAAAACACGGGCTGCTACACAAAATTTATTTTAGCCCTATATACAACCATATGTAATTTTAAATTAGGGATGAGGTACAAAATTCACATATCATTTAGTCAATCATATGTATTATGTATTTGTTAAACAACACACTAAATTCATCAAATTACACAAGGTTATAAGGTTGTGTTGTTAAAAATTCAAAATCAACACTTTTAGTATACGTAATGTTGATTCAGAAATGGATTTGTGTAGTTTTATATCAAAATAATACCCTGTTCCTCAAGTATTTCCCAAACCACTCGTATTATGCATTTTAAAAGAGCTGTATGTAACATGCAGTAATCATGAAAAGCAGAATCATGAAGAATACCGCCTAAAAGATAAAAATAACGCTACATGCTCATGACATGAACATAAAGGCCGTAAACGTTTAAACTATGAACTGTGATTGGAAAGTATCCCTACATGGAACACTATTCTCAATAAGCATTAACACACATTCGTTCCTAAAAACCGAAGTTACCTTTGAAAAATGTAACACTGGGTTGTTTGACCTCCTTCGCAACGCAAGGCAGTCAGTCATATGACGGAGGGGACCACGGGTCGCTACATCATCTGGAAGCAGAGGACGGTTTCCCATCGAACTACTACTACCCAGACCCAATGTTGCTTAAACTTCGCTGATCGACGGGAAGCGATGTTACGACATTGACCACGACGTAGCCCATGAAATTTGAAGGTAATAATAGTCTCTAACGTTTCTCGTCTGATAAGACTAAACGCCTTCATGTAATCGTCTTTTCATAAATAGTTTTTCGACATTATTAAAATAATATCTATCTGTATCAAAGCGATGACACCATTATTTACTAATTCGCATCAGACATCAGAGTCCTTCCCTTTTGCATATACAGGGTGTGTATAAAGTAACGCGAGTGAAAAGGCAAATCCGATTTGAATTATATTAACGCGAGTGAACATGGACGAGTAATATTTATTACACGTACTTTATAACAACTGTATAGTCGATATCAAGGTTTATAAGAGGTGTTGAAAATGTCCACCATCAACTTCTATACGGGCTCTACACATTTCAAACCAGTTCAAATTAGATTTGTCTCTTCACTTACGTTACTTTATACCCACCTTGTCTATATATATATATATATATATATATATATATATATATATATATATATATATATATATATATATATATAGTATATAGGGTGTACACAAATTATCTTTACAACTTCTCTCTCAAATAAAAATATTAGGAAACGAGGTAAACATACCGTTTTTGCGCCATCTATGAGAGAAAGTAATAAAGTTTCACATAACCTCAAACACATCCAACATGGCCACCATTTGTCACACGTAAGACGTCCAAACGGTATTCTATCTTCATCCATGTACGCTGCAACATTTCAACGTCAACTCTTGCAACAGCAGCAGCAATTCTGGTCTTTAAATCGTCGATGTTGGCCAATGGAGTTGTGTACACGAAGTGTTTTACATAACCACATAGAAAAAAGTTACAGGGTGTTATGTCTGGTGATCTGGCCGGCTAAGAGATGGCCCCCCCACGGCCAATCCACCGATTTGGGAAATGAATGGTAAGGGAATTTCGTACGAATTTCGTAATTTGTGTACACCCTGTACAATAATCTGACATTTGACAACTACCACGTAAAACTTCATTAGTTTCTCTTACAGATGGCGTCAAAACGGTATGTGTACCTCGTTTCCTAATATTTTTATTTGAGAGAGAAGTTGTACAGATAATTTGTGTACACCCGGTATATATATATATATATATATATATATATATATATATATATATATATATATATATATATATACAGGGTGGCGCAAAAGTTAGGAACCATAGGCACATTTTAATAATTTGTGTGTTAATATGTTTTGTTCTTTTCAGATTTGTCGTTGAACCTATGGCACAGAAATTGACAATAGATGAACGGGTGGAGATAGTTTTAATGTGTGCAAGGCGTGATGATACACACCAATCAGTTGCTACTGCTTTTAATGACAAACACCCTGAGAGGCCGCCAGTTGTTCAGGCATCAGTTGGAGAACTGTTCACTCGCTTCAAAGAAACGGGAAGTGTTCATGATCGGCCGCGTAGTGGCCGGCCAAAAAGTTCAACCGATGCAGCAACATCACTGACGGTACTCAGTCACCTCGAAAACAGCCCACGTAAGTCCTTAAGAAAGTTATCCCAGGAAACTGGTGTCTCCAGAAGATCCATTCAACGAATTCTTACAACAAATCGTTTCCACTCCTACAAAGTACAACTCGTTCAGGAACTGCTCGGTGACGACACAGACCGTTGTGTAGAGTTTTGCCAGTGGTTTCTACAACATCGACAGCTTCAACGAAGGATCATGTTCAGCGATGAAGCGATATTTCACCTCAGCGGTCGTGTCAATAGGCATAATGCACGCTATTGGGCCAATGAGAACCCCCACTGGATGGTGTGGGCTGCGCTCTTGGGGGATCGGTTAATTGGTCCGTACTTTTTCGATGACAATGTAACAGGTGAAACATATCTGCATTTGCTACAAACATTTCTAATGCCAATACTGGACGACATTCCATTGGCCGAACGGGCGGAGATGTGGTTTCAGCAGGATGGTGCACCACCACATTTCGCAACCATCGTCCGGAGCTCTGGAAACATTCCCAGCAAGTGGATCGGACGGCGAGGGCCCGTCGAATGGCCACCTAGGTCTCCAAACCTCACGCCTCTTGACTTTTTCTCGTGGGGCCATCTCAAGTCGGTAGTCTTTGCTGATCGGCCCAGAACCATACGTTCTCTAAAGGATAAAATCACATCTGAGTGTGCCAAAATCAGTACCAATTTGTTAAGGAATGTTCAAACATCATGTATTCAACGCGTCAGAAAGTGTCTCCAAGTGGAAGGCCACCAATTCGAACATTTATTATAATTTAATAAAATGTGCCTATGGTTCCTGACTTTTGTGCCACCCTGTGTATATATATATATATATATATATATATATATATATATCGGCTATTGATTGGTGGCGTGGAAAACGCAGTTTAATAATGAACAGGAACACCAGAGAAAATACAAACATCCTTCAAGGTTTAATAGTACCAACGTTTCGGAATGCACTAATTCCATTCAGGGCTAAAACAATAAAATTCCAAATCACATACAAAATTACAAAATACAAATTGCTTAATAACAATTTAAAATAAACTTAAAAAAAAAAAATTATAAAAAGTAGCTAAGAAAATGTAAAACATTAAAACTAAAAGGTAAATAAATGTGAAGTTAAAAAGTTAAAATTATAAAAAGTAAAAGCATTAAAACTAAAATGTAAATAAAATAACTAGTACCTTAACCAAAACATAGCAGATCTATCGATGATTCGTCAGAATTTAGGTCTGGTTTTAGTTTATAAATAAACAGAGACTCCATAATTTTAAGCTTAAGGTCAGAGCTTCCAGCAGCAAGTACGGTGAAATTAGACTGTGAAATTGGGTGGTTATTGTTGTGCGAGTGATTACGTATGAGAGAATTAGGTGGTTTGCCAAGGGGTAAATTTGTACGGACCGATTTACCGAGATGTTCGTAAATACGAGATTTTAAATGTCTTTTAGTTTTACCTATATATGACCCCATACAGTGGTCACACTTGTATTGATAAACTATAGATGACTTAAGAAGTGTAGGAATAACATCCTTGTATTTAAATAAATGGTAAATCGATTTAGACGGGGTGAATATAATTTTTATACACAGTTGTGGGTAGAATTCCTTGAGCAATTTTAAAAGTTTATTTCTAATGTTAAAACTTGAGGTTCCCATATAGGGCAAAGTGAAATACAGGATATCTTGGGGACTGTAATTAAGTTTCTAGTTGTAGGGCTTATTAGTCTATTTAAGGTTCTGCCTATTGTAGTCTCGACCAGTCTAGAAGGGAAATTATTCTTGGCAAGGAGTTTTCGGATGAAATCTAGTTCATCGTGTAGTTTGAAGTAATCTGAACAGATATTGAAAGCTCTATTGGTCAGAGTCGAGATTAAATTTCGTTTGAAACCTAAAGGGATAAAGGAAGAAAAGTTCATAGTAAGATTGGTAAATGTCGGCTTTCGGTATGTGATTTGGAATTTTATTGTTTTAGCCCTGAAGATGGAATTAGTGCATTCCGAAACGTTGGTACTATTAAACCTTGAAGGATGTTTGTATTTTCTCTGGTGTTCCTGTTCATTATTAAACTGCGTTTTCCACGCCACCAATCAATAGCCGATATAATCACCAAACGCTATGGAAGACCAGCATTGCACATGTATAGAAGACTTGAAAAACTTGACTACAAGGCTAGAAAACTTCAGTGTGATTTGCGGTTCCTTACTTGCTGCAGAAACCAGGGTTTGATTCCTGTCTTTTTGAGGTTCAAACTTAGTAACTTTCATTTACAAAAAAGTGAAACCTATAGGAACTGTCAAAAACAATTACTAGATGCAGAAATTAAATTTAAGAAAAGGCTCATTAATGAATGTAATCGGGATCTTAATCGGTCTACTTGTGATTTTAAGTCTCTGGTGTCTGGTATAGATTCAACACATCTTTTGAACGTCATTCAGACGGGCAATTTGAAATGTATTGCAAGGGTGAATTTTGTTCAGAACAGGAAACTCAAAAAATTAGGATATAATACGAGTAATAATCTAGCAGCTAATGATCTCATCTTTAATTATTCTTCCAAAGTTCTCAGTGATATTCAAAAATCTGCCCTTTGTAAAGGCCTGAAATTCTCTCTTACTCCAAAGAAACTTAATTTTTACAATTATTTCCTCAACTTTGAGTTATTTTTTAAGGACCTTTTTAAACATTCATTCTTTGACCCACATAGTAAAGGTTTTAACTTTTTATCTAATAATTTACGTAATTTAGCTTTTACTTCATTTTATGCTTTTAACCCTTATGGCAATAGATCTAATATGGAGGTGGAAGAGTTTCAAAGTCTAAGAAATCTGTCTTTGGACAAGTCATTGGTGGTTACAAGACCAGACAAAGGCAATGGCGTTGTTCTTTTGGACAGGAATGTTTATGTTGATAAAATGTTAGATATTTTAAATGATGCAACTAGATTTACTAAAGTAACTGGTGACATTTTTGCTTTAATTTTAAAACAGGAAGATAAAATTAATAGGTATCTTAGAAAACTTAAATCTAATAATATAATCTCAGACACGGTTTTTACTAAATTATTTGTTTCTGGATCCAGCCCAGGCATTATGTATGGACTCCCTAAAATACACAAACCTAATTGTCCGCTTAGGCCAATTTTATCGGCTCTAGGAACTTTTAGTTATAACCTTTCAAAATTCTTGGTTCCCATACTATCACCTATAACTTATAATTTGTATACAGCACGGGATTCTTTTTCTTTCGTTAGAGAAATTACCTCATTAAATAATAATTCTTACACAATGGCTAGCTTCGATGTAAAATCTTTATTTACCAATGTGCCTGTTGCAGAAACTATTGATATATGTATTGATAATCTTTTTAATAATACTGATACTGTGCAGGGTTTTAATAGAGGCCAAATGAAAGAACTATTAAAATTTTCCGTGGAAGACCTTATATTTATATTCAACGGTGAATATTTTAAACAGACTGAAGGTGTTCAAATGGGTCTGCCTCTTGGTCCCACCTTAGCTAACGCGTTTCTGTGTCATCATGAAGTCAAATGGTTGAATGAGTGTCCTTCCAACTTTAAACCGGTTTTTTATAGAAGATATATTGATGACACTTTTCTCCTGTTTAAATCACCAGACCATATCCCTTTGTTTCGTAATTACCTTAATTCTAAGCACCCTAACATTCAATTTACTTTAGAAGTTGAATCTAATAGCTCTCTGTCCTTTTTGGACATTAAGATAATAAAAACTAATTCCTCTTTTGAAACTTCCGTTTACCGAAAGCCGACATTTACCAATCTTACTATGAACTTTTCTTCCTTTATCCCTTTAGGTTTCAAACGAAATTTAATCTCGACTCTGACCAATAGAGCTTTCAATATCTGTTCAGATTACTTCAAACTACACGATGAACTAGATTTCATCCGAAAACTCCTTGCCAAGAATAATTTCCCTTCTAGACTGGTCGAGACTACAATAGGCAGAACCTTAAATAGACTAATAAGCCCTACAACTAGAAACTTAATTACAGTCCCCAAAGATATCCTGTATTTCACTTTGCCCTATATGGGAACCTCAAGTTTTAACATTAGAAATAAACTTTTAAAATTGCTCAAGGAATTCTACCCACAACTGTGTATAAAAATTATATTCACCCCGTCTAAATCGATTTACCATTTATTTAAATACAAGGATGTTATTCCTACACTTCTTAAGTCATCTATAGTTTATCAATACAAGTGTGACCACTGTATGGGGTCATATATAGGTAAAACTAAAAGACATTTAAAATCTCGTATTTACGAACATCTCGGTAAATCGGTCCGTACAAATTTACCCCTTGGCAAACCACCTAATTCTCTCATACGTAATCACTCGCACAACAATAACCACCCAATTTCACAGTCTAATTTCACCGTACTTGCTGCTGGAAGCTCTGACCTTAAGCTTAAAATTATGGAGTCTCTGTTTATTTATAAACTAAAACCAGACCTAAATTCTGACGAATCATCGATAGATCTGCTATGTTTTGGTTAAGGTACTAGTTTATTTTATTTACATTTTAGTTTTAATGCTTTTACTTTTTATAATTTTAACTTTTTAACTTCACATTTATTTACCTTTTAGTTTTAATGTTTTACATTTTCTTAGCTACTTTTTATAATTTTTTTTTTTTAAGTTTATTTTAAATTGTTATTAAGCAATTTGTATTTTGTAATTTTGTATGTGATTTGGAATTTTATTGTTTTAGCCCTGAAGATGGAATTAGTGCATTCCGAAACGTTGGTACTATTAAACCTTGAAGGATGTTTGTATTTTCTCTGGTGTTCCTGTTCATTATTATATATATATATATATAGGGTGGGCCGAAAGTCTGGATCCATAGGAAAATACTTATTTTAATACATAAATTACAACAAATGGTAAATACTTAAAATGAATATCAACTTTAACTCGTAAATGCGTATCCGTGATACTGTACAGTAGTTCGTACTCCAGTATAAATACTCAAATACTTTTTTTATTTCAGCCATGGCCGTAACTACCTATGAGGTCACCGAGGTCCGGACCTCGGTAATTATTTCCTAAAAAAAAAAAAGAGACTGAACCGTTCTCCGTGTATGAAACGCATATTACCGCTTTTCTTTTGAAAAGAGGGAACGTCGAGCGTTTTGTGTTTTGTGTTTTGTGTTTAGTGTATAGCTTGGGTTGTGTTTGTAGATGTCATTTTGGTCTGAATTTTGCTCGTCCCGCCACGCTCGAAAAAAAATCTGGACCTCACTAATTTCTAAACCCTAGTTACGGCCCTGATTTCAGCCCAGAAATGGCTTCGAATCTAACAACAGAAGACCGGGTAGAATTTGTGCTCATGTACGCAAGACAGGGCGCTACACACAGAGAAGTTGCTACCGAATTCAATAGAAATCATCCTGATAAGCATCCAGTAACACATGCGACTGTTGGCAAGTTGTTTAAACGTTTCAAAGAAACAGGAAGTGTACATGATCGACGGCGTTCTGGTCGTCCAAAAACTGCAACTGATGAAAATACCTCTGCAATGGTATGTGAAACTTTAACGAATAGTCCAGTAAAGTCAACAAGAAGATTATCAAATGAAACACGCATCTCGAGAACGTCAATTCGAAGAATTATTAAAAATCATAAATTCCATCCCTAAGTGTCTCGATGTCAGAGGCCGCCAATTTGACCATTTGTTATAATTTGTTGTTTATACTGGAGTACGAACCACTGTACAGTATCACGGATACGCATTTACGAGTTA
Organism: Bathynomus jamesi; assembly: GCA_023014485.1. NCBI lineage: Eukaryota > Metazoa > Arthropoda > Malacostraca > Isopoda > Cirolanidae > Bathynomus > Bathynomus jamesi. The sequence continues at coordinate 1,163,842 of JAJOZX010000207.1, read as the reverse complement.
AAGTTGATATTCATTTTAAGTATTTACCATTTGTTGTAATTTATGTATTAAAATAAATATTTTCCTATGGATCCAGACTTTCGGCCCACCCTGTATGTATATATATATATATATATATATATATTATATATATTATATATATATTCTTTCTCTTCGTCACTCCTCCATTTGTATGCCCAATTTTTAAAATAGTTTTAAATTTATTCAGAATGTATTACGGAACATCACCCAATGAATCTTTTCTTACAAATGAAATTCGAATCGTTTATCGTGACTAATGTACAGAACACGAAGCTTCGTCCAGTTGAGGAACGTCATGCGTTTCAACTACATGAAAATCTTCTTCCTTGTCTTCCATTCCAACATCTCTTGTTCTCAAAATGAAGCGAGTTGGATCAACTTTGCATAGTTGCTGAATTTTCTCGACCGTAAGAGGTGTTGCTGGAAAAAAAACACTTATGGTAACTCGATTTTCTGCAAAAGGTATTTATATATTATTCTTCAAAAAATTCGTACGATCAAGAGGTGCAACGCCAGAGACTGGCCATTTAAACGAATAATCAAGATTCATTTCGGTCGATATGTAATTTCTAGTTATTAATTCGTAACTCCCTTCCCGGTCTTTATTACTTTTAACATTTCAGCGGGGATTATATTCATCGAGACGTACATGAATCCTTAATTTGTTGTGATAACCTAAGTCAAAGTCCCTACTTTGTGATACTTTAAACCAGGGGTGTCCAACCTTTTTTTCATGAAAGGTCGTATCTCAATTAATGACCCATACCGAGAGCCAGTGTGCAAATTTTAGACAAAATTTTATTTAAAAAATAAATTTTATTGAAATAAAATATTACATTAAATAATGAATTTTCAGTATCCGCCAGCCGGGTCTGATACAAATCTTTGGCGGGCCGGACTCTGGCCCGCGGGCCGTATGTTGGGCAAACCAACTTTAAACAATAATAACTCATTTACATTTACAGGACTTTTTAATATAAGAAAAATGTTTACGTGATCTTCAAAAAATTGCCTGCTTCACCTACGAGTAAAATAACTTAAAACATTTTCGAAGTAAGTTATGTTGATGACGCGATGACTTTTCACGCTAGATTCGATTAATTCAAAATAATGTTTAGCTACGTACTCATTTCGAACCATTCGATGTCATCCATATCCGCTCTTGTAGACTTTATAGCATCTCTCAGGGCGGTCACGATGGAATACGCAAGGCAAAGAGCAGGTTCGCCAGTTGCTGTTGAAATTATAAATAAGAAATTAAAATGACACTGCTTCAAATATCCTCTTATTCCGGGAAAAAATTTCAGTAGGTTCCAGTAGAGAAATCCTTAACGGAACTTACTGAAAACTTTCTTACAATGAAATAAATGTATTTCTGTATAATGTAGAATAAATCAGGGCTGTGGAGTCGGCACATAAAAAACCGACTCCGACTCCGACTCCTCAATTTTTTGTCTATCCGACTCCGACTCCGACTCCGAAGGTATATTAATTCTAAATCTGCTATGATGATAATTACACAAGAGGCATTTCATCACCACCACGTGAATCATCATCATCTGTGGTCATTGTTACGGTAACTTTGTCTGTAGTAAAGTATCTTGTAAGTGGTGCTTGTCGTTCAGTAGATTTCTGATCTTTTGTTAACTTTGAAGTAGTTGCAAGGTTTTTATTACTATCTTTCTCAATGACAACTTCTAAAATTTTGGGATGGAAACGCTGCAAATGTCTTTTCAAATTTGATGCTCTGGTTGGTGCATTTTTATCAGAGCCAGTAAAACCACTGATTTTTGCTTCACATAATTTTTCATCATCATCATCATCTTCTATCATACACTGACACACGAAATGTTTCCCATCTGTGGTTATTGTAAAATATTAAAAAACTGCAGACTTTGTTGGAAGTGTCTTTGCCATTGTGAAAGGGGTTTTAGACTTGAAAGTTAAAAACTTATGAAATTTAGAAAGAACTCGAAATTAAATAAGCATTAAAAATAAAAAATATTATCTGAAAAGAAAAAATGAATTAATGGCATTAGTGTCTGAAATGGAAAACATTGTGTTTATTATTTAAGTGGTTTAACCACCATAGCTGCCAGTGATATCACACACAAAAACATTTTATTAAAATTTATATTGAGGTCGGAGTCGGTACATTTTTACCGACTCCGACTCCGACTCCAGCACCACCAAAATTGCTTCCGACTCCGACTCCGACTCCACGACTCCGACTCCACAGCCCTGGAATAAATCCTAATGTTAAATTTACATTCATCCTTCATTTCTTCTTATGTCAACTCTTTATAAAATCAAAAGTCGTTTTTGTAGAAGCATTTAACCGTATATTGTGTTGTATTTATATGAAAAGAGAAATAACTTCTCAAAACCATATCTAAAAAGATTAGAATTTTTCTAATCTTTTTAGATTTGGTTTTGAGAAATTATTTCTGAAAATTTATTAAATTATTCACTTTTACTTCAAAAATTATTTAATATAAAGTGAGTAATTGTAATTAATTACAAATATTGATGAAAATGTGTTAAAAAGGTAATAATTTGATAATACACCAAAAGAACGGAGCTGAATAAAATTTTGTAAGTTAATTTTTTTCAAATGATTTGAAGTTTTGTTCTTGAATGTTTGGCTTTTTTGTTTAACTTTCCTTCGTAACATCTAAAGCGATATGACGGAGGGAACCTACAGCTTTAAGTGGGATCCTAACCACAGGTCACTATATCATCCTGACGAAGAGTATGGTCTCCCATCCAACCCAATGTCGCTTAACTTCGCCGATCGATAGGAAGCGGTGTTACGACACTGGTCGCGACGTATCCCTGAAGTTATTGACTACTTACTGTAAGATGTCATCCCCGAGACAGAGGTCAGCTCATTCTATGTATAGATCAAGATGTTTACCCGAATGTGAAATATATTACTGGACTTAATAGGACTGTCATTCAACCCCAAGGAATTTCATTATGACTGGTCTGCAAAGATTAACTAAAAGGTTACGTATATGCTTCTTTATATGGTTTAACTCGGGGGTTCTTCACCTTTTTAGGCTGCGATTCAAATTCTGGTCTCGGGGCTAGCTCGGCGACCAATGTCTTCAAAGAGTTCACTCGTAATAGATAATAAAATAAATAATAATGGAAAAATGATTAGGGATAACATAAATAAATGATAAATGACAATTTAATGACCCAAGCTTGGGTCGCGACCCAGAGGTTAAGAACTCCTGGTCTAACTCTTTCAAGAGCCAGAGAAAATGTATGTCTGAAGAAGTGAAATGCAAATTTATATATATTCTTCACAGGGAAGCAGTATCTTCACAGTTTTCATGCGGAGTGCCGTTCTTGGACGTTCTTCAAAATCTGATGATTTTACTCCCAGCCACTGCCTGATAAAGGCACCTTGTCCACAAGATTCTATGCTGAAAGCACATTTTGGCTAGAGAAAATATAAAGGTGAATAAAGAAATAAATAGTAAAAGTAACACATTACCTTTTGACCTTAATACTCCATATTTGTTATCTCCCTTTGGAAGTAAAGTGATTCTTAGGTCGACTGGTATATCCAATGCTGTCGGCGGTTTATAATCCTGCATAAATATATAACGATTTACATTTTAAACAGAACTAAGATATGCAGGACTGTTACTGCATTTTATATATATATATATATATATATATATATATATATATATATATATATATATATATATATATATATATATATATATATATCGGGTGGTCCGAAAAAAATGACGCATTTTTTAAAAATTAATATCTCAGTAACCCCCTTCCTTATCATGACAATTTTTATATGCAAGATACTTTCAAACTTCTTTTTTTGAATGCAAGAAACGGAATTCTGATATCTTTTATAGTTTTCTCGCAATTAACAAAAGTAACAACATGGGTCAAAAAAACGAATATCATGAGAAAAGAAAAATTTAATCAGAAATTTAACTAATTAATTTACAGTAAATGATCGATTGGACCACCACTCTGTTGACACACTAATCTAAGTCTTTTCTTCCACACAAAAATAATACTTCTTACTTCATTAATGCCAATTTCTTGCCAAGATTCAAGTATTTTACTTCTTAATTCTGATTCGGTGAATTTTTCTCGTCGACCTCGGTAAACCTTCTCTTTTAGTAACTCCCAAATTGAGTAGTCCATAGGATTACAATCTGGGCTTTGTGGTGGCCACTCATTTTTCGTTATTAATTTTGGTGTATTGCTAATCAGAAACGACTGTGTGGCGTAGCTTGTATGCGACGGTGCTCCATCTTGTTGAAATGTGAAATCATTTTCTTGATACAGGCGACGACAATCCGGCAACAATTTTGTTCTTAAAAGTTCAATGTAATTTGCAGAATTCACCTTTGTCTTTTCAGTTTCAATAAAATGAACATCTGTCTTGCCATTCCAAGAGACCCCTGCAGATATCATAACCTTTTTGGAGAATCTTGACGTTTCATGATACAATCTGTTTATTGAAATGTCACACTTTTTACCACGCCCGTAGACAACATCATTTTGACGGTTTCGCGGAATTTCTAGAGTGAAATCTTTTTCATCCGTGAAGACTATCTTTTTAATATCAACGACAGAGAAATTATCAAGTAACTTTCTGCACCTTGTTTTTCTTTTATCCTTAACAGTATCACTTTTTCTAGAAGATACTATTCTTTTGAAGGCTTTTAGTTTTTGTGCTTTAATTATTCGGTGTACAGAAGTCTTTCCAATATTCAAATGTTTAGCAATTGTTCTTTGTGACAAATGACTTCCTGGTTTATCTTCTTGAGAGCAGATTTTATCGTTGATGTAATCCACATTTTCTGGAACCGAAGCTGTTTTAGGTCTACCGCTTCCTGGTTTTCTGGCAGTACTTCCCGATTCGCGAATCTTCTTTAAGAGTCTTTCCACTGCACGCCTTTTCCACTTTTTGCCGGGAAACTCTTGCAATAACCTTCCAGTCTTCCATCCTTTTTCACAGTAACAATTTTTAATGAGAATACGATCTTCCTCTGACAACATCATTAAGGGTACTGACGAATTGTTAAAAAATAAAAATATCCACAATTTGACTTGTTCATTCCTGTAGAGTTTTGTAATAACTTGCAAAAATATCGCATGATATTGTATAAAAATGATATCGTATAAAAAACTGATATTATATTGCGATTTTTGTTTTTTTGACCCATGTTGTTACTTTTGTTAATTGCGAGAAAACTATAAAAGATATCAGAATTCCGTTTCTTGCATTCAAAAAAAGAAGTTTGAAAGTATCTTGCATATAAAAATTGTCATGATGAGGAAGGGGGTTACTGAGATATTAATTTTTAAAAAATGCGTCATTTTTTTCGGACCACCCGTATACACACACGAGTATATAAGTATATACCTTAGTTAATACTGTTACTACATTATAATAAGGTTTACGTAATAACAAATACAATCTTATTTATCTATTATATTTTATGTTTACTCACCCAAGTTGAATTCGTCAACTTTTGTCCAGTGTTTGGGTCATATTTAACGATTTCGGAAGTATAGAGTCCGAGACCCATAATGAAGGCGCCTTCCACTTGACCAATGTCGACGTATGGACTTAAGCTTCTGCCACAGTCTTCTATGATGTCTGATCTAAGCATCTGATAATTATGATAATAAAAACCCACTCTAATTGACAGAGTTTATTTCCACAACAGTTTCGATGCCCACTGGCATCCTCTTTGGGTGGATACAGAAACACGAATGAACCAAAAACAAGAGGGAAAACAGTGCAGGGACCATTAAGAAATTCGCACCTAGGTTAGGTCCCGTTCTCCCGACACTGGAAGGGCATTTTTATTAAAGGGACCCGTTTATAAGTACATTCGCACAAATTTAAAACTATCTTCTTGTTCTTTACATACAGATTCTATTATTTTTTTACATAATTATTACATTTATTATTAAATTTATTACATTTAATATTGCATTGTTATTTATTACAGAAATTATAAATTTATTATTACATTGATTATTACATTGTTGTTTATTATACAGAAATTATAAACCGAAATACGAATGAAAAAGGCGAGAAGGAAACAATCCAGAAACCATTAAAAAATTCACACTTAGGCTAGATCCCGTTCCCCCGACCCCAGAAGGGCATTTTTATTAAAGGGTCCTCCTTATAAGTACATTCGCACAAATTAAAACTATCTACTTGTTCTATACATACAGATTCTATTATTTTGACATAATTACTGCATTTATTATTGCATTTACATTTTTAACATTTATTATCATTGCCGTTACACTAATTATTACATTTAGTTTATTACCTTTATTATTACATTTACTGCATTTATATTTATTTCCACATTTATTACTTCCATTATTACATTTTCATTTACGTTTATTATTCCATTTACATTTTACCGAAAAAAAATAATCGAATGAACCAAAAGCGAGTAAGGAAACAATCCAGAGACCTTTAAGAAATTCACACTTAGGTTAGAACCCGCTCACCCGACTCCGTAAGGGATTTTTTGACCAAGAATCTCATTAAAGGGTCCAACTTATAAGTACCTTCGCACAAATTAAAATTATCTTCTTGTTCTATACATACAGATTCTATTATTTTTCTTTTGACATAATTATTACATTTATAAAGTAGCTTACTTGATTCCCAATCTATAGCATGATTATTTTGGCTGGCGTGATAAAAAATGGCATTATTAGTATTACAACTTCTGAAGGCATATTTGTGTTCGTTAATACGGGTTTCAATATTTCTTCCAGTTTCTCCTACGCATACTAAATCACAACTTTTGCAAGGAATGCTGTAGACACAGCCTTGTTCCTGTTTTGCATCGTTATTCCTAACCAATTTACTTTTCACGGTAGACGAATATTTGGACGCCAAAGCAAACTTAAAATCTTTCGTCAACGGTTTTACTCTTTCTAAGCCGGCAATGTAAGACAAACTCACATATTGTTTTTGGTTAACTGAAGGTTCCCGAGGGGCATAAAAAGATTTTCTGGCTTTAAAATACGCCTTTCTGATAAACCACTCAGGATATTTTAAATCCTTACAAATGTTCCAAATCTTTAAATTTTCCGGGTCCATCAAATGTAGCCTACAAATCCTGAGTGCTCTTAGAAACATGGAAGAAATAATTGAGCTTTTAACCCCTTCATCACGATATGAAAAATAATGAATGTACGAATTACAATGAGTAAATTTTTTATAGACCGTGAAATTGGGCTTTCCACTTTCGTTAATGACCAAAACATCTAGAAAAGGTAATTGTTTGGCGTTCTCCCATTCATATTTAAATTTAATAGAGGGAACAAGATTATTTAATGACTGAAAGAAAGTGTCAAAGTTGTTCCAGTGGTCAGGCCAAAATGAGAAAATATCATCTACATAACGAAACCAAATTAGATTCTTGGGACATATTGTTTGCAACAATTCCGACTCATAATATTCCATGTATAATGTACTCAGTACTGGGGATAAAGGGGACCCCATTCCCATACCAAAACGTTGCAAATAAAATTCTTCACCGAAGGAGAAGGCATTATTGGTGACACAGAGTTTTATCAGTTCTAAAAATACAGAATGGGAGAACGACAAACAATTACCTTTTCTAGATGTTTTGGTCATTAACGAAAGCGGAAAGCCCAATTTCACGGTCTATAGAAAACTTACTCATTATAATTCGTACATTCATTATTTTTCATATCATGATGAAGGGGTTAAAAGCTCAATTATTTCTTCCATGTTTCTAAGAGCACTCAAGATTTGTAGCCCACATTTGCTGGACCCAGAAAATTCAAAGATTTGGAACATTTTTAAGGATTTAAAATATCCTGAGTGGTTTATCAGAAAGGCGTATTTTAAAGCCAGAAAATCTTTTTATGCCCCTCGGGAACCTTCAGTTAACTAAAAACAATATGTGAGTTTGCCTTACATTGCCGGCTTAGAAAGGATAAAACCGTTGACGAAAGGTTTTAAGTTTGCTTTGGCGTTCAAATATTCGTCTACCGTGAAAAGTAAATTGGTTAGGAATAACGATGCAAAACAGGAACAAGCCTGTGTCTACAGCATTCCCTGTAAAAGTTGTGATTTAGTATACGTAGGAGAAACTGGAAGAAATATTGAAACCCGTATTAAAGAACACAAATATGCCTTCAGAAGTTGTAATACTAATAATGCCATTTTTTATCACGCCAGCCAAAATAATCATGCTATAGATTGGGAATCAAATAAGGTACTTTATAAATGTAATAATTATGTCAAAAGAAAAATAATAGAATCTTTATGTAGAGAACAAGAAGATAATTTTAATTTGTGCGAAGGTACTTATAAGTTGGACCCTTTAATGAGATTCTTGGTCAAAAAATCCCTTACGGAGTCGGGTGAGCGGGTTCTAACCTAAGTGTGAATTTCTTAAATGTCTCTGGATTGTTTCCTTACTCGCTTTTGGTTCATTCGATTTTTTTTTTTTCGGTAAAATGTAAATGGAATAATAAACGTAAATGTAAATGTAATAATGGAAGTAATAAATGTGGAAATAAATATAAAATTTATGCAATAAATGTAATAATAAAGGTAATAAAATAAATTTAATAATTAGTGTAAAGGTAATAATAATAAATGTTAAAAAATGTAAATGCAATAATAAATGCAGTAATTATGTCAAAATAATAGAATCTGTATGTATAGAACAAGTAGATAGTTTTAATTTGTGCGAATGTACTTGTAAGCGGGACCCTTTAATAAAAATGCCCTTCTGGGGTCGGGGGAACGGGATCTAGCCTAGGTGTGAATTTCTTAATGGTCTCTGGATTGTTTCCTTCTCGCCTTTTTCATTCGTTTTTCGGTTTATAATTTCTGTATAATAAACAACACTGTAATAATCAATGTAATAATAAATTTATAATTTCTGTAATAAATAACAATGCAATATTAAATGCAATAAATTTAATAATAAATGTAATAATTATGTAAAAAAATAATAGAATCTGTATGTAAAGAACAAGAAGATAGTTTTAAATTTGTGCGAATGTACTTATAAGCGGGTCCCTTTAATAAAAATGCCCTTCCAGTGTCGGGAGAACGGGACCTAACCTAGGTGCGAATTTCTTAATGGTCCCTGCACTGTTTTCCCTCTTGTTTTTGGTTCATTCGTTTTTCTATATCTACCCGAAGAGGATGCCAGTGAGCATCGAAACTGTTGTGGAAATAAACTCTGTCTATTAGATTGGATTTTTATTATCATATTTTGACCTTCACGTAGAAAAAAGTGAAGTTTTTTGCATTCATCTGATTATATATATATATATATATATATATATATATATATATATAAGTCATTAATAGGTATACATCCATTATTACTGCAAGGCATTCTTAGGATCAAATTTTGGCTATACCAAACTCCATGATATTTATAGCTATTAAAACATAAAAATATATTACTATGTACTGGCCAGTTAAAACATCCACTTCAACCTCCATACAAGCTGCAGCGAAAATATCATAAGATGCTGGATGAGTGGGAGATGATGTCCTAGAAAATGAAAAATGAGAAAACAGATTAGAGAAGAGTACCTACATGGGTAATAGAATAGAAAAAAAATGAATACAGATTTGCTTCAAAGTATTACACATCATCTCGACAAACTTTCTTTTGGTTATATTGAAGTTGGGTTACGTCAACGTTTCTCAAACTTTTTTATTTATCTAACGCCTTCAAACTAAAGTGAATCCTTCGTGTTCGCCCCCTCCCCCCCCAATTTATTTCAACTGCATATGGCATCCATGAACTGTAATTTATTGGCACCAAAATCAACGTGAGGTAGTATTAAAATTTAATGTTTCATTTCATTGTAACCTATTAATAATTATAATCAGTGCCGTAACGAGGGCGAGGCGAGTGAGGCCCTTGCCTCGGGTGCGCAAAGCTGAGGGTCGCAGAAAAAACTATATAAAATATGTATCTACTATCCCAAGCACGCATGCCATTAGGGAAAGGGCGCATTTCTATAAATTTTCAATACTTTTCAGTACTTTATTTTCTGTTTTCCATCCATATTATTCGATCAGCGCTTTTTCAAACCGAATATTGCAAATCAGAAAACAGGATTTAATGAATAGAAAAATTTAAAACGTATTATAGAACATGAAAATTCAACTAATCATCGTGAAAATTTCTGTAAATGGAAATCCCTACAAAAAAGACTATCGTGCGGACAGTGGTATCGATGATGCACTACAGAAATTTACCACTTAGAGGATCGTGTAGTATTATAGGAATAGGGGGGCGCAATTTTAAAGGGGGGCGCAAGTATAGGGGGGCACAATTTTATGATCTTGCCTCGGGTGAAAAATTAGCTAGTTACGGGTCTGCCTATTATAGTACATGGCATGTTTAGTGAAGTTCCGCGAGGAGGGCAACTGAAAATTTTTTAATTCTCAAAAATAGAATAAAATCTTTCAAAAGGTTTCATTTCCCATCTATTTTATTTATTTTAACCCTTTCATACCCAAATTAAGTCGAAAAGTAAAAAAAAAAAAAATTGGGATATAAAAATCGTTTAATTGGACCCAAAATAACAGAAATATATTTTACAAAGTTTTATTGTTCATAATTAATAAAATACGAAATGTGTTAAATTTCACACATTGGGAACTGGAAGGTCTAAAATTGCTTCCAAAGTTAACGATGAAAATTTCACACACTGGGCATTAAAGGGTTAAAGACGATTTAAAATCTGATATTAGCTAGTTGTCCAGCAAAACCCAGACAACATTTAGCGCTACGTCTGCAACATTCCTGGATTTGCCTCCGAATTAACAATTACAGAGATGGGTCATTTGATTCCCCTTCTCGGGTTGAAGATCTCGTTAAACGATTAAAAAAGTCCTCTTACCAAAATCTTTCGCTGAGGTCAACTTCCAACGCTAAACACGCTTGAATAAGTTGCACCCAACTTGGCTTATATTTTTTTCGTTTTTCTATTTCCTTTTCAACAACATCTATTCTGTTCCTCAAGTTTTCGCAGCATTTCTGTATACCCTAATTGGAAAGCATAAAGTATTATATATAACTATATAAAGTTAAGAGAAAACTGCAATAAACGCGGGGACATACTGTAGGCAATGTTTAGAAGCTGCAAGTAACTACAATCCAACAGTGTTCCTACCTGGTACACGGGATAAGGATAACTCCGCTTTCGCATATGTCAGGTAGGAACATTGTTGGATTGTGGTTAGTTGCAGCTTCCAAGGATAAATATAACTATAGCTAGACCTGTATAACTATAACTATATATGTATAATAATAGCCATATACTGTAATTATTATTATTATTATTATTATTAACTATATAAGCTGTATAACCTTTGCTCGGGTGATTGAAAAACAAATCACTTAATGAACAATAAAATGCATATCTTTTCGGCAATTACAAATGCTGAAGCCGTTTCTCTAGTTTCACGTAAAACGTATTTCTGGCTTTTGAAGAGAAAGAATCCTCAGGTTTTAGTAAGGAGTCTTACATTACATCAGCGTTTCCCATCCGAAGTGCGGCGAAATTTCATGAAAATGACAAAAATAAGTAGGTAATTGAAAATTCAAGTCACTGAAGAAGTGGAAATTTCAGATAAAACCAAAGTTTGCCATTTATTACGTTTATACGGAACTGTGCTGGCTCAGTTTGAATTTATATGGTGGATGGTGAGGGGGATAGGAATTGGATGTTGAACAAAGGAGACGAAAATCCTCCGAGGTGCAGCGAAAGAAGAAAAGATGGCATTGGGGTGCCTTGAGACAGAAAAGCTCAGGAAACACTACATTATCATGAAAGAAGTTTATATAGAATCACATAACCTTCATGTCTGGTAAATGTGGGTTGTTACCCTTTTAAATGGACTGTAGAAATTCTCATTTCAAACAAATTTCACAACTCGGAATAGTCATGGAAGAAATTCACGATTGGAATTTTACAATCTCAATCAAGATTTTGCCGAGTGAATATAAAATATTAAAAAATAATTAATTTACTCGCGTAAGTAACTTATTGAAATTCGTAGTTATTACAATTATATCTCATAACATAGAAACCAAAACATTCAATCGATTTAAACTGCCTTACATGAGCTACGAGGTCTGAACCGAGACTTCCTCCAGTCACAGAAGAGTTGGCGCCTGTGATAAGATTTGTCGCCTTCACTTTGATGAAGTTCAAAGGCACACCTAAAAACTTTGCTGTAACTTGAGCAGCCTGTTCAAATGCGGATAAATAGGATAATCAATGCATCTAAATACTGTATAGAGTATCCGAACGTTGCGCGGAAGTTTACAGTAAAAAACAGTAAAATTATTATACTGTAATAATGCATATACATAAAAGTAATACGACTGATTTAAGACAGTTGTGTAATATAAGTTGTGTAACTTCAATAATATTGTAGTTGTAAATATATTTTATAAGGCTGAGATAATACAGGGTGGGGCACGGGAATCAAGTGTTTTTTGAATAGCTAGTAATCGGCCATTAGGAATGGGAGGGGCGTGCGGTAGGTAGCATTCCATTCCTGGGTTCATAGCATTTAACTTTAACTAACACTCACCTTTATCTTTCAGGTGCCATCATGGAGCAGTGGACGTTAGAACACCGCATGTTCGCGTATGATCATTTTGTTAGGAGTGGCGAGTCAGTGACAGCAGTTCAGCGTGCGTTTCGCCGCAGATTCAACATTCATCGAAATGACCCTGTTCCCGCTCGTGACACAATCTTACGTTGGGTTAACAATCTTCGAACAGGAGGCTCAATAATGAAAACAAAACCGAAGGGGCCGCAACGCACTGTGCGTACTCCAGAGAACGTTGAAAGGGTCAGACAAGCGATGTTGCAAAGCCCAGGCCGCTCTGCTCGGAGACATTCAGCTGCACTCGGAATCAGCAATCGTACTGTTAGACGGATTTTGCATGAAGAATTACATTTTCACCCATACAAGTTAGCGATGGTGCAGGAATTGAATGTAAACGATTGCCCCCAACGACTGAATTTTGCACAGGAAATGCTTGCACTTTATGAGCAGAATAAAAACATGATGGCGGTAATGAGTGATGAAGCCCATTTCCACCTTAATGGGGCCGTCAACAATCAAAACTGTCGGTATTGGGCTGCTGAAAATCCGCGACAACTCCATGAAAAACCGCTGCATAGCCCTAAGGTTACAGTTTGGTGCGCGGTGGGAAAGTTTGGCGTCATCGGTCCCTATTTCTTCGAACAAAATGGGGTTACCGTTACCATAACATCTGGGCGTTACATTGAGATGGTGAACACCTTTTTCATCCCTGAGTTACGAAGAAGGCGTATTGCTCGTCGACATTTGTGGTTTCAGCAAGATGGGGCCACGCCACACACCGCCAGAGCGTCAATGGCTGTTCTTCGCCCCCTGTTTCCCAACCATCTCATTTCGAGATTTGGTGACATTGCATGGCCCCCTCGGTCCCCTGACTTGTCCACATGTGACTTCTTTCTATGGGGGTACCTCAAGTCACGTGTCTACGAGGACAAGCCCCGTACATTAGATGCATTGAAGGAAGCGATCCGTCAACAAATCATCCAAATCAACAGAGACCTGCTGGGAAGAGTGGAGGCCAATTTTCGTAAACGCCTTCAACAATGCGTCGACGGCCAAGGACATCATATGCCAGATATAATTTTCGGTACATGATTATTATGACATGAAATGCTATGTTCTTACGAATGTTGTTCTACCAATATATTTTCTTTGCAAAAATAAATATCATTTTCCTGATTATTCCAAAAACACTTGGTTCCCGTGCCCAACCCTGTGTAAATGATGTCATACGTTTTAATAAAAGAAATTATTCACCTTTGTATTTATTCCTTGACCCATCTCAATTCCCCCATGAGTTACAACAACCGTACCGTCTTTAGCATAAATCACAACTTGGGTATTGTATCTGAATGACTTGGGATAGTCGAGGGCGTAGTAGAGAGGAATCATGCTCAGTCCTCTCTTCTTCCATCGATGTGTCTTTGAAATAAGAAACTTATGCAGTTTCGAGGAAGAATAAAAAGAAAAAACCAGGGTGCCTCGCATTTCCTGCAGTATGTCTGAATTTACCCTACTACAGCTTTGCAATTTAAATGGCACGTCCTGCTTTCTCAAAAAAAGAGTATTTTCATCTGTTTACATAATGTTAGTATGATACTTTTAGGTTAAGAATAATGCCTTCAGGGTCGTACAAAGGAAATAAAAAGATAATTGTAAACTTAAATATGAACAATATACATACCGCATTAAATTGATCAACCTCTGCTCGTCTGGCATCGTAATTAGCTTCTTTTTTTAGCATTGGAAAGATAATTGTTCTTACAGTGTTTTCTCCCTTGGGAGAAATAGCTTGCGTTTTGTCTTCCTTTTTGTTGATAAAGTTCTTCTCACGAATTTCTGCAGGATCTTTCTTCAGAAAAGCTGCGACTCGTTCTATTATGTTCTCCATTGAAGCAATGGCCCCCGGAGTACCTTTAAGAAAGATTCTGGTATCGTCCACGCACTGTAGTACGTTGACAAATTTTTTTTGACCCATCCTAGCACTTCGTGTTATAGCCTTCTATAACTTTTTTCAGAAGAAACTACACCACACGCACTTTACACCAAAAGATAGAGGATGTCTTCGCGAATAATTTGATGTAAACATCGAACAAATTCGTTCACTATATGTTTGTTCGTTTGATGGAGGTTGTTTAACTTCCTTCACAAGTTCACAACATATAAAGCCATAATACGAAGGGGACCTACAGCTTTACGTGGGATCCGAACTACGGGTCGCTAAATAAATCCTTACGCAGAGGACGGTCTCCCATCCAACTACCCAGACCCAGCGTCGCTTAACTTCGCTGATCGACGGGAAGCGGCGCTACGACATTAACCATGACGTAGCTCTTCCCCTACATACATTCCCTGATTTCTCATAATACTGACCACTTTTTTTTGTATAAAGCACATTTGGAAATAAATTAACGACAAATATTCAGTTTCACGAAGCCCAGATTACACTAGTTTAGGTGGTCGTTTTACATTGGTTAGTTATTTCCCGCATGACTAATTTTGACCAATAAAGATCTTTGTTAACAAGTTTCAAAAGAGTGGTCTCCGTGAAACTTAATATTTGCTAAATTGACTTTATAAACGATGCTATAAATCCAACGACACAGAAACAACAGGAAAAGAAGTGGTTAAATTGTCGTCATCCGCGAAAATTACTGCAAAGGTAAGTCAGAGAATTAATTCTAGTTTATTCGTACATGTACAGTGGGTTCACAAAAGTAAATAGACACCTTTGTTTTTTGTTTTTTTCCATAATTTTTGATTTGATAAGAAAAGTTAATAAGTTATAACAGATTTATTGAATCAATATATTTGGAATCGTGTTGCTTTCCCCTTTTCATTACGTAAAGGTGACACAACACGTTCTGGCATTCAGTTGATGAACTTTATTATTATTTGTTTTTGAGAACAATCATCCTGGTGTCTATTTACTTTTGTCAACCTTTTGTACAGATTCGGTAAAAAGTTCTCCAAGAAACCAAATTTGTAAAATAGCATGAAAAAAAATTAATCAATTCTAATTTTTTTTTTTTTTAAATTTTACGACTCACCAAAATGAATAGAATAACCGAAGATAAACATAATATTACCAATTAGTAACTTTTTATGCTTTTAGCTTTTAAGGAAGTTTGGTTTTTAGGCGAACGTTTTTCCTAAACTGTACGTAATAACTGTAATCTCTCAATAACATTTCGCTAACTTTACTGTAATGACGTAGCTGGAAAGAGTCGTACAAGAACATCGAGTTTGCAATGTTTGCTAAAAATTATAAAAAAAACTCATTCGTTCGAAAATTCTCTCGTTTAAAAGTTTTGACTCGTTATATAACGAGTCAAGCGTTACTTGACTATCAATTAAGGTTTTACTTATCATTCGCGATTTATTAGTTCAAGGCTGGCTGCACACAGGATCGTCTTGCGACTCACGGCTGACGACTCGAGTCGTGAGTCGCAAGACGATCCTGCGCGCGGTCGGCCTTAGTCTCGTAACAAATTGGATTCCGGTTACGAAATTTTACGAGCTGTTAAAAATTCGAAACAGCGATCATGAATTACGTAGAGCATTTTTGATCTTCAAATTTTGTCTTCAAGTCACTTACTTGGACCTCAAAGACTGAAAATGGACCTCAAAGACTGTGAAAATGGACCTCAAAGACTGTGAAAATGGAATCTCAATGTGGAGGAAAGTTTTAGAATTACTGAATAAAATTGTACTAAACAAACTATGTAATTTAAACTAATATTTGTTTGGATGTTAAAAATTAAGGAGCAATCCAAGAATAAGCATCCCAAAGTCCCCAATCCAAGAAAAAGCACCCCAGTTAGACCCCAATCCAAGAAACCGCACCCCAGTTCGACCTCAATCCAAATTAAAGGATTTTAACATATAAAATTTAAAAAAAAAATATTTTAATGTTTACGAAGGATGTTGAAATAAAAAAAAATTAGAACATAATTAAAATAAAAATATTGAAATAAGATTAATTGAATGCCAGGTTAGGTCAACTGTACGCCCTTAACGACTGGTTAGGTTAAGTCGTGATATTTTAGTTAAAACTAACGAAAATATCACGACTTAACCTAACCAATCGTCAAGGGCGTACAATTAACCTAACTGGGCATTCAATTAACCATTTTAGAGCAATTAACTCCATTTTAACTTCATTTTAGAGCAATCCAAGAATAAGCACCTTCGTTCGACCCCAATCCAAGAAAAAGCACCCTAAATTGATTTGGGGTGCTTATTCTTGGATTGCTCCAAAATTAATTATCAGATCCATGCAGTTATGTTAAAATTTAACTAATCAAATTATATTACTTGAAAATAGATTTGGTTTAGACTAAATCCATTTAAGAAGTAAAACCCATTTAAGAAGTAAAACCCATTTAAGAAGTGAAACCCATTTAAGAAGTGAAACCCATTTAAGAAGTAAAACCCATTTAAGAAGTAAAACCCATTTAAGAAGTAAAACCCATTTCCAAGTAAATATAATTTTATATGCATTTAGTTTAAACTAAATTTATTTTCGAGTAACATCATTTATTTCGTTTACGTTTAGCAAAACTGGACCTGATAAATTTAGAACACAGTCCTCTCTTTGTTTAAAATTCAAACAATTGTTTTGTCTAAATTTAGTAAAGAGTTGTTTTGAGCGTGACGCACATCGCCTTTTTCCTACCTGGAGTTCTACAGTACGTATTGGCAGCGGTGTTCGTCTTTACAACTTGAGAAGAAAAGTTCCAACCGACGGAGTAGTAGACATTTGGGACCCATTTGTAAGCATAATACGCTGTTGCTTCGTTGGGATTGAATCCTGCGTCACTGATTAACTCGACTTCGACCCGTTTTAACGAACCGTCGTCATCGAACCCGACCTTAAGTTCAAAAGACAGGTTCACCAGTCATAAGGCAAATTAAACATTCGCACATAATATCAGTTAAATAGAAACACAAATTAAATGAGTTATGTGTCTCGGGTGTAATTGGACGCTTGGAAGTGGAAGTGATTCGGGTGTATTCAGAAAGCCAAAACTTAATTAAGAAGTGATTAAAGTACTTCAGTCACCTCTGATCACGATTTTCGTTTTCCCACAAAGCGTGATTCGAGTCACTGAGTCATTGCAGTCACTTCGCGGGTACGCAATCGGCGTGCAGAGTACAGATTCAAGCAGGGGCGTACACAGCATTTCTTAAAGGGGGTGGACACACACACACACACACACACACAAAATATATATATATATATATATATGTGTGTGTGTGTGTGTGTGTGTGTGTGTGTGTGTGTGTGTGCTCAAAATTGATGATGATTGATTTGGAATCAAAATGAATTGCATCTTGGAAGGCTTCAGTTGTATTTTATTTCCAATTTATGGGCAAAGAATTAAATTTGCACATATTAATCGTACGTATACCCCCTATGCACGTCACTGGATTCAAGTATTTGAGTTACTTTTCAGAAAAAGGCAAAAATTGGTGAAAAAAATGCACTTGAATCATTTTCACTTCGAAGCGTCCACTTGAGAGCATATTAATAAAGTTTTGGGTTGTATAACTTCCTTCGTAACGTCAAAGGTCATGTGCCCGAGGGGACCTACAAATTCACGTGGAATCCGAACCATTTAGGTATCGCGACATCACCTGAAGGTAGGGGATGGTCACCCATCCAACTACGGAACAGACCCAGCGTCTTAACCTTGCTGATCTAACGGGAAGCGGTGTTGCAACGACACCACGATGTAGCCCTGGAAATGAACGCAACTTTGAGACTTCCATTTCGTATAAAAGAACTACTATTAATATATTTAATGAAATACACAATCTGTATTATGAGTGTATAATTCTATAATTAATATTTAAGTCGTTATAACACATACGAAACGTTCTCTTTTGTGTATGATAAAATTAGGCAAAAGAACAAAGAAATAACATCAATTGGGACGTTCTCTAACCTTGTACTTCGTCATGTAAGGGTCTCGCCAGCCTACGAGCGTCATGTGAGTGTCGAGATCGAGCGTGATACGCACGGGTTTGTGAAGTTTATGTGACGCCACTGCCGCTGCGCACGCGACAAGATTGGAACGGCTAATTTTGCCGCCAAATCCGCCACCAAGCCTTCGAACTGATATGTTGATACTGGAAATGAAATGCATTCCTTGACTAACAAATCAGTCGCAATGCCAGAACAGTTTATATCATGTTGCTCGTACGAGAGCATGGTTAATTAATCATTTTTGGGAAAAAGTGGTGAATGATGAAATTTTCTAATTCATCGATGATTAACTGATTAAAAATACCAAACATTAAGTACTTCTGAAAAGGGGCAAGAAAAGAGCTTTATTTTTTCTGTTGCATGAGGCAAGACCGAAGAAAACCTATTTTGCTCATCCATTTAGTTTGCTTTAGTTCAAGAAACCAGGCATTAGCGGATTAACCAGTTTATGCACGCAAAAAAGTGCCAAACTCAAATACCACATTACAAAATTTATGGTAAAATGATACTGAAATTATAGGGAAAATTAATCATTTTTCATTTTCTAAATTTTTGTCTTTTATTAATGATTAAATTCAAAACAATGATTAACTGATTAACTGATTAATCATAACCATGCCCTACCTCGTACTTTGATTCTGTTTAAACGAAATAATTTTGTGAAAAATACCTATTATTACTGATTCCCAAAACGTCAGAGATTGCGGTTTGGACGTTGGTCGGCCATTGAGTGGTGCAAAAGACGTCGTAACCATCTTCTACAGGGATGACACGAGTAGCCAAAGGCTCCATCGTCAAATGGAATTGAGATCCTTGTTCGAATTCGCCTTCAACCGTGTGAGCAGCGTTTTCAAACGCTTTCAATGAAAGTAAAATGAATGAGATTTTCAAATAAATGTAGTCGTACATAATATACGATATACGAAACATTTTCAACACGCATATAACAATGTCTTTTTCTTTCTCATGAAGGGGGGCATTTTTGTGGGTACCCCCGCTTGGCACCTCCTTTTTACATAAAAAAATAATAACTGATCATGTTACAAACCTTTTGAGGGATTTGGAGGTTTATTCAGTGCCTCTTTGATGGTTAAAATTGGCTTTTTAACATTTTTATACCGGACTTTAACCAATTTTGCTGCTTTCTGAGCGATAGTTTTATTCTCAGCGACAATAAGACCAATGGACTGGCCTCCGTATTGAACTTTTGATGATATGAAGACCTATAAACATACAATGAACGTATAAAAGAAACGGCATTCACTGAAATATTGAGAAGTTGTTTGTTTCACATATAGGCATATTAATATATATTAACTGAAATATTTGACTAATTATACATTATATTAAGTTAAATTTGCATTTTCTTCTTTTCCTTATTCATTAAATTCTGGACCAAACTGAAAAATGTTCTGAACAATTGAAAGCAAAAACAAAGCAGAGCTTTACATATAAAATTTATTTCCTTCATCAGGTCCAGAAATGAAAATGGAGAGTTAGTTTTATTGAGTAGTTTTAAATAATTTATTTAAATGATAACGTTATAAAATAACCTTAAGACACAAGGAATATTTACAAGAATATAGTATTTTTATTACGCGATTTAGATTGTGAACAACCGTCATGAAAACCTTACTGGGTCAGAATATCCAGAAGGGTAAAAATTGTTTGTGCCTGGAATGTCACTTGCGTCTATGTAGGAAACAACGCCAGGAACTTTCTGTAAAGAGAAAGTAGACATATAATAGACATATTTAATCTAAGAATAAAGAATGGCATAAAAATTGAACCAATAAAAAGGGTGCTAAATTTAATCTTCGCGTCTCTTCGTGTCCTTTGAGACTATACTCTATGGAAGTTTCACACCCTATTAAGAAAACTTGAAAGTTACAACTGCATGTACCTGTTGTCTTTTTGTTTTTTTTTGACTGACCTCAACCAAGGATCAGTTTATATCTGAGTTTTAGTCGATGAGGTTGTTTAACCTTCTTCGTAACGGCAAAGGTCATATTACGGAGGGGTTTTACAGCTTTACGTGAGATCCGAACCAGGAGTCGCTAAATAATCTGGACGCAGAAAATGGTCTACCATTTAACTACCACCTAGACTCAATGTCATTAAACTTCGCTAATCGACGGGAAGCCGTGTTACGACATTGGCCAAGACGTAACCTTTATCTCTTTTATCTCCTAATCTTGGTCATTCTCATTTCAATCTTCGCCCCAAAATCCAAATCTGGAATTTCCCTCCTTTTTACACCTCAAATGGAAATAGAAATATCGTAATAAATAAAAAATAAAAAATAATAAATAAAAACCAAAAGTTCTCTGTTCGATTAAAAGATTTAGTTATTAATAAATAATAATAAAATAATTTATATTTAGTTCGATTTTAAATATGAGGAAAATCCTTTCCTTCGCAATTTAGTCAATGGATTCTTTTTAAAACTGCTTTGAATTTATCTTTGTGGAGAGTATATTAAATGTTTATGTAGTAATGGTCTACGGCAGTAGTTTCCAACCTGAGTGCGTGGGAGGGTTATAACTTATAGGGGTGCCGTGGGAAGGTCACGTGGGGTCAGTAGGGGGTCACAGGGTCGAGGGAGTTCAACAAACCATGATAATATTTGAGGGGTCGCGCGTCTTAAGGTACCTAAGCGCAACCACAGGCGAAAACGTGTTTTTGATGGATATCACTATTTTCACCCTTCCTCTATCGCAGAGCTTTCCAAACTGGTGTGTCGCGACACATTAGTGTTTTTTTGTATTTTGAAAATTTTGATTTTTCTATCAACAAAATCGGCTACAAGATAAACCACCTACTGAAAAATTATCTGATATTTGATATTTGATAACAAAAATTAATTAATGTGTCGTGAAAATTGTTATGCTTAAATAGTTTGTCGCCAACGTTAAAAGTTTGGAAAGCTCTGCTCTATCGCGTGGTCAACAAAAAAGAAAAATTACACAGCGGTTGTAAGTAAATATCTAATTTTGGATCTCTCTCTCTCTCTCTCTCTCTCTCTCTCTCTCTCTCTCTCTCTCTCTCTCTCTCTCTCTCTCTCTCTCTCTCTCTCTCTCGAGGAGGATACAGCCCTGTACACCGAACTCCGTAGCCTGTTAGGGGACAGGGTGTGTATAATTTTAGGAGACTTCAACTGTCGCGGCATAAAGTGGGAAGACAGGACTGCTGATACCGAAGGGAGGAGGCTAGTTGACTTTGCTGATGATAACTTCCTGACTCAGTGGGTCAGTGGGCCTACACGAGGCGAAAGCGTTCTAGACTTAGTATTCACGACCGAAGACAACCTCGTCACTGGCCTCACCGTTGATGAATCGTTGGGCAGGAGTGATCACGGTCTGATTAGGTTCTGTGTCTGCGTCCCTCGGGTGAAGCGTAGTGACTCTAGAGGCAGTAAGCTCGATCTACGGGGGTCGGACTTTGTTGGCCTCCGGGATAGCGTAGGTGAGATGAGGTTAGAGGTCGGTGGCGATGTTGAGGAAGTGTGGAGTGCATTCCGGGACGAGTTTATGGTGCTGCAGTCTGCTGCCATACCCTCAAAACCGGTCACCCCTGCCTCAACGCAGCCTAAGTGGTTCAGTCGTGACATCGCTTCGGCTATCCGAAATAGGAAAGCTGCGTATAGGAGGGCGAAGGCCAATCGTTCCCATGAGAACACTGAAGCGTATGTCCGCCTGTGCAGGGAAGTGAAGGCGAAGGTTAGGCTAGCGAAACGTAAAAAAGAAGTCCGGGTGGCAAGCCTCTGCAAGGGGAACCCTAAGGAGTTATTCAGTTATGTTAATAGTAGAAAGCCCATTAGAAGCATGATAGTCCGTTAAAGGACCGAAGCGGCGTTCTGCTGACCTCTGACGTGGACATCGCTAATGTGCTTAATTAGTACTTTGCGGGAGTGTTCACCAGGGAGGACACCCGCGTCATCCCCGAGCCAGGCGTCAGACACGAAGGTACTGGCCTGGATAGTGTTCGGTGTACCGCGACAGTCGTTGCCGATAGAATAGACAAACTGAGCGCGTTTAAGGCTCCTGGGCCAGACTAATTCCTTCCCAGAGTGTTGCGGGAGGTGCGCGACCAGGTGGCTCCCCACCTGGCTACAGTCTTCAACAAATCGTTGGAGACGGGCCAGGTGCCTGGTGACTGGAGGGAAGCCAACGTGACCCCTATCTTTAAGAAATGGGATCACGAAAGTCCAGGGAACTATCGTCCCATTAGTATCACTTCAGTTGTAGATAAATTATAATTATTAGAGGGGATAATAGCGGGTAGGATCGTTGACCATTTGGATTCCTACAAGCTGCTTGGGGATTCCCAACATGGGTTTAGACGGCATAAGTCGTGTCTCACCAACTTGCTCGAGTTTTTCCACGTCATGTTGAGTGAGTATGATAAGAGTAGGGCGATTGATATAGTTTATCTCGAATTTCAGAAAGCCTTTGATAAGGTACCTCACCGCCGGTTAATGGCCAAAGTCCGCGCGCTGGGTATCGGTGGGGAAGTAGGTAGGTGGATTGAAAACTGGCTGAAGAATAGGCGGCAGAAGGTTGTAATTAAAGGGGTTAGTTCGGGTTGGGCCTCGGTCACTAGCGGGGTTCCTCAGGGTTCCGTTTTGGGGCCACTGTTGTTTATCATTTACATAAATGATAGCGACGCTGGCATCGTCAGTAGGATCGCCAAATTCGCTGATGACACCAAGCTTGGGGCCAATGTTGGGACCTACGTAGGATAGGAGAGTGGTCCGAAAAATGGCAAATGCCGTTTAACTTGGGTAAATGCAAGGTGATACACATTGGCTACGCCAATCCCAAGTCGGACTACTCGATGTTGGGGAGTAATATCGAGGCAACTGATATGGAAAAGGACTTGGGTGTGCTAATTAGCAGCGACCTTAAGTTTACGAAACAGTACGTAGAGGTGGAAAAGAAAGCCCAGAAGTTGTTGGGTTATATGAGGAGGCAATTTCGATTTTGGAACAAGGAGATTGTGCTCTCTCTGTACAATTCTCTGGTTCGGCCGCACCTGGAGTATGCTGTGCAGTTCTGGTCGCCCACCCTCAGGAAAGATATTGAGAGGCTGGAGCGAGTCCAGGCGAGGGCCACAAAGTTAATCCCTTCCGTTAAGCATATGGGCTACAATCGACGCTTATGCGCCCTGAATTTGTTTTCGCTGGAAATTCGGAGGCTGCACGGTTAACTCATCGAGGTTTTCAAGTTCTTACGCGGGTTCAATAATGTCGATTTTAGAAGCTTGTTTAGTTTAAATGATAACTCAACTTGCAACAATGGCTGGAAATTGGATTTGAAACGGTTTAGGACTAGTGTGGGTGAGAATTACTTTACGTATAAGATCTGTGACACGTGGAACAGGCTACCTTCAGAAGTTGTGAACAGTTCTTCTGTGGATCTGTTCAAGGAAAGGTTAGACCGAATCTTGCACACTATTTGAGGGTGTATGAATTTTTCCCTGGCACCCGTTGCCATTGGTACTTCCTCGGTATGGGCCACAAGGCCTTTTGAGGTACTACTTTTCCTTGTAACTCTCTCTCTCTCTCTCTCTCTCTCTCTCTCTCTCTCTCTCTCTCTCTCTCTCTCTCTCTCTCTCTCTCTCTCTCTCTCTCTCTCTCTCTCTCTCTCTCTCTCTCTCTCTCGTAATAACATACAAATTAACTCCTAAAAATGACATTCATTATTGCTTTACCAGAGCTTCCGAAGGGTCAACAGTATTCAGTTCGGCATTGGCAACGGTTGACTGGACAAAAGCGCCATGAAGTTCCCCATTTGCAGGATCCATATCGTCCACATACTCCGCTTCACCTGGAGGGACGTAATGCAAATTTTATGAATAGTCATTTTAAGAATACTCTCTACTATTACTGTTGGGATTATTTAACAAATTTCTTAAGGTTTTAACACACTTAACATTGGAAATTCTGAATCTCTATGTTGAATGTTAATGAGATACAGAATTAGCGGTGTGACTTACAGTTATTCTGAGTTTTATTATAACTTATTTAACATATATAATATATATGGCCTATATAAAGTTCGGCCACCCTTTGATCCATCTGTATTTGCTTACGTACTGACCGTCACTTAAAAGCAGTGGTGGGCACCGTTAACCAAAAAGTTAACTTCGTTAACCGCTAATCCGTTAACCAAAAAGTTAACTTCGTTAACCGTTAATCCGTTAAACATGTAACGGAAGTTACCGATAAACCGTTAACGTTAACTTTTATTATAAAAAAAAATGAAAAACACAATATATATAATTTAATTTTCCCTCTTCTTTCTCCATTTTGTCCATGAGATGCATGTTGCCCTTCATGAAAATTAGCATATCAAAGTTTTCATCAGAGAGGGATGATCTCTTGGCCCTCAGGATGTCCTTGCCCATAGAGAACAAACGCTCCACTGCAGCACTGGAGGGGATGGCTGTGTTGAACTTGATGAACAAGTCCACCAACACTTGCTCACCCAAGAAGGCAGCATCTGTCAGCAAGTCCTTGGAGTTGGTCTCCAGCCAGGTCTTGACCAAGTTCTGGGCCTTGCCCTTGAGTGACCTGTGGCTTCTGCTGCTCTCTTTTGTCGGGATGACAGCACTGAAGAAGTCATCCTCCTCTTCCTCCTCGTTGTTCTGCCTCCACTGTTGCTGCCCACTTCGTTGGACTGCTGCTTCATGGCCTCCTCGACTGTACCCTCCATGCTTTTCCTCACCCTGGAAAAACCGGGTAGAAAAATAATTATGGAGATTTTAAAGATGTGGTACCTAGAAGTACCGCCAGGACATAAAGGGTTAAGGTGAAAACGCTCCCATTGTAAGACATCAATTGACTTAATTTATGTCATCAAAGTGACATGAGAATTGAAATCTTACCTGATCAGTTTTATGGTTCTTGAAATGTATCAAGGAGACTACTAATAAGGTACTCACAGACATATTATAAATATACATGACTTACTTGACAACGATTATTTTTAAATATTCACTAGCACAAACATGTTGCGCAAGAGACAGACTGCAAATGAAACGAATGTAGTTATTTGTTGTAATTGTTACATATATATTATTGAAAGTGCCTTAAAATGCTCGTGATATTTCTTGAAAGAAGTTGAAACATTCAACTCAAATGGCAAATCTTTCCGCCTGATTTTACCGTCGACCATGTTTTGCTCAAACCAATGCCATAAATAACTACCATATTTGGTAAGACACAAATTGTGGCGACGGAAACAAATATATCGCCTGATTTTCCACTGCGGAAATGGAAATTCGTTCATCACTATTAACAGTAGCGGATTAATTGCGCACCTGCTCAGCACTGAAAATAATAGAAACTTTTAAACTTTTATTTATGAATTTTTTGGGTTAACGGACTTGAGTTAACGGAAGTTAAATGTAACGGAAGTTAATTAGTCCGATAATGATTTTCAAAGTTAACTTAAAAGTTAAATCGTTAACGAAAAAGTTAACTTCGTTAATTAACGATTAACGGATTAACGGTTTGTGCCCAGCTTTGCTTAAAAGCAACCTACACAAATGACTGTTTACAACTCGTTATTTTATTCACATACTGCACTCTCCCAAACCCCCAATTTGCACAATTTTAAGTCTTGGGTAAAGGAATAAATTATTACATTTTCTCGTTTACAGCCATAACTTGCACGTATCGAATTATTTCAGGCAGATCCCGATAGGGGGGAGTATAGTTATTGCAGATGTCCCGAGTCCGTTGAGTCAAGAGTCCCGGTACCTGACCGTAAGAGAAGATAAGAGGAGGACCAGTTCTTTAAAATTTGGCCCAGGGACAAAAATTTCTTTCGATTTTTGGGGTTGAGCATGGTTCCAAGATCTAACCCGAAATTCAGTATCACCGTCTCACCGCTATCAGCGAAGTTAAGCGACAATGGGTCTGGAGAGTAGTTGGATGTGAGACCGTCCTCTGCGTCCAGATTGTGTAGTGACCCGTGGTTCGGACCCCACGTAAAGCTGTAGGTCCCCTACGTCGTATGACGGTAAATGTTACGAAGGAATTTAATTTCAAAGTTCCAACCATTGTCAATAAGGGGACGCCACTGGCTAACTTTTCTGAAGGATAAAATGCATGATACCTGAAAAATTAACGAACTATATATATATATATATATATATATATATATATATATATATATATATATATATATATATATATATATATATATATATATATATATATATATATAAAGGGTGATCCAGAGAAATGGGACCCAAAAGAAACCCCTGTAACTCTTAAAGTATAAGTCCTTTTATAAAATCATACGCATCATTCGAAAGAGGATAGTTACAAGTTTGTACAGGATTGTATAGGTTTTGACAATACAAGACAAGATAAGATACAAAACAAAATAAGAGTGTTAGTTAAAACTAACCCTTCAAGATGACTGCATGGACTGTGGAACAGCTGCGTTTCATAACTGAGCAATATTATGAGCATGGAAGAAGTGTAGTTTCAGCTCAAAGATCTTTCAAGACAAATTTTTCAGATGTCAAAATCACCTTCTAAGAAAGTAATCCGTCGGTGTGTCAGAAATTTTTCCCTAACTGGCAGCATTGGAAAAAGAAAACCAACTGGAAGAGTGCGCACAGCAAGGATAGACGAGATCATTAACAGAACTCATGAAATTGTACAGGATAATCCTAACATAAGCATCAGACGTGCTTCTCAGCTGTTAGGAGTTGGATATGGAACAACACACCGTATATTCAAGCAAAATTTAATGCTCTTTCCATATAAAATTCAAACAGTGCAACAACTAAACGATGGAGATTTCGCACGAAGACGACAATTCTGTCAGTTGATCCAACAGAAGGTAAATGACACCACCAATTTTCTAGCAACTTTGATTATGTCAGACGAAGCCCATTTTCGCTTGAATGGAACTGTAAACAAACAAAATTGTCGTTTCTGGGCAACAGAAAATCCATTGAATATTACCGAAGTCCCGTTGCATAGTCAGCGTGTAACTGTTTGGTGTGGTCTTACTGCATCTCAGATCATAGGGCCGTACTTTTTCGAGGATTCCACCGGAAATACGGTCACTGTAAATGGTGATCGCTACGAAAAAAATGTTGACCGATTTCCTTATTCCTAAATTAAGAGATCTTTGTCTAGAAAACCACTGGTTCCAACAAGACGGAGCTACCTGCCATACCACGAGGAACTGCATGGCAGTTTTGCGTCAAACGTTTCCAAGCGAGTTAATCTCAAGATTTGGAGACGTTGAATGGCCCGCAAGGTCTCCGGATTTTTCTCCCTTAGATTATTATCTCTGGGGATATTTAAAAGAGTATGGTCTACAGAATAACCCACGACCTTGCAAGAATTGAAGGCCGCCATCACAAATGAGATACAGGCCATACCACCGCACACTCTTGCAAAAGTGATGCAGAACTTACAAGCGAGAACACTGGAATGCTTGGCAACTAATGGAGCACATTTGAAAGGAGTCATTTTAAAAAAATAAATATTTCATAATAAACTTGTAACTCTACTCTTTCGAATGATATATAGTTTTTATGAAAGGAATTAAATATTAAGAATATTTGGCTTTTTTTATGGGTCCCATTTATCTGGATCACCCAGTATGTATATATATATATATATATATATATATATATATATATATATATACACACACACACACACACACACACACACACACACGAGTATATAAAATTAATAAATATGATATAAATGAATGCTCTTATTTTCGTCGAGTCTAAGCCTTTAAATCTACTGCCACAAGACTAAGCTAAGGTCTCTATTTAGGCAACATAGCTTACGTGAATGAAATTGCATATTTGCAAATAAGACTAACCAGAAACTTGAATATTTGATTCTATTTTGGGTACTGGCTGTCCAACCGGCCATGAATCTTCATTGGGATCAAACTTTTGACGTCCGGATGAGATTGGTCGTTTGATTACTGTACCTCCGCTTCTCAGTTCCGGACTTACAGCATTTCCCAATATGTTCAAAATAGCCTTCGAGATTGGACAAAAGTTAAAAATTAAAATATAAAAGGAAACTCTATGTTAGGCTAATATGTAGTTTTGTGGCCACCAGATATTTGACACTCAGAAATCCGCCCACTTCATACGTCGAACCAGTCAAGGTGAATATCATGCACGGCTTAGACGTATACTAGGTTGATGGTCGTTCTAGGGTGGTTAGTAATTTCTAACGCCACCAACTTCCGACCAATCAGGGATCAACGGCCAAAAGTAGGTGGCCCCCAAACTCCATATTTGCCTTATAGTGTTATTTTCAGACATCTTCAGCAAAGAGACGAGTTAATAGTCCTAATAATGAAGAAAGAAGTACTGACACATCCTATGGACGTATGTTATGTAGCTTTATTTTATTAATCAAAACTTCACACTTTGATTTCTGTACCTTATAAAAGAGACCTTGGGAGAGGGAAATTCTGTACGCAGGACTCGCATCTAAAGGGTTTGGTTGTGGTTTTAGTTCTTCTCCAATGATTTTGACGGCGCGTTTGAGTATTCCTCCTACAGAGAGGCGTCGAGACGTCAGGAACTCTTCAGCCTTGGTCGCATGAACCTTTGATTAAACGTAGATATCATCACATTGTGAAATACTTGTTTAAATTTGTGTGTTTGTACGTTATGGGGAAACTGAAGTATTCTTATAAAAAAGGATCAGTCACGTAGCTTCGAGTAGGAGCAATCTATTTTCTTCTTTTACTTATTAATTATTTACTATTTAAACTTCCACACACTGACTTTCTTTCACGCATCTGTCATGAATTGCAGCTCTGACATGAAGTAAATTTAAAATAAAACCTATTGTTTAGTAATAAAATATGTGCGTTGCGAGACTAGGTGCAAATCATCATAAGTTTAAAAAAAACACATTCTGTTCTTATTTAAGAAAAAACCCAGTACATTTTTGTTAAAATTTTTATCTTATTAAGAAAAAAAAAAGCCACTTTACCCAAAAAGATGGTTTTCGTTAAAAAAACTTACAAACGATGGATTAATTCCGCCAAAGATAAGAACGGGTTTCGACAGTAATTTATATCCATCCTCTGGATCCACTTGGAATTTGAAAGCAGAATTCACGTATGCGTGGGAATTGACCGTTCGAGGAGAAATTTTGTAGGTACGAATCTACAAAACGTGTTTAAAATTAACGCACTTCTGGTCATTCAACTGACAACTGTTAACCTAATTTAACTTAATCTAACATGACCCAAACTAACCTGATTTAAAATAATATAATACAACTTCTCTGCTAATTATTAACTAAATAATTAGAAGTAATAATATATATATATATATATATATATATATATATATATATATATATATATATATATATACACAATCATTAATCATTATATATAGACTATCAGCCTAAATGCTTTAGCATATTATATTTTATGAAAATAAAAAAATTACTTAGACTATTAACCTCTTTTCTATGTAAAAAACTTGACCTTAACAAATAGTAGGCACTTCTTTAAGAAGAGTTAGGTTAATCGTGTTTGGGTAAGACAGAAGTTTAGGTTTATGAGTGCTGTTAGGATGATAAAGTCAAGCAGTCAAGAAAAATGGCACTGTGTTTGCCAAAAATATTTTTTATTAAAGTACTATTGAAAGATGTAAGCTCACAATCGTGTTCTCCTCCTGAGGAGGAAGTTTCATGGAAAGAATGAGGTTTCTCGCCATGTCCAAATTCATCAGATCTTCTACTCTGACTTCAGAAGTTGAGGAATCAACCGCATGTCCAACTTTGATAATAGCGTCTGCCGCTGCTAACGTTACAAAAATATCGGAAGGGAACTCTTTGTGTTTATGCTTCAACATCAAATTACCGACCCAACTTCCAACCTAAAATAAAATAGGAACCCCTAAAAACACTGACGTTCTTATTACTTAACCACCAAAGTAAAGTACTTCATCACTCATATTAGTTATAATATTAAGTAAATGAAAACTGATAAGTATATCTACATTTAGTAATATTAATATATTATATTGTTTACTTAACATTTTATTCTAAAGTTTTCTTACATTTCGGACGTTTAGATTTGCAACCATTTCCCAATGATTTGCCAACTCCTCCAAGTGTCCGTAACCCATGTAATATTTCGCCATTTGTCGGAATATATGAACACAACGTTGTAAGCTAACGTTTGCACCAATCACGAGAGGTTTTCCTATGGCCACAGCATACAAATTCTCAACACCAGTTGTGTCCACGTAGAGATCGTAAAGTCCATCATTTTTGTAAATGCCTGCAAATGTATGTTGAATTAGGTTCATGCAATTACTCGATATTCGGAAGCGCACAAACATCACATTTCTTTAGATTTGGTATAATTACACTGGTCAACAAAGATATTTCATCAGAGTAAAATTTGTGGTAGCTGGATAGCATTTTTCACGTTGATTCCAAAACTGCATTCAGATTTTTTCTAGCACGTATAGTTTTCAAGATGAAGGCATATATATAACTACACAGATTTAACCATTTTAAATAGGCAAAATACTAATATTTCAACATTTGATTGTGTTTATTTTATTGTGTTTTTTTAGTTTATTCATCTTATTTATTTCAATTATCTTAATTATACATCTTATGTATTTCAGGTGTGAGCTTTTACGTCTAGCAGCATTGTGATTCACTTTTGAAGGTAGACATTTAGAGCCTAAAAAGTTAACCCAAGGACAGTTGAATGATCTTGTTAGAGACTTATCGCTGTCTAAAGAGAAATCAGAGCTTCTCGCCTCAAGAGTAAAGGAGAACAATTTACTTGAGAACAATGTTCGTATTAGTTACTACCGAAAGCGGAATTTTGAATTAACAGCATTCTTTTCAGTAGACGGTCCTCTCTGTTATTGCCATGACATCAATGGACTATTTACAGCCATATCTCAGACGTATGTGGCATCTGAGTGGCGCCTCTTTATTGATTCGTCGCAGAGAAGCCTGAAAGCAGTTCTTTTGCATAATGGTAATATAATGCCATCCATCCCCATTGCCCATTCCGTCCATCTAAAGAGACATATGACAATATGGATATACTACTTAAGGCAATCAAATACGACAGTCATCAATGGAATGTTTGTGGAGATCTAAAAGTTATAGGAATGCTTATGGGTATGCAGTCAGGATTCACAAAATTTTGTTGTTTCCTTTGCCTGTGGGACAGTCGCGCCACTATAGAACATTACACCAAAAGTGACTGGCCACTTAGGTATACATATGTCCCAGGGATAAGCAATGTCCAGTCTGTCCCTTTAGTGGATCCCCAAAAGATCTATCTGCCACCTCTTCACATTAAACTTGGTTTAATGAAGAATTTTGTTAAAGCAATGGTAAAGTCAATTCTGAAGGGTTCCAATACCTTTCAAGGAAATTTCCGAAGGTTACTGCAGCAAAATTGAAGGAAGGAATTTTTGTTGGGCCACAATAAGGGAGGTTTTGAATGACACTGAATTTGAAAAGTTCTAAGTCCGCTGGAATTGAAGGCTTGGCTGGCGTTCAAATGGATATGTGAAACTTTCTTGGAAGCAACAAGTCACCTGCGTATAAGGATGGAGTCAAGAACCTCCTTGATGCCTTCAAAGAATGGAGTGTCGAATGTCGTTAAAAATTCACTTCCTGCATTCCCACTTAGATTTCTTTCCTGAAAACCTTGGTGCAGTGAGTGACAAGCAAGGAGAGCGCTTCCATTAAGATATTCAGATGATGGAGAAGCGCTACCAGGATATTGGAATGAAAGCATGATGGCGGACCATTGTTGGATGCTGTATCGTGACAATCCAGGCCAAATTTACAAAGGAAATCACACTCACAGCGCTTTTAATAAAATAATGTATATATTCTTTATTTATAAGTACATTGAATAAGGTATATGATGTATTTGTTGTTTAGCATACCTCAGTGTGATCTATACATCCATAAATTTTCTTATAGCAATATCAAAAACTTAAAAATATAAAAACCAGTGTATCTATATAACTATACGTGCTAGAAAAACAATAAAACCAGATTCGGAATCAGCGCGAAAAATGCATTAAGAAAAGTGTGATCATGTTTGTGATGAGAAAAAAACGTTTCATTTTGTTGGCCAGTGTTATTTATTCCGAGCTCAATGAAATTTAATTTCAAGCTTGTGTGTGTGTGTTCGATATTTGTTTCTTTTAGAGTTCTTAAAGGGGGGGGGGGAGATATTGTAAATGATAAGTTTACTTAGTGATAAAGATGTTGATATCACCAGAACTTGAAATTGCAGTAATCTCTGAACTCTAAACTCTATTCTACAATATTATAACATTTTTATAGGCTATATTTGTTTTACAGCCATGATAATTAGGTGTGGGGGATTTGTTCACTCCTTTCGGCGGGGAGGGAGACAGAAAGGGTAGTATTCCGACTTTAAATTTAATTTTTTTTTAAATAAAAATGATTTTCTAAACAGATCCACATTTTGATGAGAACGTGAACTGGAAATAAATAAAAAACCTACTTTTATTAATAGAGTCTAATGATGGATTATTAAGTGCAGTCAAGTAGGCCTATTTTAGGCTTGCCAATGAGTCACAAAGAAAGAACTTCTGTAGTATTAATTATACTATAAAGGAAGCTAGAAATGCGAATTCTTTTATGTGGGAAGGAAGGAGCAAGGGCGAACGAACGCAAAAATGTCCCCACCCCTATTTAAGAAGGAGCGAACCCAAATCAAGGTCTCTGAGGCCTACGATGCCATTTTATTATATTTTTAATAAATGCACATTAAGTTTGTGCATTTCGTAAAAGTTATCTAAGGGGGGCCATTCTGAGTTGTATTATATATATATATATATTATATACAGTATATATATATATATTTATATGCAGAAAGTTGGGGCCAAGGACGAACACCCGCAAAAAGCCCCCCCCCCCCCCCCCCCCCCCATAGAAGAAGAAGAAAGACAGAATCAAAGTCCAGGGTTTTCGAGATACCTGGAAACTCTGCGTTTCATAGACAGGGGCAAAGATGGACTGAGGAAGCCTGTTCCAGAGTTGACCGGTTGAGTAGATGAAAGACTGAAAATACCGATTAACCCTTGCGTTATAACAGCGATAGTAAAGAGAGAGGGACTGAAGACAGCGAGCAAGAGGCGGGTAATTAATAAGACGAAAAGCGGACAAGACCCCTGCACAGAGACAGCAACTGAGTTGGGGTGAAGAAACTGCGGAGCCTCTTAGAAACTGTTTTAGAAAGAGAGTATATGGAATCTTTCGACGAAAAGATGGAGTCGAGAATAGGAAACTCCAAGAATGTTAAGAGAAGAGGAAGGAGTGAGTTATGTATTGTTGAAGGTGAAGGCTATAGCTATAGAAAAGAAGAAGGAAACAAAGCTGAAAAATAATTTTATGTCGCGTTTTTATTATTTATTTTTATATATCTGAATAATAATAAAAACGCGACTCGTAGCTTTCGATCGTAAATGCGACGGCCAT
The DNA here is from genome assembly GCA_023014485.1 of Bathynomus jamesi. Lineage (NCBI taxonomy): Eukaryota > Metazoa > Arthropoda > Malacostraca > Isopoda > Cirolanidae > Bathynomus > Bathynomus jamesi. The sequence goes on along the minus strand of JAJOZX010000207.1, from coordinate 1,129,636 downwards.
CTTTGTTTAATACAAAAATATACGCACACAAAAATATTTTGTAGACTCAAACAAAATTTGTTTTATTTTTAGATATCCACAATTTTGTTTCGTGTTACAAAGTGAACTTTGTTGATAATAATTTGCTGCAGTAAACAAATATTTAGTTGATCGAGAAAAATCTGCGTATGTTTGTTTTAAACATAAATAATTTTAATTCTCGAATTACCAAAATGTTTAATTTATTTCTTCAAATATATTTTTAATCAAATTTTTTTTAAATTTAATTATTATATATTCATTTATGGACATTTTCATATATATATATATATATATATATATATATATATATATGCGTCCACTTTTCAAGGCACATAACATGTCCGTTTCAAGATATTGAGGTTCTAAATGTAGCAGGGCTAGGCTGCTTTAAACCCTAGATCCATGTCCCAAAGCTGGATCCTGTCTGCTTTGCAGATAGCTGGTGAGGGAAGCTATATTTATGGTACCTTTTTGCGAGTGATCCGTTGCCCACGTCGGGCTAGCATCATGAAAAAGAAAAACTATGGTATTTGCCATTTACCATTACTTATTCGGACTATAGTGGATTTAATTATCCCAGAAGAGTTCCTTGTTCCATGCACTGTCTGTGTGTATCATATATATATATATATATATATATGGATGGATGGATGTATGCATGTATGGAAACATGGGCCGTCGTTCGAAAATATAATTCACAAGTGTTTATGTAGAATTTACATTGAACTTCAACAACATTAAAATGAAGCAAAAAAAAAAAAATCTGGAATCACAAACATGGACACACTTGGGCTTGATATTAATCTTTGAGTACGAGTTATACCATAAGCTCTAAAGAGATTATGTTGAATGTGAGGCCTACCAACGCTTTCTACTTTTTAATGGAAAATAGGTTGAATTGCAGCACTTAATATATATATATATATATATATACACTGCAAAAACTATGATGTCATATACACGGAATTTGCTAAAGCTTTCGACAAATGTGATCATGGTATAATAGCACATAAAATGAAACATATAGGAATAACAGGCAAAGTGGGAAAATGGATCTACTGTACAACTTCCTCAGAAATCGACTACAGGTGGTAAAAATTCAAGGTGTATCATCATCAGAATCAGAAGTACGCAGCTCAGTACCACAAGGTACAGTACAGTGCTGGCCCCACTCCTCTTCATTATCATGCTAACAAACATAGACAGTGGAGTAAACAGCAACAGTATAGTAACATCATTTGCGGACGATACAAAGATCAGCAGAAAAATCAGCGATGCAAACGAAGTAGAGGCTTTGCAGAGAGACACAAACAAAATATACAAATGGTCAGAAAACAACAATATGACATTTAATACCGAGAAATTTCAGCTCTTGAGATATGGTAGAAATGAGGAACTTAAAAAGACTGCATATTATGCTCCAGATAGACAAGAAATTCAGAGAAGCACGAAAGCGGTTGACTTGGGGGTAATTAATAATGACCGAAGATGCCAAATTCGAGACACAAAATCAGATAGCAATCAACAAAGCAAAAAGAATCGCGGGACAGGTACTAAGAACGTTCAAAAGGAGGGACAAGACAGTAATGATTCCCCTGCTGAGAACACTGATCATACTAAAACTTGAATACTGCTCAGTTTTGACGTCCCATATAAAAAGGAAGAAATTAATAAACTAGAAAAAACGCAGACACATTTCACAGCCAAGATTGATGGCTGCAAAGAACTCAACTGCCGGGAAAGATTACGCAATCTAAATCTGTACTCCCTGGAAAGAAGAAGAGAGAGGTATACCATAATCTACATATGGAAAATTATGAAAAACTGGTACCAAACCTCAAATAAAACCCAATTACCACCCAGACAACGCTGGAAAATAGGAAAGGCAGAATGTGTAGTGTTCCCAAATTAAAGGCCTGACAAGGGACCTCCTCAACTCTGAAAAAAAATAGCATGGTTGTCAGGGAGGCCAAGAATTTTCAACCAGCTTCCAAAGGACCTCAGAAACATTACAGGGGTCAAAGTTGAAGTCTTCAAGAGAAGCCTAGATGCCTGGCTCAGGACGGTACAAGATAAGCCGGGTGTACCTGGCTATGTACGATGGAGAGCGCAAGAGAGCAACTCGCTCCTCCACCAAGCCACGACTAGAGACGGGGCCACCAGCTTGACCTTCGTGTGAAGAAAGACCGACGCACGGAACCCAAACAAGGTTAACAAAGTATATACAGGGTGTCCCAGGAGGAAATGTCAAGAATGCACCATTTGACTCTTTGGGTATTTCTAAGTAGAAAGTATTATATCGACATGTGCCTGATTCCCAACCGTTACCGAGATACAGGCCTCTACATTTGGGTAACTAAAACATAATAAAAAGCCGATCTTAGATAATATTCAATGGCAATTAATGATACATTGGCAACTGTGCAGATCCTCACATTATTTATTTACATTATTTTTTTGTCTGGGGGTTCTTGAAGAGTAACGTTTATCAGCGGGGTAAGCCCGAAACTAGGGAGCAGTTGGTTGCACGTATACAGGATGCGTTCATAAACCTCAGAAATGAACTTTCGCGTTTTCCTTGCAAGACTCGATGGATCGGAGGCTCGCCGCGTGCATTGAAGAAGGAGGGGGTCACTTTGAAACCATTCTGCAATAAGTGCAATAGTGTATTGTATGTTTGTACTTTTTGTAAACCACAAGTGTCATTAAATAGTATCTAAGATCGCCTTTTTATTATGTTTTAATTACCTAAATGTAGAGGCCTGTATCTCGGTAACGGTTGGGAGTCAGACCCATATCGATATAATACTTTCTACTTAGAAATACCCAAAAAGTGAAATGGTGCATTCTTGACATTTCCTCCTGGGGCACCCTGTATATATATATATATATATATATATATATATATAAAGTAGGCTCCATTTGTACACTGCTAAATAATATAATAAGTTACATTACGTTATTTCATTATATTTAATACAGCGTACTGTACATCAGTTACATTAACTGTACTATTGAACAATATCATTTGATACCTTCTCCAGTATTTCCTACGACGATTTGAACTGACTGACTCGATGGGGCCTCCTGCAGTATTTTGTAGACACCCTTAAATAACGTGAAAAATAATTTTAGGCCTATTAGTAAGTCGTAGTATATAAAAAAAAAATTGCTGAAATGTACGCAATCGAAAATAATGTGCAAAGGCCATTTTGCCTTAAGCGTTTTATAATTCATTTTCTGAAGTAGGTGAAGTTAAACACTATTCAATTGCTATATGGACATATTTTAAAAGTTTAAAAGATATTTTCCGTACTATAGTTTATATATTTAAAACTTATGATTAAAATACTTGGATAAAATTAGTTATTTATTTTTTTTAAATGATAATTTTATCTGAAAATAAGTTATAAATAATCATCTATGTTTACATCCGGTTCAGTTTTTGTGAAGATCATGAATGAATTCATTCTGTTGAGTGGCCGAAAAGTCCCTATCTATTTTGCGGTAATAATGATACTGTGAATAGACAGACTTTTCGAACACCCTCTATTTTATAATAAAATATGGACAGAGCTCTGAGACCAATTTCATTTGATTTGTGAAGCGAATGATGACCGAGTGATGACCTCCGAAATGACTTGAGGCATTTTTCATTTACTTTTTTCAGTGTGATTTTCGATTAATAGGGAATGAATGAAGTAATTGTGTCACACTAAAATAAACAAAGAATGAAAACAAATGAGGAAGACTTACTTTAAGCGTCAGTGGACGATGCCAATTAATGTCTCCAACTGCGAGGTGAACGTCGGAATTTGGTCTTATATTTTCAGTGGAAATATTACTGGAGCATCCGTTATCTTTTGAGGCATTGTCGGGACATTCGCCTTTGCAGAGTTCTCCTGTCTTGGGGCAAGTCTCTTTGTAAGAGTCCTAAATTAAAAAAGAAATTCAGAAGTGTAAATTAGGGTTAAATGTATTCAAAATCATACTCAAAATTGCAATATTAAGTTAGAGAATTCGGTAAATTACCAACAGAAAATATATGCAATCTTTCTTCAGTTTTCTAATGAATGCCAAAATAAAATAAAAGTTTCTCTTCACTAGTTCGAATTCTTTTAGTAATATATATAATAGAGTAATAGTGCGCCTTGGTGGTGAAGGACTAGTGGTTAGCGTCGCTGACTACGAATCCATTGGCCCCGGAATCGAAACTCGGTGACGGCAGGGGGCACGCAGCAAATCCCAGCTGTTCATCCTTCCACGCAATAAAGAAATTGGTTGGTAGATAAATGTGTACCACTTGGTAGCCTAGTCGTTAAGACGTTGGATTGCTGGTGGGGCGTGGTTCGGATTCCAAGTTAAACTGTAGGTCTAAGGTGGAGTGAGAAGCTTGATCTTCGTCAGAATGAAAAATTCGGGTGGAAACAAACCCAAGTTATGTTGCCTTAAAATATTAAATAGTTTCAAGTCCAGCAATGGCGAACCATGGCACGCAAATAAAAGTTACAGTATTGCCAAATTAAAATAAAAATATACATGATGGAAATATTGGTAAAAATATGAATGATTTTCCAGATCAAGAAAGAAGTATAATACACGTCTCCATATAAGAGACTAATATTCTCTTACTTATAAGAAAATATTGGACATATTATAATTCCAAAGAGTAGCCAGATGTACGAGAGACTCGAGTACGACTAATTAAGTTTTGCAACGAAACTGCAGATAAGATTTAGGACAGTTGATAACTTGGAAGTGCGTGTTGGAGTTAGGTACTTTAGTGAAATAAAACTATTATATTTGGTAGTTATCATTGTCTCTGTATATATTTTTTATTGTCGTTCTACAAGCATGAAACTAAAATAAAGCAATAATGTTGATACTAGAGATTTTCAGACAGTGTAAACGTTTGTATATTATGGTATGGTGAAGCAAAGTCAATTATAAAGCCGACATTGTCGACCGTGTGTTCATTGTGTTTTCAAGTATTAAACGACATTTCGAGACGAATCAAAAACCCTACTTTTTTTGAGTGATGCTAAACAGAAATAAATTTTAGCAAGAGCAGTAAAAAATTTCGTTTATTACTCAGCGTGCTTTATTAAATTTATCACATCAAATAAATAATTTAACAGCAACTAGCATCATTGTATCATACTGCGTTGTTCAACACTGTAAACCCCTCTGATATGATGATTATTTAAATAGGCTATGATAAAATATTTCTAATCTTTGTTGTTTCATGACTACGGAAAGGGAGAAAATTATTAAAAGAATAAAAAACTTGGAATGTAATAGGAAAAAGACAACAGGGTGTTGCAACAGATTACAGACATAAAAGATAATATAATAAAATGTACGATTTAAAAAATATATCAGTTACCCAATAAGATAGGGTGAGATCGCAGGCGTAACGTCTCAAGCACGACTAACTATCATTGTAACATTGTGCATGTGCAGTATCGTGCAAAAAATGAAATATATTAAAGAGCTGCTAAAACTTACCAATATTTGACTCATAAGTATGAACAACTATTTTCTTCAGTGATTTATACTAAATCGAGTGTATAAGTAATAGCCTGAGTGAAGCGGCATGAATTCTAGAAAATAAACCCAAGGTTCACAGTATGACAAAAGTATAGGAACAATCATCCCATTAAATTGATGTAGTTCATAGGACTTTGGCGCGTCGACTCGAGGTAAGTTTATTTTTTGGCACATGACATGAAAAAGGTTTGCCATCAGTGATATTCTGTAGTTTATATATGCTTCTAAATTAAATCTGAGTGCAACTCGAAATACTTACTTCAATGTCCATTAATTTCTTTGAAAGTTCCTCTGGTGCATCGACGGTTAGGCTTTTGAAAGCATCCAAAATAGGCCGATATCCGGTGCATCTACAGATGTTCCCGTCCAAGGATTTTTCTACTTGTTCTGTTGTCAGTCTTCCGAAAGATTTTAGTTCACTAAGAGAAAAAAATAATCTTAATAGTTAATTATAAAAATACAGTACGGTAGTCTGTTAGTTATTAGACTTTCGTACAGGAATTTTAGAATGGTTCTCTGCACTGTAAACGGTAATATTTGAAAAACAAGTACCTACAATTTGCAAACATGGTTTCTCGTATGGCACTGGGAACTTAATGGAAAATTAACATACATAGAAATACAGTATATAAATTTTCTCTTAAAACAACTGATTTTTTATGATGTACAAACATCGTACCCTGTTATGTATTATTGTTTGGAACAAAGAATTATTTGTATATATATGACACTCTTCATGTGTTAAAACTCACTAACAAACAACATTTTAGAAAATCATAACGAAAGATACATTACTTACCCATACATTGTCATGACAAACCCAGGGGAACAATACCCACACTGCGTACCATAGAAGCCTACCAGCGCCTTTTGTAACGAATGGTATCCTCTGTATCGATCTCCCAGGCGCTCAATCGTCTCAATCGCCCAACCTGTGCACGAATACACAGGCGTCTGGCACTAATGAAGTAAAAGGAAATTTTGGTTTATGTAAAATGACCGAAATGGAAACTTATTCCTAGGCCAAACAACCAGACTAAGATGATCAATTCATTCATTCTGTCCTGCAGCAACGATATTCAGAAGCAAAGATCCGTTTCTTGTAGGTTTATTTTAAAAAAAAATTATAGTTAGGACCATACTTCACATGTTTACTTTATACAGAACATATTTTTTAAAACTTTTTGTAATTCTATTATATTTTACTTGTAGGAGAAGTTCCTCTATCTGATCAGTTCGGTTCCTGAACGTGGTCCACTAAGTAAATTTTTTTTAATTGGGTACCTACTCCATGATCTCTATGTGTACAGTATATTTCTATAGTGGAGACCGTACTATAATATATATATACCGTAAGATGGGGTAACTGGGCACCTGCAGGGGTAACTGGGCATTACTAAGTTTAAGGTAAATTTCGTTATATAACAGTATGAATTTTTCCCATAAATTGTAAGTACCGGTATCTACCTATGTAATAGGTATAGGTACCTAAAATGAAAAAATAATAACGAAATGTACCTTAAACTTAGTAGTGCCCAGTTACCCCTGCAGGTGCCCGGTTACCCCATCTTACGGTATATATATATATATATTATATATATATATATATATATATATCCCCGCAAGGGGGTTCTAAGCTCGTGCTCTTGAGTGCTCTTTGTGCTCGTTTGTACGTGCTTGTTCCTGGAGGTTTCACGTGCGCCCTCCCTGCCCTAGCACCCAAGGATGATGGGGCTCGACCCTGCAGTCCTTGTCATCTTGGTCTTTTTCCACTTCGACTGTCCCCTCCACCCTTTCTTTTTCCTCTGTCTTTCCTCTGTCTTTCCTCTCTTTTTCTTTGTTTTTCCGCTGAGATATGCGAATCGGTTCTTCCCGAACTTAAAATATATATATATATATATATATATATATATATATATATATATGCAAACCCACAAGGAAAAAAAATTATTCCACAATTCCACGTGGGTTTGTATCATTCATTCATTTCACGTGTTTAATTGTGAAATTCATCCCAGATATATATATATATATTATATATATATAATATATATATTTTTTTTTCTACCAGGATTCGAACCCGGAATCTCCTGAGTAGGAGTTGCGAGCGATACGATCACACTACAAAGGGATTAAAGGTATCACAACCTGTCGTATATTTAAACGACTTAGGAAACATTTATCGCTTTCGTGTCCAAATCAAATAAACTAAATAGTCAAGCTTCACAATTATTCATGTTATTGTAAATTGGAAAAATTTATTTATTTTATTATTATTAATAAAGGTTATTCTATTCTATTCTATTCCAGAGATGTTTTACGATGTTAACTTTTCCGCACTCGAGGTAATGGTAACAGTTAATCAAAATTCCCATACAAGAACCAACCAAGCGTGCTCATGCTTGCTATTCCATATAGTATGGAAGTATGAAAGAGTAAAATGCAAGCATCTGTAAACATATTTTCATTCGAGTCCTCAGCGTTTCGAGAACAGTAGGCCTATTCCTTATTCAAGATTACACTTATTCTGTATTCGCTAAAATGTAAGCCTTGAATATGGGGTACTATTCTCGAAACGTCGACGACCCGAAAGAAAAGATGTATGCAGGTGTTTGAATTTCACCCTTCACATGCAAATGTAACAATACTTACACTAACCCTCTAAATCAGGGTTCCCAAACTTAATTTCTTCTGTAGTTACTAGCTACCACTTAAAACAAAACAAAATTTACATTACCCTCAAAATTTCACAGGGCGTACCTATACATTATTATTATTATTATTATTATTACTTCTCCAAGCTACAAAATCTAAATTTTTAATATATATTTATGTATAATATATATATTCAACATATATATATTCAACATGGCTTCAGACAAAGGAGATCCTGCCTTACTGAACTTATAGACCATTGCAATACAATCCTACAATATTTGGGAGAAAACCACAATGTTGATGTCATCTATCTAGACTTTGCAAAAGCTTTTGACAAGGTTGACCATGGTATATTATTCCATAAACTAAAAGAACTTGGTATTTGTGGAAAAATAGGAAAATGGATCCATGCCTTTCTCTCTGACAGAAAACAAATAACAATTGTAAATGGAGCAAGATCTATAGAAAAAAAAAGAAGTGATTAGTGGAGTGCCGCAAGGTACAGTACTGGGACCAATTCTATTCATTATAATGCTAAACAATATAAACTGTAACCTAGGAAGCTCTCTCCTGTCATTCGCAGACGATACCAGAATACTAAGACCAATTACAGAAAAAGAAGACTGTGTAGAGCTACAAAAAGATCTACAAACTATATATGCATGGGCAGATGCAAAGAATCTGGCCTTCAATGAAGACAAATTTGAACTAATTAAGTATGGACCAAATAAATACTTGAAAGAACAATTCAACTACACTGGACCCACAGGAAAAGATATTGTACAAACTGATCATGTAAGGGATCTAGGGATTATATTATCTGAAGATGCAACATTCAACAGGCACATTGACAAAGTAACCTCATCATGTAAATAACTAATAGGATATATATTGAGGACATTCAGAACTAGGGACAGCATGACCATGCTTACCCTGTGGAAATCACTTGTTCTTCCACGCATTGACTACTGCTCTCAATTATGGTTTCCCCACAAACAGAATGAATTGCAAAAAATTGAGGGCCTACAAAGAACCTTTACCTCGTATATTAAACAACCTGATGGGCAACAGGTGAGTAAAAACAAATTAAACTACTGGGATAGGCTCAGAGACCTTGACCTTTATTCCATAGAGAGAAGATTTGAGAGATACATCCTAATCTACACCTGGAAAATTCTAGAAGGGCTTTCAGTTGCCCCCAATACTGAACCAATTGTGCCCACCTTAACAAGAACTGGCAGAATGTGTCAAAAATATCACCTACCACCAAACAGTCTGAGAAGGATTCAAACCCTTCACTATAATAGTATCTCTAGGCAGGGTTCTCGCCTGTTTAACTCCTTTCCTCAGTACCTTAGAGATATAAGTGCAGTCCCAGTAGATACTTTTAAAAAACACTTGGACATGTTTTTAGCCAACATACCCGACCAGGGTATTCCTTTGCCAGACCAGCCCCCACAAATTCAATAGGGGATCAAATCGTATGGCAGGAGCAAGAGAAAAGAAGGGTGGCACCCCGTCGTGGCCCCGCCTCAGGAGGCGCTGAGCGGACTTCGTGGGAGCAGCGCACCCTTGAGGCAGAAGCGCTTCAAGGTAAATTGAAGGTAAATGCCACTGAACTGTAGTTCGCGTACCACAGTTTGGGAACCTCTGCTCTAAATAATATAGAAATTCAAAATCTCCTTTTACATTAAAATTATTTTACAAGACTTAAAATTAGTTTTTATACAAGGATTTTTTTTTTTACCTTTCTAATGTCTATATTATTTGGGATTGTTTCTGAAACTGAATAAAATCGTCTGGCGTTAGCCATAATAAGATCAGTAAAATGAATGCTATTATAAACGTTAATGGGTTACTTAAAACGGACTTGCACGTACCGAGTTAACGCTGCACGTTTTTTCCTTGCCAGTTTCCGGGTCGATGAATGTGGCGACAACGGTGCAAACACCGCATCCGCCCTCGTAGCAACATCCCTTCGTACCCGGCAAGGACGCGAAATCCCGAAGGAACTGAAGAAGGGACGTCGAAGGAGGTACTTTCGAGCCCACTGTGAGTAATAAAACATTGAACGTATTTTTATTTTGGTAAACACGGGTTGATTCAAAACTGTGTATTCTTACTAATAGCCAACTATTTATGTTGAATAGTTTTACTCGTGAAATAGTTTTTAAGAGTAGTCTTATAAAACATTTTAAAGACTTTTTAAAATTGTTTCGAAACGTTTCCTTTATATTTTTTTTACATAACACGTTCCTAAACGTTTTTGGAAACGTTAAAAAACAATAACAACTGAACACTCGTTTCTCTCCATGGAGAGGCTGAATGTGAGCTCCTGAGAGACTCGCTTTAGCCAGGGAAATCGAAGAATACTACTACTACTAATAATAATGATAAATCAGTGAGGAGGGTCAGCAACTGGAACAGCGCTTAGGCCAACTAATGCGACCATGCTCTTCGGGTGGATACAGAAGAGGATGCCAGTGGGCATCGAAACTGTTGTGGAAATAAACTCTATTAGAGTGGGTTTTTATTATAGTACTATTATTATCAGCACCATCGGAGTTCGAAGCCCCGACTACAGTGTCTTCATTTCGTTCATAGTAAAAAGGGGGGTTATCCAGTAAACTACGGACGCTGGCAGCCAAACACAGCTGGTACGTAGCAGGCCAAACCCCAATCGGTAAAGCGGTGGGATTCGAACCCAGGCCTTCTCAGCTTAAGTCCAGTTTCACGAGAAATTACGATTACGAAAATGTACAATGGAGATTGAAATAGAAAATAGGTGCAACTAAAATATTTTTTATTTTAATTTACAAATTAATTATATTTCAACTTTTAAGGAATTCATTGAAGACTTGGCATTGAAAATACTTTGAGTTAATTAACGTAATTACATAATTACAGACCTTATATAAAATCAACGAAGATAATAATTGCGGGCTTTTAAAAGGTTTTGGGGAATAATAAGTAAAGGTAAATTACCCTTATAAATCTTGCCATTGACGATAAATTGAATAGTTTGGTCGTTTTCTGCCAATGAGCCGTGTTCTTTCGGTGCCATCTGAAATATAAATAGTTAGAAATTAGTGTAGGTTCTATGTTTGTAATTATTATTATTTTCATATTTTAAAAAGTAATATCGTAAAATTCATTTTTATTTTTTATCAACAATTTTCATTCATTCATTCACTTATTCATTCATATTTAGTGCCAACATTGAGGGCTTGAGAAAAGGAAAAAATAAAGTTGAGAATACTGTATATTAAATAGAGTTGCACCGATGTATCGGTATCGGTATCGGCCGTATCGGCCACTTTTCACAAAGTATCGGTATCGGCCGATACTGTTCTGAAAACCGATACCGATACCGATACTTTGAATTACTGTTTTTTGAAGAAATTATCTTATTTTATATAAAATTAAATTTTTTTTATTATTATACAGTAATATCTTATTTAGTTGTTTAATATATATTTTATCAAAATTAGCAATGTTTACATTTACTAACAAAACAAAAAATCATAAAATGTAACTATAGGCCCCTATACAAGATTACAAATATTCAATACAGTAATACAGTATCATATAAATATACAATTTCAAATTACAGTAATAGTTTTCAGTAAAAATGAAAGTTTTGTAAAGTTGTTCATAGATGGCACCACGCGGAATGCATAATCATAATAAACCATTCAGTTGCTTGAATGCTTGAATCTCGTGTGTAAAGTTATTGATAATACACTACCATTATATGCATTCATTGGTTTAGAACTTTATATAATAAGATATATATATATATTTTCTTTTTCTTAATTTAATTTCAAATATATATATTGATAAACTAAAAAATATTTCTGGTAAATAAATTTACAATTCTTATGTATTAATAATGGTATAGGGCCCAAGTAAGCTAGACCAGCCTACAGTGAGCAGTACTTTTACTGTATGTACCCCCAATATACCAGTGTATGATAATATAGTTTACAGTAATAAGTTATAAAATTATCATCTTTGTATTAATTTAATTTAAAATATTTTTATACAACATTAAATTTACATCTCCTAACTTTATTAGTAATGGCTTTAGGGCCAAGGCCCTAAGTTGGGATTGGGAAAGGCATTTTAAGTTAATTGAGATATTATATCATTTACTTGAACTTTTATTAATAATCAATTTTAAAACTATTAATTAAAAAGTATCGGTATCGGTATCGGCACTTTTTTTGTAGTATCGGTATCGGCCAAAATATTGGTATCGGTGCAACTCTAATATTAAAAGATGAAAAATGTACAGGAAGTTCAGAAGAGCTACTCTGATGAACTTCTATTTCCGACGCGAAATTTATACCAACCACTTAAGTTTCCATGAAAAGGATATATACAGTATGTATCTTCACACTCGTTTTATATATATATATATAATATATATATATCTTTTGTACAAGTGATGTCACGATAAAAAAAAAAGGTCTCTTTTTATTCAAATTCGTCACTTATTTTGTTTTGATGTTTTTTCATTTAATTAGGCATTAGGCCTTGAAACGGATTCACATCTGGCACTTGTAATGTACTCATAATGTTTTTTAAATTATCACCTTTTTGAAGAATAGTTACAAAGAAAAGATGCAAAGAATAGCGCTGAGAGTTACGATGGAAAGAATCACATTTAAATTAGGAAAAGACAAGACACCTCTAATCATGAGGATCCAAGTTCAACTTTTTGCATTCAAGTTGCAGTCTTGTGGTAAAAACTTAATTAAAATTACTTCTGAAGAAGGGAAAGTGAATCCTTGGCATACTACGTTAGGCCAAGGATACACGAGTGACTGTCGCTGCGACGAAGTTGTAACGACACCGCAAAGAATAGGTAGCTACTGTTGTTCCCTATGGAGCCAGCTACACGGCAGACAGTTACTCCGACAATAATTCTCTGTTGCATCCGGCTGTGTATTGTTTCAGGTGCGGTAGGCTAAACGAGTGACTGTCACAGCGCCACTACCACGTGGCGCTAAAAACAAAGAAATCGCAGCGACTTGTAGAAGCCCATGTAGTTTGCAACAGCCACTGCGATTGTTTCGCTGCGACATTTTGCAACTTTGACGCAGCGACAAAGTTGTGTATCTTTGGCCTTACTCTGATGCCAAGGACATATTTTTATAAAAATTCATATATCGGCCAATACCGAAGATATTTCTGGATGGTGTTAATAATAATAATAATGCAGATGACACTAAGAGCTTAGCTCCACATCCCCTCTGTTAGAGCTCCGCCGCTACTGCATTGACTGGCTACTCTGAGCTCTCTAACTGCCGACTAGCAGATATCTAATTCATCAGCCCCCAAAAAGCAGATTTCAAAAATACTTTTTACATTTAAATTACCCAACTGTCACGTAGAATTACTTATAAACCGGGGTTTGTTTTTATGACGTATTATAGCCGTTCATCTAATTATTTATTGTCATTAACAAATACTTCACATTTTAATATTTTTTTAATCTTTTATTCATACCAAATTAAAAAGTTTAATAAAAATATTTTTACAAATTTTAAATTCAAAACGAAATGTGATAACGAAATGGTAACACGATGCACTAATTTTATAAAGGGGACTCTGCTGTTGTTGTTATGGCTAAAAGAAAATAGGCCTACTACTACTATCCATAAAAAGCCTATGATACTAATCTGGCTGTTTTCCAAAGGGGATGCCTCGAAGTTTCATCAAAATGACGAAAATAAGTAATTGAAAACTGAAAAATTACTGAACTTGTGGAAATTTAAACTAAAAAAATATTCGTCATTCATTATGTTTATAAGGAAACTGTAAATAGGCTCAGTTTGAAGTCACGTGGTGTTGCTAGGGAAGGGAGGGGGGCAGACTAGATGTTAGACAGTGGGAGACTTAAAATCCTCTGGGATGCCGCGAAAGAAGAGTAGATGGCAATGGGGTGCTTTGAGTCAGAAAGTTGTGAACTAGTGATCGAGCTTACTGATCGCTTTTATCATACAATAATACTTCAAATTCATGAACTATGTTGTGTTGGGGACTAAAGTGACTTAAATCACATTTTTATAATACATAATCAAGTTACGCGAAAACCACGCTAAAAACGCCCTTACATTGTCTTGTAATTGCGGCTCTGGATTGTAAATTCTAGATAAACTCCCATCCCCCATCCCCCCACAAAATAAAAAGTCAATGCAAAAAAAACACTTTTTCTACGTGAAAGTCACAATATGATAATAAAAACCCACTCTAATACTGTAGACAGAGTTTATTTCCACAACTGTTTCGATGCCCACTGGCATCCTCTTCGGGTGGATACAGAAAAACGAAATGAACTGTTGTGGAAATAAACTCTGTCTATTAGAGTGGGTTTTTATTATCATATAAAAAGTTAAGTTGTAAATACTGTGTTCACATAACTTACATGCCGAAGACAAGCGGATATCGTAATATTTTCTCCGTTCACCCGGTGTAACAGGCCAAACAAATTATAAGCTACTGAAAGTTTTTTCATGGGAACAGAATGGTGGATAAGTGGAACAAGCTTCCAAATAACAGTGTCACTACTTTAGAAAGTTTTAAATTATTTTATATATTTTATACAGGGTGTTTCACAACCGGTCTGCCATGCTTTCGGGGGTCATTTGGGGGTGATATCGAATAAAAAAGTTAATACAACAAGGTGCTATTTCCAACCGTTGCGGAACTACGGGCGCCACCACATTTTGGTCGTCATGTTACGGATTACTTGAATCAGCTGTACGGGAATCGTTGGATTGGTCGTGCTGGTCCAATATCGTGACCCCCGAGATCTCCGGACCTAAACCCCGTTAGATTTCTTTTTATGGAGAAACTCTCGAGTCGGATTATGGATGCAGCTGCTTACATACGAGAACACCCCGAATGATTCAATGGGAAGCGGACTCTTGTTTGGAACGAGCAAAGCTGTGCATTGAAAACCGAGGCGGACATTTTGAACATTCATAAAGTGTATCTCATAAAATGTAGCAATAAATACATTAGATTAATACTCTCGTTAATTTTTTTCTGTGCACCTTAAAACGTCCGTAGCTCCGCAACGGTTGGAAATAGCACGGATGTTGCATTAACTTTTTTACTCGATATCACCCCTAAATCACCCCTCAAAGTATGGCAGACCGGTTGTGAAACACCCTGTATATCATAGTCACCACTATTCTGTCATAAGTTATCAATAGGCTGTAAACAATTAATCCTGGTTAGGTTAATTGAATGCCCAGTTTGGTTAATTGAATGTCTGGTTAGGTCAACTGTATACCCTTGACGATTGGTTAGGTTAAGTTGCGATATTTTCCTTGGTCCTGAAGCCACTTCGACTAAGGAAAATATCACGACTTAACCTAACCAATTGTCAAGGGTGTACAGTTGACCAAACTGGACATTCAATTAAACTAACCGGGCATTCACTTAACCTAACCGGGCATTCACTTAACCTAACCGGGATTAAATGCTTACAGCCTCTTTATAACTTATGACTAAGAATAGTGGTGACTATCATATATTTCATGAACTTATTTCAGAACATGCTAGTGCTCCGGAATAACATGCAGGCGTTTTTTCGTGGCAGATGTTTTCAGGTTTTGTATATACTAATACTTGTAGTAAGTCAATAAAATAATGTTGATAAAGTAATTAAGTTTTTCTTCACATTTTGTGACTGGCCTGGGGGAGTGTAGAACAGCCTAGGCCAGTTTATACCCGCGGTTTAAAATAGCCTAGGCCAGAATATACCCGAGTATAAACTGGCGGGGGTGTAATATATAGCCTGCTACACCAGGACCCTGTTAATTGTAGGCTACCCAGAATCAGCGTTGCCACTCCTTGCTAAATTTGACTAGATCTTGACAAATCGGCTCGACCAAACAATCAGTATAAGTGTGTATTGCAGCCTGTTTTTTATTTTAATTTAAAGTTCTAATGAAAATAATCACACAGTAGCAGATAAGCAGTACCTTGAACATTTTTTAGCTATCTAGGAAAAAAAAATCTCATGCATCTCTTGAAAATTTTGCTTTTCATGAGTGGCAACGCTGCCCAGAATGTGCGTACCACATGAACAGGGAGGTTGCGACAAGTTTGGGCATCTCTTCGTGCTATCTTTATATTTTGTCAATTGCGTAAGGAATTATTTTAGTTTTTAAGATATAAAAATGGTATTACCATTTGCTCTCAGTGCAGTTTCGAAAAAAGTTCGCCTAAGAGTAAGAAATTTGTAAAATTATAAAAAATTACTAATTGGCAGTTTTGTCTTTTTTTTGGTAATAATTTTTTATGAGTTTCTCGAAAAACTTTTTTCCGAAAAACTGCACACACACACACACACACACATATATATATATATATTATATATAGTCGTTTATATCATGAAAAGCCTTAGTTCGCAAAAAGTCATTTATTCAGGAAACAAGAAAAACTTTTGTTTATATATATATATATATATATATAACTTTTGGTTAGCTTCCGCCCGAATTGTTCATTCTGACGAAGGTCAAGCTTTTCACTCCACCTTAGACTTATAGTTTAACGTGGAATCCGAACCACGCCCCATCAGCAGCCCAGCGCCCAGCGTCTTAACCATAAGGCCACCTAGGGTACCCATTTAGCTACCAACCACACTTTCTTTATTGTGTGGAAGGATGAACAGCTGGGTTTTGCTGCACGCCGGCTGCCGTCGGGTCTCGAACCCGGGGCCGATGGATTCGTAGTCAGCGACGCTAACCACTACACCACCGAGGCGCATTATATATATATATATATATATATATATATATATATATATATATAGTTTTTTCAAATTCGCCTCAATGCTAAAAATGCTTTCTGATTGTAAGAGAGCTAGGCCCTTTTGAGACAAGGTGCAGAACACGAAAACGAACCAGATTTTCGTAAGAACTTTTTTTTAAATTTTTGAGCTAGGGCCTTTCAAGATATAAGCGACGATATATATATATATATATATATATATATATCTATATCGAATAATAATTAAAATATACTATTATATTTTATTATAACGTATATTGTCATGTATGAACAATTGAACATATAACAAATCGTGAATTCATTTGTTTTAAAAGATGGTCAACTTACCTTATTTGAAATATATTATATAATGCGTATGCTCAGTTTTGCCACACAGACGAAACATTAATTCTTCGGCAAAGAGAGAAATTTCAACTTGCACTGGAAACAGAGAAAACGCTTTGTTATTAAGTTAATCCCCCATAATCTGTCGTAATCCTACATAATAAAATAAGTCAAGGGATGAACCAGCTAAAAGCATATTACACACAACGGGCTTAGGGTAGTCGGTAGTCATACAACTGAATCCTATCCAATCTGTTCTCAACAGCTCAACAGCTGTAAAAGCTCCAAGTGAAATAAGTCGAGACGAGTTGCCGAGAATCTTTTTTTCTTTTTTAAGTTTTACAGACGTTACCAAAGACGATTTTTCGTTTTTTTGACTGACCTTCGTTTATGTTTTTGTCCATACAAACGGAATAGGAAGGTTAACCCATTTGTATATTACGATACTAAAACGTTATTAATAATTAAGTATTGTTAGAATTATATAATATATTTTAAAATAAAAGTTATTTAGTAAGGTCATTGAACCAGTCAAAGTCTTCAAGGACAAGTTTTGCCCGAAGGCGGAGTAAAAAATCAACAAACTTGTTCATATTTCGTCTTAACTTTTATATTATTTATTTCCTTCAATGTAAGCTTCAGTTCGAGACATAATTGCAGTACCTGTACTTGTAGGCTGACCATATTTCCTTGAGACAAAAACGGGACATTGGGATGGCAAAAAAGGGACGGGGGTTATGTAATATTCTGTATTCATGAAAAAGTAAGTACATAAACCGGGACAAAATTGACATTTTTATTAAAACGACGGGACGGCCAGGAAATATAAAACAAACGGTACTGTCCCGTTCAAAACGGTACGTATGGTCAGCCTATGTACTTGGCTAACTCATGTCACTTACCATATGATAAACAGAGAATGTAATGTTACACACATGGGCACACACACACATTGTGTGTGTGTGTGTGTGTGTGTGTATATGATGAATTTCACACTTAAACGTGAAATGAATGAATGATGCATATCCACAAGGAAAAAAAAATGAGGAGCAAGTGTAGTTTAAGTCTCCCTGAAGTAAAAGGAGACACAAACTACACTAGGTCAAAGTTGAGGAACGTAAACTACACTAGGATCTTTAAGAAACATTTTTTAAATGAATCCATCAAATAAAACGTTAAAACTAACGAAAATATTACGACTTAATCAATCGTCAATATATATATATATATATATATATACACACAAACTCAGAATGGTCCCCTGAGAAACATATGTTTAACATATATATATATATATATATATATATCAGTAAAATCACAGAATAACACGTGATCTTATTAATAAGTAAACATGACGTACGCGCCCAATCCGTATATTTATTTATGGTATTGAACGCCCATTCTCTGACTTTAATTCACTTCACGGGCACCCTTTAAGTTGGGCGTACCCGGTGATTTTATCTCTTATTTTCGTTCAGGATTATTCGGCCTACCCAAGACGGATGGCCCTTTAAATTGATAGGCTAGGTTCCTTCGGCTTTCCACAAGCCTACTGTGAACGTTAATTTTCCCCAGCTAACAAGAGGGGTCTATCACAAGGTATTTAAAACAACACACCCTCTTATAAATTTTATTAAATGTTACTCGACACAGTACATGCATTTAATAGTTTATTCTGAATTACATATATAAAATTTCAGTCAATACAATAATCTTAACTTCAAAGACAAAGTTCACAGTTTGATGAAGTTAAATCGATACATTGATTAACAATGATAAATCTAAAGCAAAGATGAACAGTTAGCTGAATGAAATAATTTATAGCTCGAGGGGTTTTATATTTTAGTGCAACAAAAATAAATAACAATAAATGAAGTGGTCGCAATTCGACCCAGATATTCAAAGAATTAGTTTACTTACTAATGGCAGGAGACAAAACTTACTCCCACTTGTGCTGCGTACGGACCGTAGATTTACGGCCCGCTACAAAGCTTTCAAAACTACAATATATCAACTAACGGGACTTCCTTCTGAACCCAAATGGACGGATTCAGGAAATTAGGGCCCAGACGTACCCTATTTCTTATTTAAGTGGAGCCAAATTAACTTAAGAGAAAGTTCACAAAACTCTTGGTCCGTTGGTTAACATTAATTAAGTTACAATCAAATTCTCGGTTAAGGTCGCTAACAATTAAATGATTATGCTCAAATTTCCGCGTAAACGAATTTCATGAACTATAAGTTCTTAATTTTAATTTAGTGACAATTGATTCTTTCAGTTTTAAGTTTTCTTACACCCCAAGTCTACAGGGGGTTTGTTTAACCACAGTTAACTTCAAGGAGGAACGACTACAACTGACTTATCAATTTGAATTTACTTTACAAATTTGAAGGACCCCGCCTTCCAATATTCTGCAAACCTATCAAATCATTTGTTTTCCTAAGATCGTCCCTCCAGAAGGCTATTACCCATACAAGAGAGAAAGAAGGCGTCTTCACTACGTTTCCCAGGATCCTGGGCCCCCTGATTGGAGCTGGACCTGATTTCCGAGTATAGACCCCTCCTTCTTCCCACGAAATACATTTAAAGACCGTTGACAGATTCGAAGCCCAAAGTTTATGACCCCCTTGTGGTTCAACTTTTTGGCGTCTTCGAGTCTGCGTTATAAAGTCAAACCTCATTTGAAACGAAACTAACCATTGTACATCTGGAAACTTTAGTTGTCAACCTTCGCGGCCAAGCGGTTTTGGGTTCCTCTTCCCTGAGAACCACTTAAATAAATGACCGTTCTATTTTGAAAACATCTTTATCTTATGCCTTTATGAATATTCAACCCAAAACGCTTGGCTTTTTGCGAAAAAATAAAAATCTTAAAACTAACATTTCTGCATGCCAATTGCATGGTTACGACATCCCTCCCCTCCTTTAATTTTGCACTCCGATGCAAACTTTCTTAACTAGGGTCGGGTATTATCACTTTACTCACAAAAACTTTCCATTTACTTGTCCCCTTTATTGGGACACTATCACTGATAGATTTTATTTGTCCCCTTTATTGGGACACCAACACTGACACACTTAATTTTAGTCATCCTCAGGTTCCTCGTAGTGTACTCGAGGTCGGGGCCTAAGAGCATACTGACGCTCAAACGGTGGCCCTGGGAAAGCAGCCTGTCTGCTTTCTCCGGGGGACCCTATTCCCATAAGGTCCCCGCGAGGAGGTAGTTCGGAAGCACCTGGCGGCTCCTGCTCGCCACTCGGTCCTGCCAGGGGGCAGGAGGTGCACTCCGGTTCACCTCCACGGGTCGATGTTCCTCCGTTCCCTGGCGAAGCTCTCGGGGAGGAAGTAGCTCGGAGGCGCCCGGCGGATCCCTTCCGCCACTCGGTCCTGCCAGTGGGCAAGAAGCGCACTCCGGTTCACTTCCCCTTGGATGTTCTCCGTGTCGAGGGCGGAACTCCAGAGAGGAGGGGCGGTGGCCCTTCCCCCATCGCATCCCCTGCGCCGCCAGCCCCGCCTTGTCGCTCGACGTCCCATGGGGCCTCGATGCTGCGGCGGATTCGGTCTCGATGGATCACTATCTGATGTCCAGTGATCATGTGACGTAGGAGATAAGTGACTGGAGTTTTTTGTTCGATGATTATGTATGGACCCTCGTACCGGGGCTCCAACTTGCCCCTACCCGGTCGGGGGTAATCAATGTACACCAAGCCATGGGGCGCCTTTTCTTCGAACGGCTTCAATTCCTTGATTCCGTTAGCTTTCTCGTATCTCCGCATGAACTCTTCCACTCGGCGATATATTTCGCTCAGACTCCTCTTTCGGTCTTCGGCGTATTCCTCTGGGTTGTACGGGCTCACGCATGCCTCCTGTGGCATGCGAAATAGCTTTGAAGGTACGTTGGGGGTTCGCCCGTACATCAAGAAGAATGGAGAATGTCCCGTGGCTCGGTGCACTCGGATGTTCAAGGACAATTCCACTGTGTCGAGGATTTTATCCCAGTCTCGTCCAGTTTCTTCACAAAGTATGCGGAGTTTGATGCATAACTCTTTATTCAGACGTTCGATCTTCCCGTTGCTTTGGGGGTGGTATGCAGCGGTACGTTGGTGTCGTACCTCCCAAACCCTGAAGAGCTCCTGCAAGGTAGAGTTCCAGAACTCCTTGCCTTGGTCGGATACTACTGCTGAAGGGGCGCCCAGTTTGCACAGTATCAAACGATGGAACTTGTCCGCCACCTCCCGGGCCGTCTTGTCCTTTATTGCTGCCAGTATGGTGAATTTGCTGAAACTATCTACACACGTGAGGACATAATGGCTGCCTTCCAGTCGGAGGAAGGGGACCAACTAAGTCCACGTGCAGAAGTTCCCAAGGACTGTGGCCTCGCACACAAGGCATTGTTTCCACAGTCGCTTTCCGCGTCTGTTTGTTTCGTGCGCACGTGTCGCACGTTTGGACCACCTGCCGTACCTGTTGAACCATACCTGGCCAAAAATAGAGGTCTCGTAGGATTTCGGTAGTCCCTGCAGCTCCGGATGAATGCTCCCGACGTCTGTGTGTGCGTTCCAAATGAGCTGCTCTCTCAGCTTTTTAGGAACTACGATGACCTCTCTTCCGTTTGCATCGACGTAAACCAGCAGGTTCCTCATTAGTTTGAATCTTGACGGCTGAATGGGCTTGGATATGGGCCAGTTGAAAGCCTTTCCTTCTTCGATGGCTGTTCTAATTGCCGCTAATTCCACGTCCTTCTGCTGGTGTTTGCTGATTACTTTGCGGTCGATGATCGCTTTTTCGTATATCGCGTTCACAACCTCTTAGTCACTCCAGGTGGGCGGGACAACCAATCGGCCACTCTGTTGAGTTTGCCCTTTACGTACTCTATGAGCACGTCGTAGTCTTGCAATGTCATTACCCAACGCGCTAGTCTTCCATTGGGCTCCCTATGTCCTTCCCTCAGAAGCCACTTCAACGGCTTATGGTCAGAGCGGACGATGACTCTCTGACCAAATATAAGGGGACGAGCCTTCTTCAATGAAAAGACGATTGCAAGCAGCTCTTTCTCGTAGGTGGAATAATTTAGTTCTGCCCGTTAGGGTTCTGGAGAGAAATAAGATCGGTTTCTCTATTCCTTCTTGTTCCTGCGCGAGTACTCCCCCTATCGCTACTTGACTCGCGTCCGTGTTCAAGATGAACTCTTGATCAAAATTTGGGTACGCCAATACTATGTCAGTTGTTAAAGTGTCTTTGAGGGATTGCCATGCGGTCTCTTGCGGAGTGTCCCATCCCCAAGACTCCTTGGTGGACACTTCATTAAGAGGTCGCGCAATCTGGCTGAATCCCTTTATAAACTTTCTGTAGTAGGAAGCGAGGCCTAAAAATTGCTTGAGTTCCGTCTTGTTGTTTGGCCTCTGGGAGTTTTTGATGGCCTCCACTTTGGATTCCTGTGGCTTCACCCCGTTCCTGGTGACCACATGGCCTAGATACTCCACCTGGGATTTTAACAACTGACACTTTTAACTTGACCTTTAAGTTGGCAGTGCGTAGGCTATCCAAGGCTCGTCGTACCCTCTGGTCATGTTCTTTTAAAGACCTTCCTAGGACAATGAGGTCATCCAAATAAATCAGTACTTCCTTGTCCAGTTGCTCCCGAAAAATAAAATTCATTACTCTTTGGAACACCGGTGGACTATTGGATAACCCAAACGGGACCACTCTGAACTCGAAATGACCGCTTCCCGTGGAGAAGGCAGTTTTCGAGATGCTATCGTCGTGAATGGCCAACTGCCAATATCCCGAGCGTAAATCCATGCTCGAGAAGTAATGAGTCCCGTGCAGCTTGGCCAAGGTTTCATCGATTATGGTAAGGGGTACTTGTCCTTGATGCAAATGGCGTTCAGAGGTCTATAATCTACACAAAGCCTCAGGGCCCCACACTTTTTCTTCACAATTACCAATGGAAACGACCAGGGGGAACGGCTATGCTGTATCACTCCTTGATCCAGCATTTCTGCTATTTGTCGCTTTACCTCCTCCTCGTGTGTAATAGGTATCCTGTAGGGTCGCCTAAAGATGGGAGGATGGTCCTGGGTTTCCAACTTCATTGGCATCAGGTTATTATAACCCAATGGCTCTCCATCCATTGAGAAAACATCTGAATAATCCCTTAGCCACTCTTCGACGGTTTTCCTTTCTTTGTCGGAGAAGGATTTCCAACCAAGGACATAGGACTGGAGGCGTGTCACTCGTTCGTCGAAGTCCTTCTTTGATGCTTGACTTCCTTTCACCGTGACATTCGTTCCAATTTGGGGTGAGCGTCGACTGGCCATGTCGACTACCCTCCCTATTAGCTCTGCCTCCGTCACTAGTCCCACGACGTCTCCTTTTTCGCCAATGTATTCTTCGTCGTCTTGATGGATCATAGTAACCTTATCTTCCCCTGTGGGATCCTGCTCGGTAACATTTTTAAGTTTCCCCGAGCTTCACTGCACATCCCGTGCAGCGGAGAATAGACGTCCAAGGGAACTACGTCCCCGGGTTTCATTCTGACTCCTCGCGTCAGAATCACGGCGGCCACCTTTAGTTTTTCGTGCGGGATGGCCTCTACCAGAGTCACCCTCGCACTATCTTCACCGTCTACTCCCTTTCCTTGGATGGTTACTGTTTCATTCAGAGTGACTGTTCTCTTTCTGTGGTCTATCTGGGCTTCGTAACTTTCTAAGAACGGTACGCCCAAAATCAAATCCTGCGGGGCTTCTGCTACTATATAAGCACACACGAAAAATTCTTCCACGCCAATCCCGATGGTTAAACGCAACTCTCCTTTACAAGGGTAGGCGGATCCAGTAAATCCTCGTACCGAGATGTCAGCGGCTTTGAGAGGCGGACTCCCGATCTTGTTGTACATAGCCATGGTCATCAGCGAGACAGAAGCTCCACCGTCGACCAGCGCGGTGAAAGCTTTTTGTGCGACGAATACGGGTAGGGTGATCAATCCTAACCGGCGATTCGCCGCTATTTCTACTGCGGCTATTCGGGAAACCTCTCCTCCCGGTCCACTTGAAAATTTCTTCGAGGGCACGAGTTGGCCCAGTGCCCCACTTGTTTGCAGACCCGGCATTGATCCCGGCTGATTTCTTCCTTCGTTCCTTGCTTCTTAGGACCCCTTCCTGCCCCCGTCTTCGGGTTGTTTCGCTTCCGATTCTTCGGGTTGCTATAACAATCTCGGGTGATGTGATTTTTTCGGTGGCAAATAGAACACTTTGTTTCCGGCACCCCTTTCCCGGTGGACTTGTTTGGCGCTTTTGTTTTGTCTCCGGCTATTGCCCCCACGTCCTTGCTCTTACTGTCCTCCTTGGTGGCTGTGGCTACCCTTTCTTCCCGGTGTCGTGAGTTGTAGTTCCAAGACGTGGTGGGGTTGTGTAGCCGTTGGAGCCTACGACTCCTCTCTTGTGGTGTTTCTTCTTTCAAAACGTCCTCATCCCGTAGCCCTAGTCCTGGATTGTTCGCCGCATACTTTATCGATTCCAACCAGTATTCTTTAAACGTTTTGCCTTTGACAAAATTTCTGGCGTATTCGGGTAGGACCAGCTTGAACGCGTCCTTTAATAGTGAATCCTTAGCATATTTCATGATAGGTTCAGCCTGTACCAAGGCATTGCCTAAACTTAATAATCTTGTGGCGAACATGTTGAGCGTTTCGCCTTTTTCCCTTTTGGCGGCGTATATCTTCCGGCGAATAACACTTTCGTCCATGGCGCTGCCACACATCTGTGTGATTTCCTCTTTTATCTCTTCGTAGGAAAATTTTCGATTGGCGTCTCTCCACGTGTCCAACAACACTCGGGCTGGACCTGTACTCTTCTTGTACAAAATGTGGAGTCTCTTCTTCTCATCCAGGGTCACTTCCTCTAAGGCAGAGAAAAAAGCTGCAGGGCTCGTGACCGGGTACCCACGGTCGTCCTCTAAGTGGCCCCACAACCTCGGGACGTAGGAGTCGTCCATTGCCTGTTCACGTTGAAATGGCAAATGAGTACTCTGCAGTACCTGCACGACGGCTTGGATATACTTCTGTAGGTCTTCGTCGGTGTGTTGTTTCTCGGCGCTTGTGGTGGTTGCACTTCGGCCAGGGTTCTTTGGTATGGCCCCTGCGTTCTCTGGTGCCTGTTCGCTCGTAATTGTTGGCGAACTTCCTTCCCCTGTGTGTCCAACAGCTGTTGGCTCCGGACTCCTTGCTACCTTTGTGAAATTTAAAATAAGAGGTGAATGCAGTCCCCGCGTCGAGAGTTCCCGCGTCGAGAGTTCCCGCGTCGAGAGTTCCCGCGTCGAGAATTCCCCTTCTTCTGCAGTTGAAGGAACTAGATCTCTTCTCTTGGGACGGACCCCCAATGCGAGGTTGTCCCCATACTCCAGTTGCGGAGTGTCCGTCGCATTATCCTCCGGCCTTAATTCCCTCTGGTTTAATTCGTCCTCTACCTCTGAGCATGCCTTTAACAACCGATTCGTTTTGTCAAACCTTTTCTTTTTTAAATTCCGTAAACTTTCGGTGCTCATTTTTTTTAAGTTCGTTGTTTCGGAATCACTCATGTCACTTACACTTTCCTCATTCGTTATTTCTACGCTCTTTACCGACATTGCGAAAGTTATTTGTTTGTTTAAAAAAACCTTTAAAACTATAATCACTGTTAACGACCCTTCTTACTGTTCTCAGTTATTGTACCGAATTATTGTTGCAAATACTTTCGTAGAATTAGTTACAATTATTTCATATAATTGCTGTTACAATTATTTCATAAAATCAGTTACAGTTACTTCATATAATTGTTGTTACAATTATTTCATAAAATCACTGTTACAGTTACTTCATATAATTGTTGTTACAATTATTTCATAAAATCACTGTTACAGTTACTTCATATAATTGTTGTTACAATTATTTCATAAAATCTGTTACAGTTACTTCATATAATTGTTGTTACAATTATTTCATAAAATCAGTTACAGTTACTTCATATAATTGTTGTTACAATTATTTCATAAAATCACTGTTACAGTTACTTCATATATTGTTGTTACAATTATTTCATAAAATCACTGTTACAGTTACTTCATATAATTGTTGTTACAATTATTTCAAAATCAGTTACAGTTACTTCATATAATTGTTATTACAATTATTTCATAAAATCACTGTTACAGTTACTTCATATAATTGTTGTTACAATTATTTCATAAAATCACTGTTACAGTTACTTCATATAATTGTTGTTACAATTATTTCATAAAATCACTGTTACAGTTACTTCATATAATTGTTGTTACAATTATTTTCTACGTTCGTGCTTTATTGTTACGCAAATTTATTTTAACAAAAAGTTACACTCTTGCGATAAATACCTTGCAATAGAATCCCACTTCTGACACCAAATGGCGTACGCGCCCAATCCGTATATTTATTTATGGTATTGAACGCCCATTCTCTGACTTTAATTCACTTCACGGGCACCCTTTAAGTTGGGCGTACCCGGTGATTTTATCTCTTATTTTCGTTCAGGATTATTCGGCCTACCCAAGACGGATGGCCCTTTAAATTGATAGGCTAGGTTCCTTCGGCTTTCCACAAGCCTACTGTGAACGTTAATTTTCCCCAGCTAACAAGAGGGGTCTATCACAAGGTATTTAAAACAACACACGCCCTCTTATAAATTTTATTAAATGTTACTCGACACAGTACATGCATTTAATAGTTTATTCTGAATTACATATATAAAATTTCAGTCAATACAATAATCTTAACTTCAAAGACAAAGTTCACAGTTTGATGAAGTTAAATCGATACATTGATTAACAATGATAAATCTAAAGCAAAGATGAACAGTTAGCTGAATGAAATAATTTATAGCTCGAGGGGTTTTATATTTTAGTGCAACAAAAATAAATAACAATAAATGAAGTGGTCGCAATTCGACCCAGATATTCAAAGAATTAGTTTACTTACTAATGGCAGGAGACAAAACTTACTCCCACTTGTGCTGCGTACGGACCGTAGATTTACGGCCCGCTACAAAGCTTTCAAAACTACAATATATCAACTAACGGGACTTCCTTCTGAACCCAAATGGACGGATTCAGGAAATTAGGGCCCAGACGTACCCTATTTCTTATTTAAGTGGAGCCAAATTAACTTAAGAGAAAGTTCACAAAACTCTTGGTCCGTTGGTTAACATTAATTAAGTTACAATCAAATTCTCGGTTAAGGTCGCTAACAATTAAATGATTATGCTCAAATTTCCGCGTAAACGAATTTCATGAACTATAAGTTCTTAATTTTTAATTTAGTGACAATTGATTCTTTCAGTTTTAAGATTTCTTACACCCCAAGTCTACAGGGGGTTTGTTTAACCACAGTTAACTTCAAGGAGGAACGACTACAACTGACTTAACAATTCTCGAATTTACTTTACAAATTTGAAGGACCCCGCCTTCCAATATTCTGCAAACCTATCAAATCATTTGTTTTCCTAAGATCGTCCCTCCAGAAGGCTATTACCCATACAAGAGAGAAAGAAGGCGTCTTCACTACGTTTCCCAGGATCCTGGGCCCCCTGATTGGAGCTGGACCTGATTTCCGAGTATAGACCCCTCCTTCTTCCCACGAAATACATTTAAATACCGTTAACAGATTCGAAGCCCTAAGTTTATGACCCCCTCGTGGTTCAACTTTGTTGGCGTCTTCGAGTCTGCGTTATAAAAGTCAAAACCTCATTTGAAAGCGAAACTAACCATTTGTACATCTGGAACCTTTAGTTGTAAATCTCCGCGGCCAAGCGGTTTTGGGTTTCCTCTTCCCCTGAGAACCACTTAAATAGAACGACCGTTCTATTTTTGAAAACATCTTTAACTTATGCCTTTATGAATATTCATAACCCAAAACGCTTGGCTTTTTGCGAACAAAATAAAAATCTTAAAACTAACATTTCTGCATGCCAATTGCATGGTTACGACAAACAACCACAGGGAAAAAGGAAAAAGAAACACGAAGTCCGAGCGCTTTCGTGATATATTCACATCTTCAAGGACAAGAAAGAAATAGTTGTGATTAAATTATTTTCGTTAATTGCAATTTTAGCAATTTGTTAATTGACATATCTGATACTGAAGTAATCTACAGTAAATAGGTGATACAATTTATATACGGAAGGAGAGTTCTCCGTTGTTCTATAATTTAAATGGGATTCACAACAATGTTATATATTTACAGTTAACAGTAATTACGCCAAATTATGTCAAATATTATTAGAAGAATGGGTGGTTATTATAGTTTGAAAGCCTAACAGCCAGCGATGAAAACGGGGAAAAAATATAGTGTACTTTCCATTGAAAGTACACGGACATTTATGATAACGTAACATAGGATTTGAATGACAATTAGGTAGAAATAGTAAGTACAAGTCATGAGAACGTGGATGACTAAGTGACGTAAGCAGATGACGAACCCGTGATCTGATATGGAAACAATACAGTATATTATAATAACATAACATAACATCTTAACGTTATAAGTTGGGAGTAGAAGCAAGAGAGAAGGGTTCGGATTAAGAGGCTCGCTTTTGGCGACGACATCGGAATTCGAACATTTTTATCAGCATTAACGAATATTTTACGAGAGGTGACATAACAGAAAAAGTAAAAGAATACATGTGGACGTAATTTCATGTACGTAATCACGATCATCAAGGGACATGTACAACTGCACAAAGTATTGCACACATATCGGTTGTCATACAATAGGTTGTGTGCGTAATCGAGACACGAGTACACATGGACTGATAGCTTGGTAGGGCATAAGTAGACAATAGGTAGATGAATGAATAAGTGATAAAATAAATAAGGATAGCGGTCAAGAAAGAGCATGGATGTATGAATGAGTATGGTCAAATAATATTCACATTGCATAACACCAGACAGGACACAACACATAAATAATGACTTATAAAGAGTGACGTTTTATTATTATTATTAAAGAATTTTCCATACATTGAATACGAAAGATATCCACATACTAAACACGTGATTCACTATTCAAAGTATGGAAAACGCGAGGGAAATTAAGTTACTTTATGACGTCATGGTGATTTAATTTGTACGCACAGTATAAGTCATTATTGGGAGAAATTGAAGGGACGAATTAGAGAGAGACAGTTAAAGGACATTCGCTTTTTCACAGCGAACTTCTAATGGCACAAACATGGATACTGCTTAACCATAGAAATGGTAAGTCACATGGTTGTGACTATATATATATATATATATATATATATATATATATATATATATATATAAGGGTGGCCCAAAAATTAACTGAAAAAATAAAAGTTTGAATTGCTATTCTTCACAAGGCTGTTCCTGTTCCATATCACAAAAGAAGCTTTCATGCAAAAAATCAGGAAGATCGGCCAATATTTAGAGGTCGCGACCTTAAGGTAAAAATATCTAAATTTCATAATTTCAGTAATTTTGGGTCACCATTATGTTCTACAATAAATATTTGCTGAGCAACGCCACTGTAGACTGTAAACCTATATCCAAAGAATCACTATATGATAGCAATGCACTCTTCCCACTAGCTCAGTTGGTCGCCAAGTCTCGGCAGGTGTAGACGTGTTTTTGTTGTGTTCCTGCCATCTGGGTTACGCCGCGCAGTGAATCACACCAAGTTAAACTTTTCACCAGTGGCGGACACTATGCTTAGTTTTTCTGCCATCATTCATTTACTGCACTGACCTTGATAAGCAATTTGGAACAATGAATTGTTTATTAAAATTGTTAAAAATTAAAAAAAATTTAAAATTTATAAATGTTTATTAAAATTGTTAAAATTGTTTGTTTTATATTCTACATAAAACATATGTATAGGTTCTTTAACTCTAATTTCCATTTTATCTTCCATTCCACAGGCCAAGACCATGACAACGACAAGGAGCAGTCCGAAAGTTTGGCTCCTGGGTAAGCCGGACCCGGACATCTTGGGATCTGGCCTGCCAACAAACGGGGCTATTCTCAGGAATTTCATGTTTCACCACCAGAAGGGATCCACAATCGGTGACAGTGCTAAGGCCACCATAGACAGAGCGCTGACAATCTGGGACAAGGCACGAATTCCGACCCAGCGGGTGGACTGCGCCGTGCGCAAGCTTCGGAAGCTCTATGAAGAATATTGTGGGTTGAAGAAAAACCGATTGAAACCGAAAGACGGGTGCCGAATCAAGGAAAGAAAATTCAGGGAGAATCTCACCAAACTATTTGACATCTCACGAAAAGACGCCCTCAGTATTATGAGGGACGAAGAAGACAAACAGTTCCTGCGGATGCAACAGCAGGATCCCTCGAGCGCGAGTATGTCCGGGATCGACAAGACCTTGACGAACAAGGAGACTCGCAAGCGCCTCAGGAGTGGTCAGGCCAGTGCTCGAAAGGAAAAAAGCATGTTGAGCGCCCAACAGGCGAATACGGCTGTTCCGTCTAGTTCCGCCATTGCTGACATCTGTAGCTCCTCCACATCGACGGAGTCCGAAGATGATTTCCAAGCTCCGTCAACATCCAGTCAAGATCAGCCAAGGAATAAGAAATCGAAGCAGACCATTGTGACCAAGGAAGTAGCCGCCGCGCTCGACCGAGTGGAACTCCGTGACCGCGCTGCCATGTTCGTCGTAGGAGCCGTCACGCAAGCGCTCGGTCATGGCCTGGAGTCTGTGGCGCTATCTCGGAACACCATTCAGCAAGCGCGGGTCACCACTCGTGAGGCGGTAGCAACTGCTCAACAGGCTGTTTTCTCGCCGGACAGCCCACTGCTTCTCCACTGGGACGGTAAACTGCTTCCAGATATCGCCGGCAATAAAAAGCTTGTGGATCGCGTCGCCATCTTGGTGACTGGTGGTGAGAGTAACTTCTTGCCGTCCCTAAGATCGGCCGCGGCACGGGAGAGGAGCAGTGCAATGCATGTGTCCAAACGCTGGAGGAATGGAACCTCAAACCCATGATCCAGGGACTAGTCTTCGACACGACGGCAACCAATACTGGGCTGAATGTGGGCGCGTGCACCCTAATTGAGAAGGCCCTGGACAAGGAGCTCATCTGGATCGCGTGCCGTCATCACGTGTTCGAGGTAATGTTGTCGGCCGTATTTTCTGTCGCCCTGACACCAACCGGTGGGCCTGAAGTGGGAATCTTCAAACGCTTCCAGAAGACCTGGCCTGATATTAATATAGTTGATTTCCGTTCTGCTGGAGACGAGCTCTTCGTTGGCATGCCGGATGGCCTACGAGAGGAGATGTCATTTTACTCGGAGGCAGTCAAGAGCCAGCTCCCACGGGATGACTATGGAGAGTTGCTTTAGCTGTCATATATTCGTAGGGGGATCCTCCGACGGAGAACCGTCCTTTCGTGCGCCAGGCGCTATGCACAACGCGCGGTGGATGGCTAAGGCAATATACTCGCTGAAGATCTTCCTTTTCAGGAGCCAGATTAAGTTGACGGCCCACGAGACAGCTGGCGTCTCAAAGATTTGCCTCTTCGTTTCTCTTATTTACGCTCGCTACTGGCACGAGGCCCCTCTCCCAGAGAGGGCCCCCCCTCAACGACTTAAACCTAATTGCTCTCCTCCATGAATATCCTGACCGTGCCATCAGGGAGGCGGCTGTTAAGGCCTTCTATCGCCATTTGTGGTACTTCTCTGAGCACCTCGCGTCTCTCGCCCTCTTCGACGATCGCGTCGACGAGATCACCAAAGCAGCTAAGGTTGACAACTTCTTACGTCCCTCAAACCAAAAACTCTTGAGACGTCTGGACGGGACTGTGTTCGATCATCGTTCTTCATTGGCGTCGTACATCACGAGCCGGTCTTTGAAGATATTCGATATACTCTCCATGAAAGGACAAGATGAAGCCAAGAAATTCTTGTCAAAACCTCCCTCCCTCTGGCTGACAGACCCCATTTACTAGTTACTTGACGCTAAGTACAGGCTCCTCAAGGTCGTCAACGACTGTGCGAGGAGTCACTCTTATTCAGTCCTACAATACCGCGCTGACGAAAGACGAGACCCAGAAACAATACCTACTGCGACTCGTCGCCAGCCACCGAAAAAGATTGCCAGTTCCGACGAAGTTGGCTTTGACGAAGAAAAAGTAACGGGTGTGACGTTGTTTGTTTGATATACAAGGATTTAGTGCAGTCGTATTAACTGCTATGACATGTGTTCTAGTATATTTTTGCATAACATGTGCTCTGTGCTGTTGACTTTAAATTTTAAAATAAACATTGATATTGTATTTTTGTTTCAAATCCTAAAAATATAGGAACTGGTCGCGGCCTCTAAATATTGTATGATCTGTCTAATTTTTGGCATGAGTTCTTACATTTTGATATGGAACACGTATGACCTTGTGGAGAAAGATATTTTCAACTTTCATTTTTTTGGGCCTCCCTAATATATATATATACTGTATATATATATATATATTACAGCCATTTCACGTAATGGCTGAAACTTTTGGTCATTTCGCGAAATGGCTGTTTCACTTGATCGTTTGCAAAATGACTAACATCTTCAGCCATTACGCGAAATGGCTGAAATTCCACCTTGGTCATTTCGTACAAGATCATTTGCCCGGTTAGGTCAACTGCAGTGGCGACTCGTGACTAAAAATTCTAGGGGTGCTGTCTCTAAGAATGGGTTGAAATAATTACTGAAATAAAAGGATGAGCATTGAGCAATGAATAAAAGTTTCAAAAGTTATTGAAAAAGTTATTCAGTGAGCTCATCCTTATATTGTTCTTGATTATTTCAATTGTAAATAAAAAATTTAGGGGTGCTGCAGTTCCGCAGTGCCTACCGACGAGCCGCCACTGGTCAACTGTATGCCCGGTTAAGTCAACTGTATGCCCTTGACAATTGGTTAGATTAGGTTATTTTCGTTAGTTTTAACGAAAATAACACGACTTAACCTAACCAATTGTCAAGGGCATACAGTTGACCTAACCGGGCATACAGTTGACCTACCGGGCAAATGATCGTGTAAGTATTTTCGTTAGTTTTAACGAAAATAATACGACTTAACCTAACCAATTGTCAAGGGCATACAGTTGGCCTAACCGGGCCTTCAATGGCGGACATCAGAATAACATTGAAGGCCCGGTTAGTATTTGAAAACCTCTACAGGGTGGGCCGTAAGTTTCCATACATAGGAAAAATAAACATTTTTTTATGGACAACCATTTTTATTTATATAATATGCTCTACATGGTTGCCATTGTTTTGA
The DNA here is from genome assembly GCA_023014485.1 of Bathynomus jamesi. NCBI lineage: Eukaryota > Metazoa > Arthropoda > Malacostraca > Isopoda > Cirolanidae > Bathynomus > Bathynomus jamesi. Next base: position 1,095,962 of record JAJOZX010000207.1, on the reverse strand, counting down.
AAACACATTTCAATACGTGTTCCCCACTGTTGATGAACACGCATTAGCACAGTTGACGTTATGCTTGTAATGGCGTTGGTGATACGTTCCTTTAGATGATTTATGTCTCGTATCTTTTCCTGATACACCATGGCCTTCAAGTGCCCCCAAAGATAGAAATCAAGGGGGGTGAGATCTGGGGATCTGGGAGGCCACTCCACAGGACCACGCCGACCAATCCAAGCATCCGGAAACTGCTGCTGATCCAAATACCGACGCACGTGAAGACCATAATGAGGTGGAGCTCCATCTTGCTGGAAGTAAACTGGGAAGTTACCTTCCTCGTTTAGCAGGGATGGGAAAATCTCTTCTTGCAACATGTTAAGATACCTTTCGGCATTAAGATTTCCACTGACAAAAATTGGTCCAATAATTCTGTCACCCCATATCCCGGCCCACACCATCACTTTACCGGCACCTTGCATCTTCGTCGGACTCAGCCAGTTAGGGTTAGCATTACTCCAATAACGTATGTTTTGCCGATTAACCTCTCCATTGACGTAAAAATTTGCTTCATCAGTAAACAAGATCTTACATTCTTAGGGTATCTGAAACATAAAAACAAACGTTTAATTTTTCCTATGTATGGAAACTTACGGCCCACCCTGTATATTGAAAATTCAAATTCAAATGTGTTCAAATGTTCAAATGTGTTCAAATGTGTATTTGAAGAGTGTTTCTCACTTATTTGAACAGACCTGTGGATGTATGTATGTTTTAGCAGATTTAGTTAGTTAAATAAAGGTTTCCAATTTTATTGTGATGTTTGTTATTTCTATGAATTCATGACAAAAGTCATTTTAACCATTTCACGAAATGACCAAGGTGGAATTTCAGCCATTTCGCGTAATGGCTGAAGATTTTAGTCATTTCGCAAAATGATCACGTGAAACAGCCATTTCGCGAAATGACTAAAAGTTTCAGCTATTACGCGAAATGGCTGGTTACACACTTTGACAGGAACACTGAAGTAAATAAAGAGTTCGAGACTATATTATATAGGTCACAAAAAAAATATATAATAAATAGAGAAATAAAAATTGTGGTAGGAGCATACAAATTTGTAAGGAAAACTACCAATTTTAGCACTTTGCCCTTGTCTAAATCCGTTCTGAACGAATTCAAAACAACAGGATCAAGTGGAAAAAGACCTTGGCTCATGTTAAAGTTATTTTAGGTTGGATAATAGCAGACTCAAGAATATTTCTATTAACAATGTTGCTAGAGTGAAACAAAACTGAAGCATTATTCCAATCAATATCTCTATTATTATACTTTGTTTTTGAGATGTCACGAAAATCATTGCGTTAGCTTTTATGGGGGGACACCCTGTATATTTCTTTGTTTTGACACTTAGTTGTTACTAGGCAAATATATAACAAAATAAGATAACAGTAAACAGGACAAAGAGAGTAACTGGGCAGATACTGAGAACCTTTAAACAAAGAGGTAGGAATATAATGATTCCTCTTCTGAAAACACTGATCATACCCAAATTGGAATACTACTCGGTCCTAAAATGCTCATATAAAAAAGAAGACATTAGACAGCTAGAATGGATTCAGAGAAGCTTCACAGGTGCAAATAACTAAATTACTGGCTCTCTGGGAAAGGTTACGCGAATTAAACCTATATTCACTGGAAAGGAGAAGAGAGATACATCATTATTTACACTTGGAAAATAATGGAGAAACTAGCTCCTAATCTTACTATAAACCCTATAATTCCCCAAACAACAGTGGAAAGTAGAAAAAGAAGACTGTGTCGTGTTCCCAAATTAGAGGCTAGACAGGGAACATCCTTAACCCTGAAAGAAAATAGTTTTGTTGTGAGAGGACGAACGAAATTTTTTATTTTATTTTCATTCGGAATTGATTCTTTTGGGGAGGGTTACATGACAAAATTTGAGGAATAGGAAGGACACGTATTTTTTTGGATTGGAATGGTGAGGGGGTAGAATGGGATACCAAATGGCAAAGGTCTTTGAAAATTTCTATCACAGTTCCGGAACTTTTCTTTCCAGACCCTCCCCCCACTAGTTATGTATACAGTATATCCATCAAGTAAATTTTAATATAGTCCTAAAAGAATGAGGGTATCAAATTAGAAATTGTTTCCGCTTAATACAGTTTTCTTCATATTGTTTGTATTGAAAGAAAAAACTTTTAAGGCAAACATTTATAAAATCAAATATGAAACTTTTTATTTTCAATTTGGCTTTTATAATCTTTTTAGTTGAGTATTTCAATTTGTTTTGCGTTTCCAGGCCACCAGGCGAATATATTAGCTATTTCAGTTTGTTTGCGTTTCCAAGCGAATATATATATATATATATATATATATATATATATATATATATATATATATATATATATATATATACAGGGTGTTTCAGGAGTGTGATAGCGTGGGGTAGACACCCCAGTTAGGTTACTTAGGTTCTAGCAAACAATCAAAAGCATTTACCGGTGCGTTGAATTAGGTATTCCTTGAAGCCTACCGTTTTATTCCTGTGTCCCACAACAGCCTACCTAACTCTCTCTTACATTACCAATTTAGAAGCTATAGACATTACCCCTAACTATACTTAAGTACGAACAACTTCCTACCCGATTTGTTACCTTAGATTCATCACCTAATTTTACTCAGCACCAAAGATTAGGTCAGATAGGAAAAAACATGTCTAGGCCAGACCAAAGCAATACGAACAGCCCGTTCGTTCGTTTATGGCTTCGTCTTGCCATTCAGCTTAGATTTAGTGATATTTACTCTTTAGTGACTTTTAGACTATCTACATATATATACATACACGTCACCTCACTCCTCCCCTACAAGTTTAGTCTGTCAGGGGGATGAGGGACCCTAGACGACCTGCGGAGCGGGGTTGATGTAGTAGGATCAGGTGCAACCTGTATAGGCGGGCAAGTTGAACCATTTTCCGGAGGATCAGTTCTCTCTTCCGGAAGACTCTGGTCCTTCTGCACTTCCCGTTCCCATATCTGGTCCTGATGGCGTTTAATAGAACGACCATCTTCTAGTTGGCACTTGAAGGAAACAGGGCCCGTTCTCTCCTGCACAGTTGCAGGAACCCATTTTGGTCCAGCCCCATAGTTGCGAATCACAACTGGATCATTAGGTTTCGCTTCTAGAACTCTCCCTCTTTTAGTGTCGTGGTACAACTTCTGTTTTTCCTGATGGCGTAAAACTCGTTGTTGTAACATTTCGTTTGGACGTAACAAATCAAAAACTGAACGAATTCCCCGGCCAATCAGAAGTTTAGAGGGAGACACCCCTGTCGTGGTGTGTGGTGTTATTCGATATTTAAACAAAAATTTATCCAACACCACTTGCATTTCCTCCCACGAGAATGACGCAAGGCCGACTTGAAAGTACGGACCATGTTTTCCGCGAGACCGTTAGTAGACGGGTGGAAAACACTAGACCGGACATGTCTAATGCCATTTAGGTGGACGAAGGAACGAAATTCCTCACTGGTAAAACAAGTACCATTGTCGGAAACCAGGACTACGGGTAAACCCCATCGAGCGAAAACTGAACGGAGTAAGCGAATAGTAACACCCGAAGTCGTGGAAGTGGTTGGAAAAATTTCCACCCACTTAGAGTAGGCGTCCACCATGACTAGGAAATAAATATTATTTATAGGACCTGCATAGTCAACATGGATCCTATGCCACGGTATAGTAGGCCATTCCCAAGGATGAAGTGGACTTTTCCTTGGGAGATCTCTGTTCTCTAGGCAGCTTTGACAGGAACGAACCAATGATTCGAGTTCTCCATCTAAACCAGGCCACCAGAAATAAGCTCTCGCCAGCTCTTTAATTTTTGTTGCGCCCATGTGTTCAGCGTGAAGTTCCTTCACTAAATTCGACCTGCCTTTATTTGGAATAATCACTCTGTGGCCCCATAAGAGACAGCCATTTTGAATAGAGAGGCCAGACTGACGCTGAATAAAAGGCTGTAATTCACTCTCAACCTTAGTAGGCCAACCAACTGAGCAGAAATGGATGACCCTAGACAGAATAGGGTCTGATTTTGTCCACTGCTCTATTTGTACTGCAGATACTGGAGTGGATTCCAAAAACTCCACCAAGTGAACCCATTCTGTAGGTATAGGTACACAATCATTTGGATTTTCTAAGGGCAACCTACTTAGCGCATCAGCCGTACCTAGAAGTTTACCTGACCGATGTACTAAGTCAAATTTATAGGCTTGTAGAATCAGTGCCCATCGTTGAATCCTACCTGAGGCCATAACTGGAATATTTTTATTAGGTGAAAATAAACCTAAAAGAGGCTTATGGTCAGTAATTAGTTTAAATTCATGACCCCATAGATAGAAATGAAATTTTTTTACTGCAAATACTAAGGCTAATGCTTCACGTTCCACTTGTGCATATCGTCTTTCCGTCTCAGTTAGTGTTCTAGAAGCAAAACAGATAGGCCTATCTACACCAATGTGGTGAGATAACACTGCCCCAATTCCATAAGAACTGCTGTCTGCTGAAACTACGAGAGGAAGTTTAGGATCATAATGCACTAGGAGAGTGGACTTTAGTAGTACGTCCTTGGAAGCCTCAAATGCTTCCTTTTGAGTTTTCTCCCATCTCCACTGTTCCCCAGATCGTAATAGCTTATTTAGGGGTTCAAGGAAAGTCGATGCATTAGGCAAAAATTTCCTATAAAAATTTAGGAGACCTAAATAAGCTTGTAACTGTGTGATGTTTTGTGGAGGTGGTGCCTTTTCTATTGCTTCTAGTTTATCCACCGTTGGATGAATGCCTGAGGCATCTATGCGGAACCCTAAATATGAAACCTCGTTAGTGACCCATGAACACTTTTCTCTCTTTAGCTTAAGTCCAGCATCCCGGAGTCTTTTTAGAACCGTGGTTAATCTACAGTAGTTAGGTGTTCTTTTTTAGTCGAACCTGAAATGAGGACATCATCTAGAAAGCAAAGTACCCCTGGAATGTGACCTAGAACTTGGTCCATTGTCCTCTGAAAAATACCTGGAGCCGATGCTATTCCATAGCATAGCCTATTATACTTATATAGGCCTCGGTGCGTATTTATGATAGTTAATTCTTTAGAGTTTTCATCTAAACTTAGTTGAGCATAGGCTTGGGACATATCGAGTTTTGTGAAATATTTTCCCCCAGCAAGAGAGCTAAATAATTCATCAGGCTTGGGTATAGGATAGCAATCTAGAAGGACGGCTCTATTTGCTGTTAAACGGTAATCCCCGCATAACCGCACGGACTTGTCCGGTTTTAGTACAGGAACTACTGGGGCAGCCCACTTAGCGTGTGTGACTGGTTCAATAATTTTATCTTTTAGCAGCCTGTCAATTTCTAAATCTACCTTCTCCCGCAGTGCATGCGCAATTGAACGAGCCTTACAAAATTTCGGAGTTACATTAGGATCTACTTCTATGCAGACCTGATGGCCTTTTAGGTTGCCTACTTCAGGCCCAAAAATAGAAGAAAACTCCCTTAACAATGAGTCTATGTCAGATGGATATGAAAGTGTATGCACATCTGCCTGACCCCTTGGCAAGATTTTGTCAATTGGCATTTCCAAAGCATCAATCCAATCACGGCCTAGTAGAGTAGGCCCTTGCTCATCCACCACTAAAAGGGTTAAGGGGTGAGACAAAGTTTTCTGGTTAAGTGTAACTGTGACGTATGCTTCTCCACAAATAGGTATTTTTATGTCCCCGTACTTCTTCAAAATCGTTTTAGATGCATGTAGTTTAGGTGTGTTTTTGAAAATCTTATCAAAAACTACCTTGGACATGACCGTCCGGGCAGCACCCGTATCCAATTCTAGAGGAACTGTAATTCCATTTAGGCCTACCTCTACAATATATGGGCCTGTATTTTCCCCACTTTGCTGCTCATAGAATAGGTACTCCACTCCAATGTTCGAAGTATTTCCCTTTTGAGGATTTATACTAGAAATGTTAAAATTAGAATTTTCACCCTTTGTTTTCTTTGAAAAACACACTTTAGCTATGTGGCCTATTTTACTACAGTTTCGGCAAACTGCTTCTTTAAAAGGGCAATCTTTCTTCCAATGGTGTTTTCCACACCCTGTACATGGCTTGGAAGGCTTAGTAGAATTAGTAGGCTTAGTCATATTCGCCTCATACCTTTTATTTGCCTGTCTAGTAGGCTCGTTAGGTCTGCCAGGCCTAGAAGATTTAAAGCTATTTACGTGTTGGGCTTTACTACTATGATTTCCAAAAGCTCTAACATCTTTAGCAGCTGCTTCTCTAGCCGTAGCTATTTCTACAACCTGACTAAAAGTTAGGTCCTGTATGGCTAATAGGGCTCTCTGGGTAGACTCCTCCTTGAGACCCATTACAAACCTATCTCTTAGCATTTCATCTAATTTGTCCCCAAATTTACACGTACGGCTATGGCTTTTTATTCCTGCAACAAACTCTGCAATGCTTTCATTTCCCGTCTGATGCCTTGAATAAAATTTGAAACGTTCATAGATGAGAACTACTCGGGGTTTGTAGTGATCGGTTAGGGCCTGTACCAATTCATTATAGGTGCAAGTTTCCGGTGCTTTAGGAGAAACTAGGTCCATAACTAAACCAAACGTTTTAGGGCCTATTATAGTTAAAAAGGTAGGTACTTTCTTAGCATCCGGAATGGAATTTGCCTCGAAAAACAACCTCACCCTAGTGGCATAAGCTTCGAAGTCCTCCCCATTGTCTTCGTAGGGGCTTATATGGCCAATCACCGACATGCTAGAGCAAAACCGAATTAGACCAACTCACGTGAAGTAGGTTAGGTTAGGTTTAAATTTGGTCTAGTTACTGAATAGTGAATTTTATTAGAGTTAGGGCTGAATAGTGAATTGTATTAGAGTTAGGGCTGAGTAAGAATTAGTTTTAGAGTTAGGGCTGAGTAGGAATTAGTTTTAGAATTAGGGCGGCGGGACCTACGCTATAGTACGGTAGCTTCCCCACACAAACAAACCAAATCGGACGACCCACTAGTCTGCATCCAATTTTCCAAACAACCACTTGAACCCAATAAGCCAAATTAACCCAATAAGCCAAATTAACCCAATGAGCCAAATTTAACCCAATGAACAAAATTTAACCAAATGAGCCAAATCCCATCCTCGTCGCCAAATGTGATAGCGTGGGGTAGACACCCCAGTTAGGTTACTTAGGTTCTAGCAAACAATCAAAAGCACTTACCGGTGCGTTGAATTAGGTATTCCTTGAAGCCTACCGTTTTATCCCTGTGTCCCACAACAGCCTACCTAACTCTCTCTTACATTACCAATTTAGAAGCTATAGACATTACCCCTAACTATACTTAAGTACGAACAACTTCCTACCCGATTTGTTACCTTAGATTCATCACCTAATTTTACTCAGCACCAAAGATTAGGTCAGATAGGAAAAAACATGTCTAGGCCAGACCAAAGCAATACGAACAGCCCGTTCGTTCGTTTATGGCTTCGTCTTGCCATTCAGCTTAGATTTAGTGATATTTACTCTTTAGTGACTTTTAGACTATCTACATATATATACATACACGTCACCTCAAGGAGGAAAGGTCAATACTTCGGGAGGTGATAGTATCGGTCATTGTAAGAAAAAAAGTTCATATGAACATGTGTCTAATTCTGAATGGTTACGGAGATAGAGCTGTTTGAATTTACAAATACAAAAGCATTGTTAATGGTAATCAAGGAGAAACCAATTACTGTTTCTAACATTTAATGTTTAAACATTGGCATTTTAAATGGTATCAGATACAGAAATGACAAATTTGTTAGTTTACAATACGTTTTCGAAAATCTCACCGTCAACCTCAATGCACTTTGCAACTCGTTTGCGAAGATCGCGTGTTGTTCGTCTGAGTTGATCTTGACGTTCCTTTATGTGGGCAGCAGCATCCAAAATGCGCGCGAGCAATTCGTCTCGTGTATCCACCTTTCTTTTGTAAACTTGACTTTTCATCCACCCCCACAAACAATAATCTAACGGAGAGAGGCCTGGAGACCTTGGTGGCCATGGAATGGGACCACCGAGGGGGGAGGAAGAGCTGCGTGTGCATCAGATTCAAACAGCTCTATCTCCATAACCATTCAGAATTAGACACATGTTCATATGAACTTTTTTTCTCACAATGACCGATACTCTCACCTCCCGAAGTATTGACCTTTCCTCCTGAAACACCCTGTATATATATATATATAATATATATATATATATATATATATATATATATATATATATATAAACGTATGTACAGTCGGGTGGATCGATTTTATCGATTTTTTTTTCGATTTCCATATTCTAATAGAGACAAAAACTTGCGCATGCATGAGAAAATAGCCTCTGCAAAATCTTAGCTTAATAGGTAATCATCTTCTGCCCCCGGCAGAGCGATGAAAATCATATTTTAGTAGTCAAAAACGTATTTTTAAACCCTAGCCTAGAGTCATAAAATTTTGCGTGTGTGTTATTTCATGCCTAAGCAACGATATAAATGCTATGGGAAATATATAAATGCATTATTTAAGACAAAGAGCCGATCTGAAAATATGTATAATATACATATTTTCAGATCGGCTCTTTGTCTTAAATAATGCATTTATATATTTCCCATAGCATTTATATCGTTGCTTAGGCATGAAATAACACACACGCAAAATTTTATGACTCTAGGCTAGGGTTTAAAAATACGTTTTTGACTACTAAAATATGATTTTCATCGCTCTGCCGGGGGCAGAAGATGATTACCTATTAAGCTAAGATTTTGCAGAGGCTATTTTCTCATGCATGCGCAAGTTTTCGTCTCTATTAGAATATGGAAATCGAAAACAATGTAAAATCGATCCACCCTAATGTACAGCCATAAAAGCAAGGAGAGGAAATTTTAAAATCTTAACTACTGCTACAGTCTCGCAAAGAAAATGAACTAAAGAACAACGGGGCCCCTGAGAAATAAAAAGAGTCACTGACGTTCTAAATGGATTCTAAAAAATTTTACGTGTCTAAAACAAATCAGGTTTTAGTATCTCCTAAACAAATGAAGTGATAGAAGTGATATACTACGAGTGCCATTCATTCATTCGGAAAAACAAGCGAACGGCATCTTCCAGACTCGATTGTACGCGAGGGAACAAATGAAATCACACGCGGCAGGAGGTCCAAACAAATGGAATGGCACCATGATCAGAACTTGTAAAACGTAAAAACGAGAGAGCAGAACATGTTACAATTGTCATAATTGTTATGAAGATCACTGGATTCTGGAGAAATACAGTACATCACATATTGAAAAGATCGAGCGCTGTTCCTATTTTCAAGGGTAGAGATAGATCGCGAGTAAAGAACTTTTACAGACCTTTCAATGTGACACTAATTACAAGCTGTTTTTTACAAATCCAATCATGATACATGAATATATCGTGCACTAATCACATCTCCAGAGGGAAAATGTGATGCAGAATAAATTTTTTAAGAATTTTTATGTGAAATCATTCAAATCCAGTGCTGTAGGGCCCGTAGATAACTTATATTAATTACTATTTAGTCATCATTTCATTTTCATCATTTAAATGACCCTCATCTCCTTCAGGATCATCATCATCTACATAATCTACATGATCATCAAACTCCAACTCTGTTATATCGTCATTTTGTACCGTGGGTGTAAGGGGAGCATTCTCATTTTCAGATGGCAATTGTTGGTCTCTTAAAAAAATATTTGGAGATTATGTTTCACATAAGTTAACTTCATAGCACGATCCACTACCAGCCTGTTTCGTTTGATGGTGTGAGTCGTGCCAAATGAAGAGAATGTCCTCTCTGTAGCTGCCGATGTTGCTGGAAGTTGCAGTAATGCAATGACAATCTTAGCTAATTAACTAATTGTTTAAACAACTGAAATAAAAAGGTTTTTCTATAGAAAAAAATTTGGAAAAAATTGTGTTGCTCATGAATGAAAGTGCAGCTTAGCTAGCTACCTAATTTAATGGGAAGCGGCATTTTATAGGTATTGTTTAACTATTTTCGTTTAAACCTTAGTCACCAAACCTTAGTAAACCAATGATTTGTCTGAAGAATTTACCTGATGTCAGTGAATCAATCGATGAATGAGATGCTCCTCCCGATCCTGGCTCTTTTCTTCTCTTTAATTCTTGGGGTGTTTTGAAACATTGGTCAATGTGTTTCACCATTCCAGTGGCATGATAAATGGTCCTCCATGAGCAAAATCGACATATTGTAACTTTGCCTTTGAGATTTCCCTTTTCAGAAGCAGTAGGCGTGCGAAAGTATTTTTCGAGCTTAATTTTTGGATTTACCATTATTAATTCAATTAACTTCAATATGTAAGTTGTAACTGTACAGCCTCAAAGGTCTAAATCGCAATGAATATAAAAGAAATATAACTAGCTTCTGTGTGAAGAAGGAAAAAATCATTTATTTAAGATATTAAGAAGCATCCTAGATGCCTAATTATAAATATTTCTTTTCATATAGTCACTGAGTTCATCTATATTGACTATATTGATTGACTATATAGCCTAGACTATAATATTATAGAGGCCTATATCTCTATATTAGAATATATATATATATATATATATATATATATATATATATATATATATAGAGAGAGAGAGAGAGAGAGAGAGAGAGAGAGAAGAGGAGAGAGAGAGAGAGAGAGAGAGAGAGAGAGAGAGAGAGAGAGAGAGAGAGAGAGAAAAGACCAGTTTCAACTTGTCAAACCTGTCACATATTTCAGAGCATTTTGACGTCATTGACAAGTCCAACTTGTCATGTCAAGTTGTCATGACAACTTGTCAGACCTCGCATCACTATATATATATATATATATATATCTTTTGGGAGGAAAAAAAATATATATATATATAATGGTAAATGACAAAAAAAAAATATATATATATAAAAAACGGGTGTGCCATAAAAAAATGGTGCATTTTAAAAAAGCTATAAAATCAACATTTGTCATTTAATCTATATTAAAACTTCTACACAATAAAACATATCTATTTATCCATAAGCAAACAAGTTTTCAGACTAAAATATCAAATAATTCAAATTCTATCAACATTTAACGAAAGAGTATGATTTTTCTACTTAACATGCAAAAATTATCAAACCTTTTAAATATTTTTTATAAAAATAATTTTTAACGTAAAATTTACCTGAAATTATAAAAAAAATTGTTCGAAATGCTTTCCTTCCGTTTCAATAACTTCTTTTATTCTTGGCTGGAATTCATCTATGACTCGATTTACTCGTTCCTGTGGAAGCTCTTCCTATTTTTGAGTGATGATCTCGCGTAAATGGGCGACATCTTTTATCCTAGTCCTGTAGACTCGCTCTGCTAAGTTCTCCCATATTCCGGCCAAGAATAAAAAAATATACAATGGAATATATATGATCAAAAAATAATAATAGCATAAGAAATACGGACGATGAATATATAATCAGAAATATACAAAACGTTGTAGAATAACCATCACTATATTAGTACAGAAAAAAAAAATATAGTTATATTAAATAATTAAATATATTGAAAATAATAATATACAAAACGAAGGAGTATAATCAGTTCCATATTAGTACAGGATATATATATATATATATATATATATATATATATATATTATATATATATACATTTTAACTGCAAACACGCAGTATAATTAACGTAAAGAACGACGCTTGTATAGGAGATATTCCGCGCAAGATGAGAGAGAGAGAACGAAACAAATGAAAAAATGAGGTAACCACCCGGGAATCGAACCCGGGATCTTCCGATTGCCGGTCAGATATGATAACCATTACACCATGGGCCTCACTCATTCAAATGCCGTAATTCTTCTACATACGCGCAGAAACCAATGCCCCAAGGGGGCACCTCCCGCATGCCGTAACATTATATACATTTTAACTGCAAACACGCAGTATAATTAACGTAAAGAACGACGCTTGTATAGGAGATATTCCGCGCATGAGAGAGAGAGAACGAACGAACGTTAATTACACTGCGTGTTTGCAGTTAAAATGTATATAATGTTACGGCATGCGGGAGGTGCCCCCTTGGGGCATTGGTTTCTGCGCGTATGTAGAAGAATTACGGCATTTGAATGAGTGAGGCTCATGGTGTAATGGTTATCATATCTGACCGGCAATCGGAAGATCCCGGGTTCGATTCCCGGGTGGTTACCTCATTTTTCATTTGTTTCGTTCTCTCTCTCTCATCTTGCGCGGAATATCTCCTATACAAGCGTCGTTCTTTACGTTAATTATACTGCGTGTTTGCAGTTAAAATGTATATAATGTTACGGCATGCGGGAGGTGCCCCCTTGGGGCATTGGTTTCTGCGCGTATGTAGAAGAATTACGGCATTTGAATGAGTGAGGCCCATGGTGTAATGGTTATCATATCTGACCGGCAATCGGAAGATCCCGGGTTCGATTCCCGGGTGGTTACATTTTTTCATTTGTTTCGTTCTGTCTCTCTCATCTTGCGCGGAATATCTCCTATACAAGCGTCGTTCTTTACGTTGATATATATATATATATATATATATATATATATATATATATATATATATATCTATCTACCTTATGTTGTTTCGTGCGTTGGTCTCTTCACACGGAGGTCAAGCTGGTGGCCCCGCCTCTAGGTCTGGCCTGTTGAGGGAGCTAGTTGCTTTCTTGCGCTCTCCACCGTACATAGCCAGGCACGCCCGGCTCGTCTGGTACTGTCCTGAGCCAGGCATCCAGTCTTTTCTTGAAGACTTCAACTTTAACTCCCGTTACGTTTCTGAGGTCCTTAGGAAGCTGGTTGAAAAGTCTTGGCCCCCTGACAACCAAGCTATTTTCCTTCAGGGTTGAGGAGGTCCCTTGTCAGGCCTTTAATTTGGGAACACTACACATTCTGCCTTTCCTATTTTCCAGTATTGTTTGAGTGGTAATTGGGTTTAGTTTTAGGTTTTGTACCAGTTTTTCGATCATTTTCCATATGTAGATTATGGTGTACCTCTCTCTTCTTTTTTCCAGGGAGTACAGATTTAGTTTACCTAGTCTTTCCCAGTAGTTGAGTTCTTTGCAGCCATCAGTCTTGGCTGTGAAATGCCTTTGTGTTTCTTCTAGTTTATTAGAGTCTTCCTTTTTATATGGAGACGTCAAAACTGAGCAGTATTCAAGTTTTGGTATAATCAGTGTTTTTAGCAGGGGAATCATTACTATCCTGTCCCTTCTCTTGAACGTTCTTAGAACCTGTCCGGCGACTCTTTTTGCTTTATTTATCGCTATCTGATTTTGTGTTTCGAATTTCGCATCATCTGTCATTATTATCCCGAGATCAATCGCTTTCATGCTTCTCTGAATTTCCTGTCTATCTGGAGCATAATATGCAGTCTAAGTTCTTCTTTTCTACCATATCTCGAGAGCTGAAATTTCTTGGCGTTGAATGACATGTTGTCTTCTGACCATTTGTATATTTTGTTCGTGTCCCTCTGCAAGGCCTCCCCGTCATGTACATCGCTGATTTTTCTGCTGATCTTTGTATCGTCTGCAAAGGATGTTACTATACTGTTGCTGTTTACTCCGCTGTCTATGTCTGTTAGCATGATAATGAACAGGAGTGGGGCCAGTACTGTCCCTTGTGGTACTGAGCTGCGTACTTCCGATTCTGATGATGATATACCTTGAATTTTGACGACCTGCAGACGATCACTAAGGAAGTTGTAGATCCATTTTCCCACTTTGCCTGTTATTCCCATGTCTTTAATTTTATGTGCTATTATACGATGGTCACATTTATCGAAAGCTTTAGCAAAATCTGTGTATATAACATCGTAGTTGTCATTGCCTTCCAATGCATCTAGGATATTGTTGTAGTGCTCTATTAGTTGTGATAGGCATGATCTACCTGATCGGAATCCATGCTGATTTTCGTTGAATCTTTCCCGTGTCTCCAGGAAATCATAAATTTTCTCTCTAACTATTCTTTCAAATACTTTGGTGAGGTGGGACGTCAATGACACTGGTCTACAGTTCTTTGCTTGAAATCTGTCCCCTCCTTTATATATAGGGACAATGTTTGCTCTTTTCAAGATGCTCGGTATTTCCCCAGTGTCTAGGGATCTTCTCCATATCCAGTATAAAGGTGTAGCTATTTCATTTTTACAGTTTTTAATCAATAATGCGTTCCAGTTGTCCGGACCTGCAGCTGAATGTAGTTTCATTTGTCCTATAGCTCTCGCTACATCTTCTGGTGTAAAATCAAAGTCTGTTCTATACTCTCCTTGCAATTCCTCTTCAAAGAATGCATTTATGTCAGGTATCGCTTTGTCACTTTTTGGGGTACTGAAAACTGATTCATATTGAGCTCTCAATGTATCAGATATTTCTTTTGGATCGTCGGTTAGTTCATTATTTCCCGTCCTTAAGGGCCCAATAGCGGCGCGCGTTTTTGTTTTCCTTTTTGCATAGCTATAGAAGTATTTTGGATTTTTTGTTATTGCTTCTACCGCCTTTTCTTCTTCCCTCTCTGTATGGTCCTTAATCAGGGCTTGTATTTCCCTATCGATACCCTCCAGTTTTTCTTTTATTGCTTTCCTGTCATTATCTCCTCAGTTACCTAACTTCGCCTCCACTCTCTTTCTTTTGCGGAATAGTCTTCTCTTTTGCCTTTCTAGCCAGCTCCTCTTTCCTTTTGGCTGTGATTTCGGAGCATATTTTTCTAAAATTCTCAGCGTTTTTTCCTCCAAGGTTGTTAGCATTTCTTCAGTTGTTTTATTCTCGAAAATTGTTCTCCATTCTATTTGGGCCATGTGCGATCTGATTGCTTCCCAATTTATAGTCTTCGAGTTTAAGTTAAAGGCCCCGAATTTACTTCTTTCCACAATATGTGCATTGTCTTCTAATGCTGCCGTCATATTTGTTGATATCTCGATTAAGTTGTGGTCTGAGATAATGGTTGGGGTTATTTTTATATCAGCAATCAAGTTCGTGTTATTCGTGAATACCAGATCCAGGCAGTTATTTTTTCTGGTATTTTCTGTTATCTCCTGTGTCAGGATAAACTCATTTGTGAGAGCCATCAACATTTTTGCTTGTTCCTGGTCTTCTCTTGTGCCCCCCTTGTCCTGGTGAATATATATATTCCTATTCACCTTTTTGTATTTTATAAATGGGAAGTTAAAGTCTCCGCAGATCATTATATTGGGGGATGGAGGGTTTATGGCCTTTATTAGCTTTCTAATGTTATCAATGGCCTCCGAGAATTTTTCGGTTGGGGTGCTTGGAGGTCTATAGATGACTATTACTATCAAGTTTAGTTTTTCTATTTTCACTGCTAGGAGTTCCACATAGCTGTTTGATTTACTTATTATCGTCTCTGTCATATGACTGTTAGAAAATCTAGAAGAGGAAGAACCATTGTTGTCCCAAGGCGATATGATGACTAAGCTGATTGATGCAGCATTGCTTGTATATATTAAGTTAAGGTGTATATATATCCATCTCATAATTGTAAGGTTAGTGAAAAATTCACTTAATTTAGAGCTTGCATTTTTGGTCTTGTGGCATCAGTGTTTGGGACGCTGGTGGCATCATTTTGGGGCGCTGCGCGTCTTTTCTACTCGTTTGTGGGATGTCGTACGTACAGGGTGTGGTCTGATAGAGAGCTCTTGCAATTCAGTTTGGTTGTTTAGATACAAGATTGTTGCATCGTGCAATAGGCCAGGTTGCGTTGTTGTTGCAAGGTTGAGAAAGAAGACTATAAATAGTACCCCTTTTGTGTTTATATTAAATTCATGTAACTAAGGTCTAAGGTAGGCCCGCATCGAGTCAGCAACCCTGAGGTAGGACCTAATAGGATCTCAAATCCGTAAGTTTTAATTTTAGCTTAACTTGGGCTGTAGGTAGAACTGGCCCTTTAGAATTTGGCCGTTCACGGCTCAGCTGGGATTTTGAACCCAACAAATAAATAAAATAACATGGTCCTTCAGAACCGGATTCTACCCCAAGACTGAGTCAGTAACTATTTGTCGGCAAAGTTCTGATTGTGCAAATTGTAGCCCAAGTTAGGCCTAGACGGGTTGAGTATTATTGAGTTAAGGTCCCAGGGTAGAAAGTTTGGTCGCCCAATTGCTAAACTTGGCCAGTCGTCTGTCGTTGTTTTGGCCTACATTTTACCGGTTTGGTTAATTTTGGGTTATTATTGAATTAAGGTCCCAGGGTAGAAAGTTTGGTCGCCCAATTGCCAAACTTGGCCAGTCGTCTGTCGTTGTTTTGGCCTACATTTTACCGGTTTGGTTAATTTTGGGTTATTATTGAATTAAGGTCCTGGGGTGGAAAATTTGGTATTCCATACTGGTGTTTGGTTAGTACCCCACCCAGCAATTCAGTTTATTTGAAAGTAAAATTTGCGTTTGATCAGTTTGGTTAAGTATTTCTGCCAATTCAGCTCATTTGGCATTGAGCCCAATTGTTGTTTGCATTGAAGATGAGTGCATCTGAATTGAACAAATTTATAAAAAGGAGAAGCGCCTACAAAGGTCTAATTACAAAGGTCATTGCCACTATAGATTCTGCCATAGAGCAAGAGGATTTACGCTTAGTGACTGCGCAGCTTTCCATATTAGAAACTAAAAAGGTTGCTCTAAGTGAGGTAAATGTTAAAATTGAGGCTCTTATAGAAGAGGATGAAATAGAAAATAACATAATTTACTTTGAAGAGATTATTGATGATATAATTAAAGTAGGCCTCCGAGCAAAAGAGTTTAGCAGCTCAGTACAGTTAGAGACCAGGTCTAATAATGAAACACAACACTCAACAAATGATGTTTGTGAAGTTAAGGTTAACAGATCTGTAGTTCAATTACCGAGGCTTGTACTCAAACCATTTTCTGGGAGTATTCAGGAATGGCAAGGATGGGCAGACAGTTTTCAATCAGCAGTTCATTCTAGTCAAGTGTTAAGTGCCGTGGAGAAGTTTAATTATTTGCAGTCCCTCTTGGAAGGGGAGGCAGCAAAGACTATAGCAGGATTAGCATTAACAGAGGCTAATTATAATGTGGCTTGGGATATATTAAAGAAACGGTTTGGTAAGCCAGAGATCTTAATTAAAAGCCACCTCCGTGCACTTTTAGCTATACCTCCTGTTAATAATCCTAATAGTGTCAAGGAGTTACGGCAGTTATATGATGAATTTGAAATTAGAACTAGGTCCCTGGATAACTTGGGTGTAGGAATGGAAAGGTATGGTATAATGTTGGTTCCTACACTGGAGTCTAAATTGCCTAGCTCAATTTTGCTTGAATTAAGTAGGGGACACTCTACAGAACATGTGTACATCCCCCTTCAGCAGATGTTAAGTCTTTTAGGCACAGAATTAGCAAGACGAGAGGGAATTGAGTTTGCACAGTGGGGTGGTAAACAAGGGGACAAAGGCAGGCACAGCACCAAAGTTTCCACAAAAAGGAATAACCCAGGTACAGTGTCAGCTCTACATGCATCCTCTGAGAATAAATTAAAGGGAATTAAGGAATGCATATTTTGCGAAGGCAACCACAAGTCATATAAATGTGAGGTGGCTGAGGCATTACCCTTTGAGGAGAGAAAGGACAGGGTAACTAAGTCCACAGCATGTTTTAAATGTTTTTTGAAAGGTCATAGAGCAAGGTTTTGTAAGTTTAAAATTTTGTGCAAAAAATGTCATGGTAGGCATCAGCCATTATTGTGTGAACACACTCCTAGTAGGCCTACCCCAGAAGTAGAGACATCAGTGGCACATGCCACTGCTATGCAAGGGAGTAAAAGTAAAGGGGGATTATTGCAAACAACTGCAGCCTTATTAATTGGGAATGAGGGAGAAGCTACTGTAAGAGTGTTGTTTGATAGTGGTAGCCAGTGTAGTTTTATTAAGACCAGAATTTCCAGAAAATTGAAGTTTAAAGAACTTAAGAGGGAAAATTTAAGAATTTCTGGGTTTCGGGGTTCCGTTCAAAACCGAACCAAATTTAAAAAGGTAGAAGTTCTGGTTAAAGGGTTGTTACCGCAAAGTCCCACTATCAAGGTCCAAGCTGTAGAGATTGAGGAACTTTGTGCTCCAGTCACTACTTGTTTAGATATGGCATGTGTCCAAGAATTGCAAGTTAAAGGAATTAATTTGGGCAATAATAAGTTTGAAGGAACAGAAGATATTAGTCTTTTGATTGGAGCTGACTATTATTGGGACTTCATCACTGGTAATATTGTCCGCACATCTCGAGGCCCGGTAGCTATTGAAAGTAAGCTAGGCTGGATGCTACATGGTAGTTATTGCAATGAAATGGAAGTTAAGGCTCTTTTTGTTAAGATTGAGGAGAACAGCCATGGTCTGGAAAGGCATTTGAAAGCGTTATGGGAACTTGAATCTATTGGCATAAAGGACAAACAGGCAAGTACAGTGAACAATGATGTTTTAGAGCAATTTGAAAAAGGGATTGGGTTTAGAGATGGTTGCTATGAAGTTGGCCTACCATGGAAGGATTCTTGCAAACCCGGTTCAAACCTTCAGCTAGCTAATCGGAGGTTGGAGACTTCATTGTACAGGCTAAGAAAAAATGAGGAGTTGTTAATTGAATACAATGAGGCCATCCTAAGTTATGTAAGGGAGGGCTATGCTGAAAGGGTGCAAGGTGAGCTGGTGAGCCAGGAGGCACATTATCTGCCACACCATGCAGTGGTACGGCGAGACAAAACTACCACCAAACTGAGGGTAGTTTTTGATGGCTCAGCCAAGGACAAAGGTGGTGTGTCCTTGAATGACCTTGGATGCTGGGCCAAATTTAAATGCAGATTTATTTTCCTTGTTACTGAGATTCAGGTTTGGTAGAGTAGCATTGACTGCAGATGTGAAGCAAGCCTTTTTGCGGATAAAGTTAAAACCAGAGGACAGAGATGCAGTAAGGTATCTGTGCGTGGATACGAAAGACTTGTTGGAAAATGAACCTAAGATTCAAGCATATAGAATGAAGTCAGTGTTGTTTGGCCTCAGCTCTAGTCCATTTCTGTTGGCAGCTACTATGCAGTACCATTTTAAGAAATATTCTGAAGTCTATCCTAACACTATTGAACACATAAAGAAAAATTTTTATGTTGATGATTTGCTGTGTTCCGTGGATAATACAGAAATGGCTAAACAGATATTCATGGAGGCTAGAGCTATAATGAGGGAGGCTGGCATGGAGCTTAGAAAATGGCAGACCAATCATTCGCAATTACAAGAGTTTATGAGTCATTCCTGTGTAGTACCTGATGCAGCAGAAAGTATTGAGGATTCTGGTATTAAGGAGTTGTGGGCAATAGACGCAAAGGTGCTAGGCATTGTTTGGCAGGAAGATGATGATTTGTTTACCTTCAATGGGAAATCTTTAGTAGAGCTGGCTGAGAATGAGACAAGGTGGACAAAACGTACAGCTGTTAGTTTGGCTTCAAAGGTCTTTGATCCTCTTGGATTCCTGGCTCCATTTGTGATAAAGTCAAAAATTTGGTTTCAGAGCCTCTGGGAAATTGGACTTTGTTGGGACCAAGAGTTACCTGATCATATGGTGGTAAGGTGGAAATATTGGTTCAAAGAATTGGCACATCTTGGAGACATTGAAATCCCAAGATGGTACTTCGGAGAGTTGAACCAGAGTCCAGACAATTTGGAGCTGCACATCTTTTGTGATGCAAGTGAGGAAGCCTATGCAACTTGTATTTATATTAGAGGCACATTGCAAGAGGAAGTAAGTTGCAGGTTGGTTGCTGCAAAGAGCAGAGTAGCACCTTTGAAAAGGCTTTCTGTTCCAAGGTTGGAATTGATGGGTGCCGTTATTGCTAGTCGGCTTGCAGTTACAGTGCAAAAGTCTTTGGCCTTCTATGAAATTCCAAGCTATTATTGAACAGACTCCACTATAGTTTGGCACTGGTTAAGAAGTCAGGCAAGGAAATGGAAACCATTTGTTGCCAATAGGGTGGAGGAAATTCAAGCGCACACTGATCCCAAGCAATGGAAGCATTGTCCAGGCATCCAAAACCCCGCTGATTTACCAACACGAGGAATTTCAGTGAAAGATCTTTCACAGTCAAGTTTGTGGTGGAATGGGCCAGAGTGGCTAAAACTTGGAAGTGAAAACTGGCCTTCTAATCAGCCTATTGTAGGAGAATGCCAGGCTGAAGAAGCATGGGTGAGTGAGGTGAGAAAATGCGCTGTGAACAGTTGTCAAGTTATGCAGCAGGACCCCATATTGAGGCTTGAGGACATTAGCAGTCTGAAAAGATTGTTAAGAGTGACAGCATGGGTATATAGATTTACCAACAACATTAAGGGAGAAACAAGAAGGGAAGGAATTCTGAACAGTAATGAGATTCAGCAAGCCAGGAAATACTGGGTGGTATATATGCAGAAGGAAAAATTTGGTGAAGAGAGAGAATTGCTCACCAGCCATCCATTACAGGTTCTACCAACACATTCTGCGCTCAAGGGTTTGGATGTGTTTTTGGATAGGATTTATTGAGAGTAGGAGGTAGACTACAGTTTTCTGGGCTTCCAGAGGAGAAAAGACATCCAATTTTGCTACCTTCTGGGGGGCACTTTGTGGACCTTTTGATCCTGGATACTCATCATAAGCTGTTACATGCTGGAGTTAGAGAAGTGATAATAGAGATCAGACAACAGTTTTGGATTCCCAAAATTAGACAAGTAGTAAAAAAGGTCGTGCATAAATGTGTGGTTTGCAAGCGTTGGAGTGCAAAGCCTTATTATGAAAAGGTGGCTCCACTTCCAAGAGAACGGTGTGTCTATACTGCCCCATTTGATGTAGTGGGAGTAGACTTTGCAGGGCCAGTCTATGTGTATGAGCAAGGGGAGTCTAACAAAGGTTATATATGTCTTTTCACATGTGCTACCACCAGAGCAATCCATTTGGAGTTGGTAAGCAATTTAAGTAGTGATGTATTTCTTTTGGCCTTTAAAAGGTTTGTGAACAGAAGGGGTTTCCCAAATAAAATCATATCGGATAATGCAAAAACCTTCAAAAAGGCTGCAAAGGAACTCCAAGAAGTTTGGTCCTTGCTAAAAGAGGAAGGATTCCAATCCTACTTTTCACACCAAGGGGTACAGTGGGAGTTTATTGTTGAGAGAGCACCATGGTGGGGTGGATTTTGGGAAAGGCTAGTGAGAAGTGTAAAGTGTCCATTAAGAAACTTTTAGCTAATGCTCATTTGAGCAAGAAGAATTCTCTACTGTTTTATGTGAAGTAGAAGCAATGGTGAACAGTATGCCTATCACTTTTGTTTACAACAGTATGCAGGATGCAGAGCCATTGACAAATCAAATCATTCTTTGTGGTAAACGATTAACATCAAAACCCAGTGTGCCAGAAGACTTGCAGCCTATCCAGAGCACTCAAGGAGAGTTAACCAGACGGTTCAGGTACCTTGAAGAGCTACAAGATCAGTTATGGAAGAGGTGGCAGATGGAATACTTGCCAGAACTCAATTATTACCCATCAGGCAAGGTAAAGGGCTCCAATGCAAATTGTATCAAGGTGGGAGAAGTGGTAATGATTGGGGATGAAAGACCAAGACAATGCTGGAAGCTTGGCATAATTGAAGAGTTGTTTGTTGGCAAAGACAATTTAGTTAGGTCTGCACTGGTAAAGACTTCAGGAGGAAAGTTAAAGAGACCTATACAAAAACTCTATGCTTTAGAAATCAGCAAAAACACAAATAGTCAAGATGAAACATTTGAGTTACAGCCTCATGTAGAAGGCTTGGCTAACCTTGCAGAAGGTAATGACAACAATGCCTCTTCGGTGGGGAGTGTTAGAAAATCTAGAAGAGGAAGAACCATTGTTGTCCCAAGGCGATATGATGACCAAGCTGATTGATGCAGCATTGCTTGTATATATAAGTTAAGGTGTATATATATCCATCTCATAATTGTAAGGTTAGTGAAAAATTCACTTAATAAGAGCTAGCATTTTTGGGCTCTTGTGGCATCAGTGTTTGGGACGCTGGTGGCATCATTTTGGGGCGCTGCGCGTCTTTTCTACTCGTTTGTGGGATGTCGTACGTACAGGGTGTGGTCTTGTAGAGAGCTCTCTTGCAATTCAGTTTGGTTGTTTAGATACAAGATTGTTGCACCGTGCAATAGTCCAGGTTGCGTTGTTGTTGCAAGGTTGAGAAAGAAGACCATAAATAGTACCCTTTTTGTTTACATTAAATTCATGTAACTAAGGTCTAAGGTAGGCCCGCATCGAGTCAGCAACCCTGAGGTTACCCTGAGGTAGGACCTAATAGGATCTCAAATCCGTAAGTTTTAATTTAGCTTAACTTGGGCTTTAGGTAGAACTGGCCCTTTAGAATTTGGCCGTTCACGGCTCAGCTGGGATTTTGAACCCGACAAATAAATAAAATAACATAGTTTAAAAGAAAACAGTTTTGTGGTTTGGGATGTAACTATTCCAATATCTAATCTAAAAATTTCGAGAGGGATTAATTAATAATGTAGTTGCGGACATTCATGTACACTAATATTCATAATAAAAATTCATATGATGATAATCTTATACATTAATAAGAATACACGTGATATGGTCTTATTTAATTAATACAGAATTAAATGGGCCGACTCGTCGGTCATATTTGTACAGGCGAAAATTGAGTAACTCTATGGGAAGAATAAACCTCGAAGGCACAATTTTAAATAGTTAAGGAAAAAGAAAAGCTTATGTAACTTCAACACCTGTATGACCAACTGAGGAGAATTGGACGATCGTCAAAATAAGACTATATTTCACATGAACTGAAGAAAAAGAATTAGTTTTGCACCCAAATAAATAAGAATACCGTAATAATACGAGGCCTTTCCTATCATTAGAATAAATCTATGTAGTTTACCTATAAAGGAGATGCAAAAGATAAAATCTATTAAAACATAAACAGCAGATAAAAATGTAAACAAAATAAAAACTATACAAGAAAATAAAAAAGGTAAGAATAAATATGAAACCCCCTCTATTGTTTATCATTTGTTTTCTTTGAATATTTGGGGAAACCAAGACTCCGCAATTTAAGGGTGAACTGAATTGTATGCTTGCGCTAGTTTATTCCATCAATTTTTGCTAAAAATAACTGACTCCAGGGGCGTAACTAACGGGGGGAACGGGGGGGGGACATGCCCCCCCCAAACTTTTGAACTGAGGGGGATAATATAGGTTTTGTCCCCCCCCCCAACTTTTGATCTAAATAGCTTACGTGAAGGAAAATATTTAGTTCTTGAAATAATCTATGATGAGTAAATCTTTAATTATATTAGTCCTATTAGTATGCTGGAGAAAGTATTACTGATTCAGTACTAATACTGCAGTGATAGATACTTTAATGAGACATCTAGTTATTTTTTACTTTAATTATTGCATATATTGTTTTCCTTTAATGTTAAGTATATACTTGATATACATAAGGTAGTTGTGAAAATGCTTCTTTGATTTTCCTATTACTATCATAAATATAGATCATTCTCTAAATCATAGTATTTTAAGAGCACCTTTTGGTTGCAAACTCATTATAATAGTGATAGCTCAGAGCTTTATCGAGACTCGAAAGAACTGGTATTCAGATATCGCTGTTATATTCTACCGAAAAAATATTCCTTGGAAGACCAAATTTAAGACATTACCTATAGGCAGTGATGGGCATCGATACATGAAAATCGCTAAAGCGATACCGATACATCGATACATGAAGAACGTCTTAGGCGATACCGATACGCCGATACTTTCTAGATGTCTTAAGCGATACCGATACCGATACATCGCCGTACATTTTTATAATTATTCATTTAATATGTAGGTATTAGATATTATTGTTTATACTAGTAATTTGTACGCACTGTACGTAAAATCAACGACATTTTAATGGGTTTTATAGATGTAAATAAAAACAATTGCTTTATTTAATGAAAGTATGTTTTAATTTTGTAGGATACATGAATGACTGAAAATATTACATAACAATTAAAAGTAATTACTATTACCCTTCAAAAATACCAGCTGGCTAAACATCTGGTCAGACAGTCTATTCCTTTTTGGAGCGTGAATGTGACCAGCCAAACTAAACAACCGTTCTACAGGAGCAGAGGATGGTAGTGGTGTGTTATACTTCAGGAAGACCCGTAGAATTCCTGGGTACTGCCTCAGAGATTGGAGAGAATGACTTCCGTCACCCAGATACTGTAAAACTTCCATCTCAGTGGAATCTTGGGTTGCAGAGACATTAGTGGAAGCAGACTCATAACAGAAGAAATCATCTGCACTTCCGTCAGATGCAGCATTACTTAGTTGTTGCTGGGGGGTCTGCTCGCTGAGGCTCTTAACAGCATTAACCAACATTTCTTGAACCCTCTTTTGACAATGTTAGTATTAAATTTGCCTTTTATTGTCATCCACTTTAACTTGAACAGAGGATTTGAAGACGATGCCAGTATTGCTGCTTTACACTCATGCGACGCATCAAGGCACAGAAACTTTTCAAACCGCTTAGTGAACCCTACTGTGACTGCATTGAGAAGTGGCTGACAATGACGCAATGCCTCCGAATTCAAACGCTCTAGCTTCTTCTCTACAGCTAACAATGTCGGAAGCAGGCAACCGTAAAAACATTCTTTGTCGGACTGCAACCTATCAAGTGCTGTTGCAATGGGTTGTAGTACGGTTAGGTATTCCTGGAGAAAATCAAGCTCATTTTCACGAAATGTTGGCAGTCCTAGTTGTTTCATTGTTTCATTTAGGACACTTTTATGCTTCAACAGAACTGATAAACTGTCGAACAAGGAGTTCCATCTTGTGACGCATGGTAATGTCAACTGACATTTCTATATTATATGAGCGTTTCTATATTATGGTTAATTAATCTCAATAACACAAGTACAAACGTGTTTAAACGTTGCGCCGTCTGTGTGACGTGACCAGTAGAGTAGTACTGTCATTAAATAAATATTTAATAATATTATTATTTATGTATATTCATAAATATAACTCAGTAGTGTCATATTATAACATCTATTTAAATATTTAAAAATTCTTATTAATGTATCGATGTATCGAAGTATCGATTTTTTTCGATACATTTAAGAAAATTGACCTTAGCGATACCGATAAATCGATACTTTTGTCAAGTAGCTAAAGCGATACCGATACCGATACAAAAGTATCGATCGATACGTATCGGCGATACATGTATCTAGATACTGCCCATCACTGCCTATAGGATAGGAGCACAGAAATTCATCGCAGGATTTTTCATTATTATAGTTGGCCCCCCCATCCCCCAACTTTTGAAAACTAATTACGCCCCTGACTGACTATAATATTATTATATTATAATTACAATCTAATATAACTGTATCTAATACAAAAATTCAAGTGAAAAAGCCTTTTTTTTTTATAAATACAAGACCTGTGTTGAAACTTGACGTCATATAGTTCGTAATCCTGAACGCGCGTCGGAAGGGTTTGCCTTTGCCATGTTTGCTTGTACAAAGAAATGCTGCGTTAGAAAGTTGTAAGTCACAACTTTTCTTACGTATGTCTTTGTCAATAACTATTATAATTGGTTAATTCTAACCGATTATGTGAGAGCTCCGCCTCCTACAGGGCAGGCCTAAATTTCAACGTTTTTAATGACAGTGCAAAGGAAAAAACTCACATAAGAACAGATAATGACGAAACCAAAATATGGTAAGGCGTTTAAACTGAACAAATACACTATATATATTTCCGAACACGACGGATAACCTAGCGGCAGGTTGAGTACAAGGCTGTTAATCTGAAAGTCCTGGGATCGAGTCTTTATTTCTGAATGATAAAAACTGAACATCTCGATAAAAAAAGAGGATTATATTTATATTATATTAAAAAGAATTATATTCTAGTTTTTGCTTTGTTTCCGAAAGTGGAATACTCCCAGAAATTTGTTTAAATTATTTGTAACACATTTTTAGAGTTTAAAAAATGTAAACTAAAATAAATCTCTCTTTTAAAGGCGATTTATCGACATTGTGGTGACTTTACAAGGAGTCTTTCTTCATTGTAATCAAGCCGAAAAAGTACTCAATACTGATACAAGCTTACGAAAAGTTATCTAGTGTAGCGAATGAAATCGCCATCTGAGTAAGCATAATAAAGCATCGAGCTGACTTCCCGAACGAATCATCAACGACTCCTAACGAAGAACCACCATTGTGAACTACATCTGATAAGAATATGTCCAGACCGGCGTAAACCAACGTTTTTTGAAGACCAATACAACTTTCCTCCCAGTTGAAAAGAGTGAAGGAGGACCTCTTTAGTTTTTTCCTATCGAAAATAGTTCACTCGCACGAAAATAAAAATAATAAGGAGACCGACGTTTCATTATAATGGTTATGACTTCTTCAGGATATGAATATTCAGTGAGGAGGCTGAGAAATTGGCCCAGCGCTCAGGCCAAACTAATACCGCTCATTGCGCTAAATCCCGGATTATTATGACGAGTATCATCAGGAGTTGAACCTCCGACCTCAGTGTCTTCACTTCGCTCATAGTGAAATTGTTACCTGCTGAGCTGCGGACGTTCGCTTTTTCGGGGTAAATGGAGAAAAAATTTACAATGGTAAATTTATATATACACAGAGAAAAGTTGGATGATGTGATATCTTAGATAAAAATGGCGACGAGTAACTGCCCATGTTTATTGTGAATTCTTAATGCAAAGGAATTTCAATTTCACTCGCATTTAAAAAAAATAAAACCTACATGCTTATATCGGGACTATTTGTAATATTTTGTGCAAATTAATTTTTCCTAACCCTTTCCTGACCAACCGATTCATATGGACCCATAATAATATATCTTTTCTTCAAATTTGTAAATAAATCCCACTCTCCTTTTGCTGAAATCTCCATTTTAGATTTCATTGTTCACCACCACCTTTGGCTTTCCTCCCATTTCTCTGACATCCCTGGTAAACTATCTTACTGGTAAACTATCTTACAACTTCTCTATCCTGAATGACTTAGAGCAGATTGTACAGCAGATTGTACTCGTATCCCCGATCGCATTGGAGATAGGCCCAACGTTCTGAATTTGTTTCTCACCACTCTTCCTTCTTCTTACACTGTCAAACTTTTTTCTCCTTTGAGTTCCTGTCCTATTGCTCCAATTCGGAATCGTGCAAAATCTATTATTCGACTCCTCAAAAATTTCTTCATCAGACAAAACTGTGAAAACCTATCCAATTCCAGTTCTCGTTCTTTTTAGCACCTAGCCAATAACCTCTACAACAACTTTAATTCCTCTTCTTTCCCTCTTCTTTCCCATTCTGACGGCTTATTGCCGCATCTTCTCCTGATAAAGATTCTCTTCACTCAAACTTTCGCCTCCAACTTAACCCTGGACGATTCCGGTGATGTTCTTTCGCCTCTTCTTCCCTCTGACTCAATTATGTTTGAAATTAGAATCTCCTCCAAAGATGTTTCTTCTACCCTCCTGTTGTTCTCAAGAACTGTGCTTCTGTGCCGACACCCTGTCTAGGCAAACTCTTTCGTCTTTGTCTTTCATCTGGTACTTTTCCTTCTTGCTGGAAATTCACTTTTATTCAGCCTGTCCCAAAGAAGGGTGACCGCTCTCAACCCTCCAAATATCGTCCAATTGCTTTGATTTCTTCCCTTTCTAAAGTTTTGAATCTATCCTTCAAAGGAAGATTCTTAAACACCTCTCTTCTCACAATCTTCTTTCAGATTATCAGTATGGATTGCGCAAGGGACGCTCTACTGGCGATTTTCTTGCATATCTCTGATTCTTGGTTATTTTCCTTTCGGGATTTCGGTGAAACCTTTCCTATTGCGCTAGACATATCAAAAAACTTTTTTCACAGTCTGGCACAAATCCTTAATTTCCAAGCTGACCTTCGGTTTCTATCTTTCTATCTGTGCATTCACTTCTAATTTCCTTTCTGGTCGACCTATTGCTGCGGTTGTAGATGGCCACTGTTCTCCTCCTAAAGCTATTATTCCTCAGGCTCTCTCCTGTCACCCACTCTTTTCCTTTTAATTATCAATGATCCACTCCTATGCCGATGATTCTACTGTCCACTTTGCCATCCTTTTCACAAAGCGTCCCTCTCAACAGTCACTCCATGCTTCGTGTAGGACGGCTATGGGACATCTGACCTCTGATCTTTCTACTATCTCAGATTGGGGCAGAGAAAACCTTGTGGTTTACAATGATTCAAAAACTCAGTTTCTTCATCTGTCTGCTCGTCACAATCTTCCACACGACTATCCTCTTACCTTCAACAATGGACAACTCAATCCTTTCTCTTCTCTTAACCCTCTCCCCTCTCCTGACCTAACGCCCTTGGACTTCTTTGCATGGGCCTTTATCAAATCAAACGTCTATCAAACGAGGGTTACAGATCTGCAAGATTTACGTGCTCGTATCGTAACAGCAGTTACAAAAAAACCCCTGTCATACTCCAAAATGTGTTCCGCAATGCTGCTGACAGATTCGAACTCTGTAGAGATAATGATGGTGCTCATGTAGAATCATATACTTAAGTATTCATTAAATGTATGCCTTCTGTTATTGAATTTTACCCTTTTTGCTACGTTTTCACTAAAATAGGAACTTTATAAACACCCTGTATACATATAATATGTATCATATATGTATCATATAATGTATATAAGCAGTGCTGGGAGTATCGGCGCTACTTTTTTCGTAGCGGTCGCGCCGCTGCTTTTGAGGAAAAGTAGTGAACGCAGGAAGGGCGCTACGTTTTAGAGGAATTCCACCCGCGACTCGCTACTCACTACTTTTAAAGTGAATAGAAAGCATTTTTGTTCTTATAGTTTACAAGGTAATAATATTATAATGAATAAAAGCAATGAAAAATTAAATTTGGGACACTAATTACTACGCGGTGGTGCTTGGAAATCTGCCAGCGTTATCAACTGAAATGGTTATATTTAGCTTAGTCAGCAGTGAGTGCTTGATGGCGCCGCATACATGCAGTCACACTTATTCTGTCTCTCTCTCTTCTCTCTCTCTCTCTATATATATATATATATATATATATATCCGCATCCGCACTTCTGACTGCGGATGTTATGGGATATTACCTCTAATAAATTATGCAATTTACAATTAAATTAGCTTATAAAGTAGCTTATAAGGCCCAGTCATGCACATTTCATGTAAAGATTAATTATTAGTAATGAACAAACAAATATATAAACCTCAAAATATAAATACCTGGTAACACAGAAAATTGAATGAAACTTGTTTCATTGAATTTTCTGTGGCTGAAACTCTTGAGAAAGTTATTATTTTTATCATAATGAAAATATTAATATTAATTTTAATTCTTATGCATTGTCTGCCATAATAGTAATATCACGAAATTTGAAAAATTATGTCATATATTCATAATTCTATAGTATATATCCGCATCCGCGGATATTGAAATTAAAGATCCGCATCCGCAGATGTTGAAAAACTGACATCCGGCCCACCACTAATATATATATATATATATATGTATATATATATATATATATATACACAAACTCAGAATGGTTCCCTGAGAACATTATATGTTAAACACAGACCGTGCATGGAACAAGGAACTCTTCTGGGAAAATTAAATCCACTATAGTCCGAATAAGTAATGGTAAATGACAAATACCATAGTTTTTTTCCTTTTTCATGATTTTAGCCCGACGTGGGCAACGGGTCTCTCGCAAAGAGATCCCATAAATATAGCTTCCCTCACCAGCTATCTGCAAAGCAGACAGGATCCAGCTTTGGGACGTGGATCTAGGGTTTAAAGCAAACCTAGATCCCTACACTCAGAACCTCTATATAAGTAAAAGACTCGTTGCATTCACGTCGTGTTGAATAAATCAAAGAAAAAGGGGGTAACTATTGTATTTTTAGCCAAAAAAACCAAAACTTAAACCTCAACCGGGACATTGAGCGTCCACTTTTCAAGGCACGAAACACGTCCGTTTAGTATACACAAACTCAGAATGGTTCCCTGAGAACATTATATGTTAAACACAGACCGTGCATGGAACAAGGAACTCTTCTGGGAAAATTAAATCCACTATAGTCCGAATAAGTAATGGTATACTAAACGGACGTGTTTCGTGCCTTGAAAAGTGGACGCTCAATGTCCCGGTTGAGGTTTAAGTTTTGTTTTTTTTGGCTAAAAATACAATAGTTACCCCCTTTTTCTTTGATTTATTCAACACGACGTGAATGCAACGAGTCTTTTACTTATATAGAGGTTCTGAGTGTAGGGATCTAGGTTTGCTTTAAACCCTAGATCCACGTCCCAAAGCTGGATCCTGTCTGCTTTGCAGATAGCTGGTGAGGGAAGCTATATTTATGGGATCTCTTTGCGAGAGACCCGTTGCCCACGTCGGGCTAAAATCATGAAAAAGGAAAAAAACTATGGTATTTGTCATTTACCATTACTTATTCGGACTATAGTGGATTTAATTTTCCCAGAAGAGTTCCTTGTTCCATGCACGGTCTGTGTTTAACATATAATGTTCTCAGGGAACCATTCTGAGTTTGTGTATACTAAACGGACGTGTTTCGTGCCTTGAAAAGTGGACGCTCAATGTCCCGGTTGAGGTTTAAGTTTTGGTTTTTTTGGCTAAAAATACAATAGTTACCCCCTTTTTCTTTGATTTATTCAACACGACGTGAATGCAACGAGTCTTTTACTTATATACTGTAGAGGTTCTGAGTGTAGGGATCTAGGTTTGCTTTAAACCCTAGATCCACGTCCCAAAGCTGGATCCTGTCTGCTTTGCAGATAGCTGGTGAGGGAAGCTATATTTATGGGATCTCTTTGCGAGAGACCCGTTGCCCACGTCGGGCTAAAATCATGAAAAAGGAAAAAAACTATGGTATTTGTCATTTACCATTACTTATTCGGACTATAGTGGATTTAATTTTCCCAGAAGAGTTCCTTGTTCCATGCACGGTCTGTGTTTAACATATATATATATATATATATATATATATATATAGAGTGTGTGTTTGCTGTTGTGGCGGTTACACGTGTTTCGATCGAAGTCCGAATAAAAGCGGTATTACAGTAAAAATCCTGCAGTTAATCAGTTTTAAACGGTGCCGATATTGTGAGTTAATTGATAGCACATAGTGGTATTTCTTTTTAAAAAAGTAAAAATCGCTGCATATACCAAAAAATGCAAATAAAAAACAAAGTGAATTAATATATACGACAATTTTTTTTCAAAGAGTCTCTTTGTGAGGAAAGTTTTGTTTTTGAAGTGCCCACAAATATCCTTCCCCCATTATCCCCCGCAGTCGAGAGGACCAATCAGTGAGAAGTATACAGCGTGCCCCACCCCCATCCCCCGCCCCCGGAGTAACGGAAAATTCTTTTCCTCATCCAGCCTGAGTCATCCCCCACCCAATACCTCCCATAATACCGCTTTTTGAGTCACTTCACCAACATGGAAATTAATACATACCCGCAACTGTGTGGTATCTGTAAGGATGCAACAGATGAGACAGGGGCGATGAGGTGTGATTTTTGTCAGCTACTTTTTTATTTTAAATACCTAGAATGGGGAGATGAAAAAATCTCCCTTATAACGAACGCAAAGCAGTTTAATGGGATAAAAATTTTCTGCGAAAATTGCTTGACCGAATTAAACTCTTTTACAGTATTTAAAGCAGAAAGAGACTACGAGAAGAGAATGAAAGAGGAAAGTGGGAACAAAGAACAGTGGAGAACAGAAGAAACGGAGAAAGGCGAAATAGAAAAAATCAAATACCGTCACAAAACGAGGCCGAAAACACACAGGCGACAAAGAGTGTAAAGACAACACATAGCATAAGGGCAACGAAGGACACAAACACAACTAGCACACATAGGACAAGCCAAGTAAATCAAGCAGCTATGTGGAACTCCTAGCAGTGAAAATAGAAAAACTAAACGTGATAGTAATAGTCATCTATAGACCTCCAAGCACCCCAACCGAAAAATTCTCGGAGACCATTGATGACATCAGAAAGCTAATAAAGGCCATAAACCCCCCATCCCCCAATATAATGATCTACGGAGACTTTAACTTCCCATTAAAAAAATCCAAAAAGGTCGATAGGAATATATATATTCACCAGGACAAGGGGGGGGGCACAAGAGAAGACCAGGAGCAAGCAAAAATGTTGATGGCTCTCACAAATGAGTTTATGCTGACACAGGAGATAACAGAAAATACCAGAAAAAATAACTGCCTAGATCTGGTATTCACGAATAACACGAACTTGATTGCTGATATAAAAATAACCCCAACCATTATCTCAGACCACAACTTAATCGAGATATCAACAAATATGACGACAGCATTAAAAGACAATACACATATTGAGGAAAGAAGTAAATTCGGGGCCTTTAATTTAAACTCCAAGACTATAAATTGGGAAGCAATCAGATCGCACATGGCCCAAATAGAATGGAGAACAATTTTAGAGAATAAAACAACTGAAGAAATGCTAACAACCTTGGAAGAAAAAACGCTGAGAATTTTAGAAAAATATGCTCCGAAATTACAGCCAAAAGGAAAGAGGAGCTGGCGAGAGAGGCAAAAGAGAAGACTATTCCGCAAAAGAAAGAGTGGAAGCGAAGTTGGGCAACTGCTGAGATAATGACAGGAAAGCAATAAAAGAAAAATTGGAGGTTATCGATAGGGAAATACAAGCTCTGATTAAGGATCATACAGAGAGGGAAGAGGAAACGGCGGTAGAATCAATAAAGGAAAGTCCAAAATACTTCTATAGCTATGCAAAAAGGAAAACAAAAACACGCGCCGCTATTGGGCCCTTAAGGACGAGATTTAAATAATGAACTAACCGACGATCCAAAAGAAATATCTGATACATTGAGAGCTCAATATGAATCAGTTTTCAGTACCCCAAAAAGTGACAAAGCGATACCTGACATAAATGCATTCTTTGAAGAGGAATTGCAAGGAGAGTATATAACAGACTTTGATTTTACTCCAGAAGATG
The DNA here is from genome assembly GCA_023014485.1 of Bathynomus jamesi. Lineage (NCBI taxonomy): Eukaryota > Metazoa > Arthropoda > Malacostraca > Isopoda > Cirolanidae > Bathynomus > Bathynomus jamesi. Next base: position 1,062,753 of record JAJOZX010000207.1, on the reverse strand, counting down.
TAGCGAGAGCTATAGGACAAATGAAACCACATTCAACTGCAGGTCCCGACAATTGGAACGCATTATTGATTAAAAATTGTAAAAGTGAAATAGCTACACCTTTATACTGGATATGGAGAAGATCCCTAGACACTGGAGAAATACCAAGCATCTTGAAAAGAGCAAACATTGTCCCTCTATATAAAGGAGGGGACAGATCTCAAGCAAAGAACTGTAGACCAGTGTCATTGACTCCCACCTCACCAAAGTATTTGAAAGAATAGTTAGAGAGAAAATTTATGATTTCCTGGAGACACGGGAAAGATTCAACGAAAATCAGCATGGATTCCGATCAGGTAGATCATGCCTATAACAACTAATAGAACACTACAACAATATCCTAGATGCATTGGAAGGCAATGACAACTACGATGTTATATACACAGATTTTGCTAAAGCTTTCGACAAATGTGATCATGGTATAATAGCACATAAAATGAAATATATGGGAATAACAGGCAAAATGGGAAAATGGATCTCAACTTCCTCAGAGAACGTCTGCAGGTCGTCAAAATTCAAGGTATATCATCATCAGAATCGGAAGTACGCAGCTCAGTACCACAAGGGACAGTACTGGCCCCACTCCTGTTCATTATCATGCTAACAGACATAGACAGCGGAGTAAACAGCAACAGTACAGTAACATCCTTTGCAGACGATACAAAGATCAGCAGAAAACTCAGCGATGTACATGACGTGGAGGCCTTGCAGAGGGACACGAACAAAATATACAAATGTTCAGAAGACAACAACACTGCATATTATGCTCCAGATAGACAGGAAATTCAGAGAAGCACGAAAGCGATCGATCTCGGGATAATAATGACAGATGATGCGAAATTCGAAACACAAAATCAGGTAGCGATAAATAAAGCAAAAAGAGTCGCCGGACAGGTACTAAGAACGTTCAAGAGAAGGGACAGGACAGTAATAATTCCCCTTCTAAAAACACTGATTATACCAAAACTTGAATACTGCTCAGTTTTGACGTCCCCATATAAAAACGAAAAGACTAAGGCATTTCACAGCCAAGATTGATGGCTGCAAAGAACTCAACTACTGGGAAAGACTACGTAAACTAAATCTGTACTCCCTGGAAAGAGGAGAGAGGTGCACCATAATCTACATATGGAAAATGATAAAAAAACTGGTACCAAACCTAAAACTAAATCCAATTACCATTCAAACAACACTGGAAAATAGGAAAGGCAGAATGTGTAGTGTTCCCAAATTAAAGGCCCGACAAGGGACCTCCTTAACTCTGAAGGAAAATAGCTTGGTTGTCAGGGGGCCAAGACTTTTCAACCAGCTTCCAAAGGACCACAGAAACGTAACGGGGGTCAAAGCTGAAGTCTTCAAGAGAAGACTGGATGCCTGGCTCAGGACGGTACCAGATGAGCCGGGCGTGCCTGGCTATATACGGTAGAGAGCGCAAGAAAGCAACTCGCTCCTCTACCAAGCCAGACCTAGAGGCGGGGCCACCAGCTTGACTTCCGTGTGAAGAGAGACCAACGCACGAAACAACATAAGGTTCATAAGGTATATATATATATATATATATATTATATATATATATATATATATATATATATATTAGTGATGGATCGAGTGGTCGGTTTTTCACAACCGCGGTTGCGGTTGTGTTTGCGGTTGTCGAATTTTTTCCAACCGCGGTTGCGGTTGCGGTTATCATATACTAGGAAAAATGCGTAATTATTAACTGGATTTAGCCACTATAGTGCGATTTAGCCACACTTGGTACATAATATATACTAAATAGTATTTATTTAGTAAATACCTTATGTTGAACACAAGTTTTGCAATACACCGCTACCGCTATTTGTGTGTTGCAAAACTTGTGTTCAACATAAGGTATTTACTAAATAAATACTATTTAAATGAAGTATATTCTAAACTTATATAGCTATTATGAAAGAATAGGTCAAATTAATTAAAACCATATTTTGCACTAAGTGTGTTACCAGGATGAGGGACGAGGACCCATCGCACTCTTCATCCCACCTACCACTTTCCCCAGCCTCCACCCATTGGAAAGTTATGGATTATTATTCATTTGAAAACTGATGTCAAACTTAATGACAGGCAGTGTGAATTTCAAGAATAATATTTTTGCTGCATTTTCACCTTTCAAGCGGCAACGCCTCTCATCGTACAACGTTCCCGCTCCACGCATAAGGAGACCCATCATTTTCTTTTTAAAAAAAGAAATATTTCTAATTAACCTAAAATTAAAATTAACTAAGCTTTTACAACCGCAACCGCACTTATGGAACGGCGGTTGCGGTTACGGTTGCGGTTGTGAATTTTTGTGCGGTTGTAGTGCGGTTGCGGTTGCGGTTATTCGATCCATCACTAATATATATATATATATATATATATATATATATATCATGCAGAAAAGAGGGGCAAAGGGCGAATGGCTGAAAAAACACGACCCCCCTCCGATAAAGGAAGAAGAGAGCCAAAATCAAGGTCCTGGGTTTTCGAGATGCCTGGACACCCCGCGTTTGAAAGATTGGAGGTCTTGGGGAGAAAATGGAGTGAGGAAGATTGTTGCAGAGTTGACCGATTGGGTAGATGAAAGATTGAAAATACCGATTAACAGTTGCGTTAGAGAGATGGACAGGAAAGGAATGAAAATGTGTCGGAAGTCTGGTATTGCGTGCTCTCCTTAAAGGAGGAGGCATGCAGTTAGAGAGTTAAGAAGAGCAGTGTCTCTTATAATAGCGATAGTAAAGAGAGAGTGAGACAATAGTGCGGCAAATAGAGAGGGATTGAAGATACTCGGTACTTGGCAGGAAAGTGATTTGACGAAAAGCCTTTAATTCCACCCGGTCAAGTAGAGCTGTGTGTGTTAAGCCACCCCCAACACATGAACGTACTGCATACAGGGGCGGATAAGACAGTAACTGAGTGAGGATGAAGAAACTGCGTAGCCAGTACAACACACCTAACCTCTTAGAAACTGTTTTAGGAAGAGAGTGTATGTGATCTTCCCAGGAAAGATCACGAGAAAAGAAAACACCAAAAATGTTAGGAGAAGAGGAAGGATTGAGTTGGGTATTGTTGAAGGTAAGGGGTAGTTGTGTGGAAGATTGGGACGAGAAGACAGATGAAGGAACCTAGTTTTTGAGGCACTGAAAGCCACAAAGTTTTCTATGCCCCAGTCAGCGATAGTAGAAAGATCGTGTATGTGTAGTGAAGAATAGAGAGAGAGAAGTGTGTGTTCGGGTAACTGGTCAGGGTAGATGAGACACAGAAAAAGATCAGCTGAGGAAAGTAGTGACGGGGGAAACGGGAGTTCCAGTACTCCCTGTCTTCTGTCTAACGTACACCGCCGAGTACTTCCCTGGTCGATTGGTGTCTATATTTTCCTCCAATTCTGTCTATCAGCTGTTCAAACTGCAGGCCAGAAGATTTTATCGAAGGGCGATGGTCAAAATTAAATTTAACATAAGAGTTATTATTATTTGCCTTGCGTATTCAAATTTGTATTGATTTATGCATCTCCAAATTTTTAGATCCAGAAATGATAAGCATCCATCACTTTCCTTTTCAACAGTAAGTTTTATAAACGGAACTAAATTATTGAGCCTACCAAGGCATTCTTGAACATCCAAGTTGTCAGGCCGAAGGCATAAAACATCATCTATATACCGATACCAGGCAAGTTAAAATTAACAATAGTGGGCAAAATTCTACTTTCAAAAAATTACATCTATAAATTAGCTAATACAGGTGAGAGGGGATTTCCCATCTCCAATCCAAAGGAAATACCCTAAAACTTATTTTTAAATCGAAATTTACAATCTTTGACGCTAAGCTTAATTTGTTCAATAAAAGTGTTAATATTATTAGTTTTAATAGTATTAACGGGGAGAGTTCTAAAGTTCTCGTTGAAAACAGACATAATTGAAAGGAATATCCTAAAGTGTGCATTCATCTATTTAAAAAATAATTTCAGTATACGAAAGGCCTTGGATCACTTTTCCTTGTGGGTGTGCATCATCTATATAATCATCTATATATAATCTAAATAATTTCAGTATACGAAAGGCCTTGGAATCACTTTTCCTTGTGAGTGTGCATCATATATATATATATATATATATACACACTCGTATTTAGAAGGTATACATAAGTTCACTAATCCTATAAATTTAACAATTTACCATGTTTAGTTTTTAGTGAACTTATGCATACCGTCTAGATACGAGTGTATATATATATATATATATATATATATATATATATATATATATATATATATATATATATATATATATATATATACTCGTATCTAGAAGGTATACATAAGTTCACTGAAAACTAAACACGGTAAATTGATAAATTTATAGGATTAATTCTAAAGAATGGTTACGCTTTTTTAAAATTAAATTTTATTGTAATTTTAAGAAATTATTTAGAGAAGACTTTTAGGTCATTTGTTATTAAAGAGTAAAGTTATGTAAAAACATTGTTCCTAAGATCGCTTTTGCTACCATGAAAGTTGGAATATTACCCCAGTCAGAGGATGTAACCAAAAGGCGAAAACATTTTACGAGAATGAAAACGAAACCTATTTTATCGAGACCTTTATCCCAATCACAGTGAAAAATGTACTTGTACACAATGATAAACACATCTGAGGCGTCGCACGGCACAGTAACAAATCATTCAGCGGGCGAAAATGCCATAGTAAACATCAACCTTTCCTTTATCATGTAGCAGGTGGACGTTTTATTTATTTATATATTCACTCATTTAATCGCCATAAAATTACAGGAAAAATGTAAGAGAAACAATAAAAATTCAACTTTACAATAAATCCGTTTTCCTCAAAAGTTTGTTTTGGCACATTCGTTTTGGCACATGCCTCAAGTACTGAATAAGGTTTCACTGTGTGCCAAAAAGCCAGTGGAACAAAAGCGGAGACTGCGAGTAGTTCACTATTCTTGTGATCAACGGTGTTCTCTCCATTCTTTAATTATTACCAAACCTGAGCAGTGTGAGTTTCTGTAGATTTAAATCTATATTTGGTGTTTTTCATTAAACTAAAATGCTAACTTTTAATTATATAGGGCAACACTATTTTGTCACTACCCTTTTACTTGTCCTATCCTATTATTCCATTATTTGTCAATTATGTTATACATTTGGTTTATTCTGTAAGTGGCTTGAAAAAAAAAGACCTTTATCTGAAGTTCGATTATAACGTTATAATGTATACATTTATCTCATGTGTATATGTTACAGTTAATGTCTAAAATCAGGCAATTTACAAATTGCCTGAAATTTTAGGCAATGTGTCAAATTGATGATACACGCAAAACCTAACCTAACCATTTTGGTAATGCTAAATATGCAGAGAGAGAGAAAGGAGAAGGAGGAGGGTCTTTGGGGGAGAAAGTGGGATGTCCTCAACCCCCAAAAGGAAAGCCTTACAGTAGTATAAGCCCTAATCTAATAAGGAGAGAGGGTGTTCGCCTGCCAGACGCATAATGCGAGTTTATCCCAGCAGCCGCTGTCTTATAAGGTGTAAATCAGCCAGTCGGCTTAGAAGGCGTAAATGGCTTGTTCAGGTGTACATTATTAGGGTTGAGTTGCCAGATTGCGCTATTTGTCTAATTAAAGCATATATTCTTGACAGTTGGCTTAGAAATCCGCCAGTCGGTTTAGAAGGCGTAACCAGCTATTTGTTATACATATAATTAAATAATATCGTTTATATATACAACCAAAAGCATTAAACAAAACACCATTACATCATTCTGTTTATTTGGACGAATTATATTTATTGGAATCGATTTCACGAAATATATAGAAAATAAATATACAATAGTTCATTCTATACAAACGATGGAATATATATGATAAAAAAAAATAATAGTATAAGAAATACGAACGAGGACTATATATATAATAAAAAAATAAAATTAAAAAATAATATAAGAAATACAAAACGATGGAGTATAACCATCAATATAATAGTACAGGAGAAATATATATAATATATATATATATATATATATAATATATATATATATATATATATATATATTACTTTTGTTGAGTTTGAACGACGGTTCAGGATCGACCTGCGGTAGACCCCTCTGCAGCATCCCGCCTCATTTGCGGGACTTGGTGAAGGAGGGAATTGCTCTCTGATCTCCTCCTGCCCTCGTAGCCAGCCACGCATGGCTGGTCAGGGGCTTTGCACAAGAATCTGTCCAGCTGGTTCTTGAAGTAATTCAGGTCGGTGTGCTGGAGATTCCTCACTTCTTTTGGAAGGACATTGAAAAGCTTTGGGCCCCGTATTCTGAGGGTATTTTCCACCCTCGTTTTCATGGCTCCTTGTCCCACCGCAGCTGGGACCGTACAAAATCTGCCTCTTCTCTCATTTCAGTTTGTTTCTATTTCATTTATGAGGTTAGGGACAGAACCCTCAAGTATTTTCCATGTGTATATTATTGTGTACCGCTCGCGCCTTCTTTCAAGAGAGTAGAGTTTCAGGGATTGTAGTCGAGACCAGTAGTCTTCACCTTTCGTTTCCTCTATCTTAGACGTAAAAGTCCTTTGTATAGCTTCACTGCTCGCAATGTCTCTTTTTCTGTGTCACATCGTACTCGGCATTCAGAATGTTGTTCAAAGGAAGTTCCATCGTATTCGAGGAGTGCACGTCCACTCGGTTGGAGCTCTGAGATGACTATGAGCGACAGGCGAGCGGATCGGCTCGACGGGAGGAGTGACTCACACCATAAGCTGATGAATCTTGTACGGCGTTGTTCCAACGTGAAAGAGAATACTTGTAATTCATTATACTGGGTAGGTGTTTTAAGAAATTTTCCGATACATGAAGCAATACCAGTTTTAATGTTTTATGACTCCCACTCCCCAGAATGCGCACCAGACATTTTCGTTCAGGGCGATTTTCACGAACTAAACACATTTTATTCACACTCCGGCGCACTATTTGAGAGAAACATATGCCCATATTTTTCCTTTTTGCTTAGCAGACGATACTAGTCTCTAAATTCTGTTAAAAATTTACGCAGGCCTTTAGCCACAACCTCACAACAAACCTCGTCATGATATAATTAATGTAGTGGTAAAAATACTTAAGAGTCTCCATTATGACAAGATTTACATTATCAGCCGCAGGGTACGAGTACTCGGTATGATGCAACATGATTTAATATCGATTGTCACACCACTCATCAACAAGACTCAGTAACCATAACCTTTGCTCCTCTTCTGCACGTGTTGTTTCTTCCATTTCACGGTACGTAGCATTTGTAGCAACAGTTACTCAGAGTATTGTTTGATTCGCTGCTTGAAGGCGAAGTGTTCCCCCCCACTATTTTAGGGCAATCGACGCCCCTGATCGTAAACATTGTACAGTATATAATATATACATTAAGGAAAGAATAGTAGGGAAATAAAATCACAGTGCGTAGTGTATATAACATTAATTTTGTTCATAACGTAATTTTATCAGGTTCTACGCAAGCATAGATCCTTTTCAAAAATTCACTCCTCCAACCAAGGCAGAGTAATATAACCGCATTAGTTGCGTATTGTTTAGCAATGTTTTGCATTGACATTTAACATGTACATTTAGCTGATGCGTTTAGCTGTAAGTTTGCATCTTATAATTATATCTAGAGACTTTAGAAGTATTTTTAACACTAAACTAGTGACCTTTTAGGTAATTCTTAAGAATCATTCACTTTATAAAAAACAATTTTGTTTCTCCATTTAATTATTTTCGTAAAGCGGTTTGGTTTATTTAAAAGGATAACTAAAATATTCAGCAGCCTAAGGCGACGTTGAAGGATGCCTTTACATACTAATTCTTTGAATTTAGTTAATTAAGTAAATTATAACATATATATATACACAGGATGTTTCACAACCGGTCTGCCATACTTTGGGTGGTGATATCAAGGAAAAACGTTAATACAACATAGGTGCTATTTCCAACCGTTTTGCATATATTAAATATACTGAAGGTTTTCTCAACATTTTTTTGTTATTTTATGTATATTTCAATGTTTTAATAATAATTTTTAACTTTTATTGAATTTTTTTCAGATTTTCATGGCTAGCACTAGGTTTTGTAAGCTCTGTCTAGACTCATTTTGCTATGTTTGCGAATATTACATTGGTCCAAACCAGATCAAGCACAAGATTGTTCTTGGCACTAGGTTTTACTTAGCATATAAAACTTATTTTGGAATACCTATGGGTGACCAAAACAAATCATGAGCACCTCACTTCTGCTGTGGTAGCTGTTGATCAACATTGGAAGGATGGTTACGTGGTAATCGCAAGTCTATGCCATTTGCAATTTCTCGAGTTTGGAGAGAGCCCACTAACCACCATGATGACTGCTGCTTTTGCATGGTTGACATTGCAAAGTACAAGAAAGCTAAAGGTCGAAGAAATATAATATACTCAAGCATACCATCTTCCATTGCCCCAGTTCCACACAGTGAAGAATTACCAATTCCCAATCCATCTTCCTTAGAAGTAGCTTCAGAAGTGGAATCATCTAGTGAGCAGGATGACGAGGTTGACTTCAAAGGAGCATCATCAAGTAAGTCTCCACACTTCCCAAATCAACAAGAATTAGATGACTTAATAAGAGACCTAGGTCTTACTAAATCCAATGCAGAGCTGTTAACATTACGTCTCCAACAATGGAATTTATTGGATACTAGCTGCAAGGCTTCAAGCTACAGGAAAAGGCATCTGACTTTTGCATCTTTCTACGCAGTTCATGAGTCTTTGTGTTATTGTTCTGATGTGGCTGGTCTTTTTGAGGAAATGGGTGTAGAACTAAATCCAACCGAGTGGCGACTGTTCATAGACTCTTCAACAAGAAGTTTGAAGGCTGGTTTGATACAGAATGGCAATAAATATCCATCAATTCCTATAGCACACTCAATTCACCTAAAAGAAAACTATGACACTGTAAAGCATTGACTGGAGAAGGTCAACTATGAAAGATACAAATGGGATGTCTGTGGAGACTTTAAAATGCTGGATTTCCTACTTAGATTGCACGGTGGCTATACAAAATTTTCATGCTTCCTTTGTTTATGGGACAGCTGAGCAACAGGTCCGCACTATGTGAGAAGAGAATGGCCTGCCAGAGAGCATTTAAACCCTGGTACTCACAATGTCATAAACAATGCTCTTTACATATTAAACTAGGGCTTGTGAAACAATTTGTGAAAGCCTTGGACATTCATGGCAATGCCTTCCAACATATACGATCAATGTTCCTAAAACTATCTGAAGCCAAAGTCAAAGAATATTTGTTGGACCACGAGTAAGGCAGATGCTATCAAGCAAAGAGTTAGGAGACAAAATGACTGCTGTTGAAAAGAATGCATGGCAAGCATTTCGGTTTGTAGTACATGGGCTTCTGGGAAATACCAAATGTAAAAACTACAAAAGGCTTGTTGAAAATATGATTGAAAATTTTGAGAGACTGGGCTGTAGAATGTCATTGAAGCTTTACTATTTACATTCTCACTTGGACTTCTTCAGAGCAAATTTAGGTAACGTGAGTGAAGAACATGGTGAACGGTTCCGTCAGGATATTCAAACTGTGGAGAAGAGGTATCAAGAAGGTAAGATGCAGCCATGATGTATGACTACATCTGGTGTTTGCTTCAAAGTAATGATGGTGATCACAAAAGAAAAAGCCGATTCAAAAAATCACTTCTAAATGACCCAACTAATACATGAGACATGCTGTTTTAATTAAATAATTGCTGTTCTAAGATGATGTATTGACTTAATTTGATAAAGAGATGTGGTTTTTCTTTCTGTTTATCATACTAAAACTTTCATAATAAATTAAAATGTAGCATAAATAGTATATTAACATTCAAGATATTATTTTTAGTTTTGTGAAAAATCAAGGGATGTAACAAGGAAACCAATATCATTTTCGGAACCAGCATACCCAAATTCATAAGGAAACGCTAAAAAAAAAAAAAAAAAAAAAAAAATATTTTCCAATATTTGTTTCGCGGAAACTTTACTGAAACTTTACATAGGAAAAAAGAAATCTTATCTTTGGTTTTGTGAAAAGTCAAGGGATGCAACACAGAAACCAATATTATTTTCGTAACCAGCATATCCAAATTCATAAAGGAACACTGAAAAAAAGAGAAAAAAAAGAAAAAGAGAGAAACAGAATTTTTAAATTTTTGTTACAGTCAATTATCACTGAAACTTTACATAAGAAGAAAGAACAAGGTGGTTTTCTCACAAATATAACAATAAATAATACCACTTATAACGAACCATTAGATATATCCAATCATCGAAATAAGAACTTTGCTACCGTAGGAAAAAATACAGCTGATCTCATATCAGAGCGTCCTCGAGACGCAGCTGCGAAGAATATTTTGATAATCCCCCTGTTCATATTTTCTTCTCTCTCATAGATGTTAAAACAGCTATTTCCACCCTTAAAAACAAATCATTTCACGTCGATTCTGTTCCAAACGCTGTCTTTAAATACTGTTCAGATACTTTATCTCTCCCTTTATCAATATTATTCAACTCGTCTCTCCTTCATGGTATTTTCTCTGACGTACTTATCATAAAAAGGCACGAGTTTGTCCAATATTCAAATCAGGAGACAAATCACTACCTTCGAATTATCGACCTATTTCCATCTTGCTTATATAAAGAAAAATATTTGAAAAACTTGTGTGCACGGCTGCACGCAGCTCTCAAAATATTTCGAGAAAAATAGCCTCATGTATCAATTTGTCTCGTGGAAGGGTCATAAAACAAAACAAGCGACCCGATTTCAGCCGTATTAGATGTATAGTGGCCTGTTGACTGTAGGCCCACTATAATAAAGTAATTTAGTAAAAAAATAAAATGTTTACAGGGTCACCAATTTGGTCTTTCGACCAAATGAATAATATTTAATAAAGGAGAGAGAAAGACTTCGTAGTTTTAGTTTAATTATTAGAAAATAAATGAATTATTTGTCTACAGCGATTAACATTTATTTTTCGGAATTGTGCAATGTTATAAATGAATGATTATTGACAATCAGGAATGATTTTATATAGGTCAAGAAATAAGTGATAAAGTGGTGATACGAAACAAAATATATGGTATTAATACACAATGAATAAGCATATTTGCGGTCGTAAACACCTGAGTTCGATTTAACGGTATGAAAACACTTGAGAGAGCCTATACAGTTAGGCTAGGAGTTTGTTGAGTTTGTAAGCTATGTAACAAAGTAGTTTAGCACGACAAAGCACAACATTATAGGCCAAGTGAGCTGGTAGCCTAAGCAAGGTTTAAGACCTGGTTCTTGGTGATGACGATAGGCTAGGATGAGGAAACTCTGAGCCGGCTGACCAACAGAAACGCGGGGCCAGGTTGAGTTTTGTAGAAATGATGTTGCTATGCTGGGGGGTCAAAATAGTCGTAGGCCTGCAACGGTGATGTACTTCACGTAGGATCAAGCTGAGGTTCGAAGGTCGGCAGGCCAGAATGAGACCGAATGCGAGGTTCCGCGACGAAGGTCGGAGAGCGGAGGATGGTATAGATCAGGGGTTCTTAACCTTTTTAGGCTGCGATCCAAATTCTGGTCTTGGGGCTAGCTCGGCGACCAATGCCTTCAAACAGTCACTCGTAGATAATAACAAAAAATAATAATGGTGAAATGATTAGGGATAACATAAATAAATGATAAATGGCAATTTAATGACCCAAGTTTGGGTAGCGACCCAGAGGTTAAGAATCCCTGGTATAGTTGAAGAATAAGAAATTAAGAATGAGGGCGAATTGAAGTGGACTCACGCTTTTGTAGACGCTCTGAAGGCGTGATTGTTTGGTGCGAACTTTTCGGGAGACAAAGTGAAATTTCCATTTTATGTAGGCTTCTTTCTGCCAACGTGTTTGGATTTCACCACCTTGTTTACATCTTCAAGCCATGAGAAGGAGTTGAGGAAAAGGAATTTCCGGTATGCCCGCCGCAACGGACTGAAATGTGCAATATGTAATCTGAGTTTTTACAGCCGGTAAAATCTCAGACTTTTTTTCTCACAATCCTATTGACTTTTAGTCAATGAGTAAATCCGTGAGATAAACCGGACTAAAACTCAATCTCACCTCTTCTGAAGGCATACCCTACCTATTGCGTTCTCACAAGCTTCGACGATTTTTCCTCCCCCGAAGTAGGGACCGTCACGGGGAGATCGGTAAAGGGTTTCGTAAGGCTCGGAACTTATTTCCCGCCGTCCTTTGCCCGGCTGAGCGTGCTAGGAAACGGTCTAGGATTTTGTCCCCGGCTCGTCGTACTCCGGTCCCCATCGCGATCGTTATTACTCAGGCCTACCCTTCGCCCTTTTGGGGAGCCTGAGTCTCGGTACTGAAGCCGTGCGACCTTCAGTTTTCTTGTAACGAAACATCACTTTTTCGAATCGGGCTCCGATCCCGCCTTTGGCGTCCCGACGCCAGGGCGGCTGCGTGTCTTGCGGTCTTGAAAGATGGACTACAGCATCCGACTACAGTGCACGGGTCACCGACGGGTGGACGAAGCACACGTACATCATTCACGCAATAATGCTCACATTCATCAGCTATATTGTATGGACTAGTTTCATTAAAACTGTTGTAGTAGCGGTCAAAATCTTCACGCTCACTATCATTCATGTTAAAGTAGTTAAAGTAATGTTTGGGGGGAGGCAGTCCTACGTAATTTAAAGCTTCGCTAGTGAGGAAAGTGTAAGGGAAATACCCTTTTGAAACTTCGGCGGCTACACCCATCACCTTGGGCAGCTTGGCTAGTTTACAAGGTGTGAATAATAAAGTATCTTTAAACTGAACATTACCTCTTATCTGCATTTGTGTAAGTTTGTTCCCCCTTTTCAATAGGTCGCCTGTAAATATCTCCGATGACTCGTGTTCAGGCAATTCCTTACAAAGGAACTGTGTCAAATTTTTCCCCGTTACGGGCAAAAATATACACAGTCATTTTTTGAACTTGTCCGCTAATTTGACAATATAGGATACAAAGAGTTTCACAGGGCTGTCGTGTGCAATCGTTTTAAAAACGTTTGTCCGTTTACCACATTTGTGACACTCATCACACTCGACTTCCATGCACTCATCACAGATAGTCTGGCTTACAAGTAGATGTGGGATAACCTCTTTGGTTTCAGGGTTTGTGTAAGTTTCTATATCGTAGTACACGGTTATACAGGGTTTATGTTTAGGCTTAGCATCTTTTATGTAGCATACATGCTTCACTCCATCCGCTTTATATTTTTCATGACATGTAGAACAGTGAATTTCATTGCATTTATGCACAAACTTAGCCTAATTATTCATCATATGAAACATGCCACATTCACAGATTCTCATTTTCCTGCAAGTGCCAATTGACTAATGAAGTTCAAAGCATTTATTATTGAAAAATGTACCTCTACACAAATTACATTCCCTCTTCTCGGTTTCAACTACACGACTTTCACATTTGGGGCTTTTACACTGCTCACATACCATGTAGCATTCCTTACAATGTTTCATTATATCATCCGCAAACTCGAGACATCCCTTACACAAATCATGATGCCTTCCATATTTTCGACTTTTATCATAACTAGCGTAGAGAGTCCTTATATTACGGATGGGGAGATACGATGTTCCTGACAATCCTAAAATAAGTAGAGTTCTTGTACGATCTCTCACACAGCTTTTAAAAACATACACAGTCCTACGACGATCATCCATTCCAAATACAACTATACGAACATTCATTTCCTGCTCTACCCTTCTCAGCTCTTCAGGACCCATATTACACTCAAACTCAAGCTTACAATCTGAAGTCAGTTTACGAGCACGCCGCACAACCGTAGGCAACCAAATATTTTTGACCTGGGTATTCAGTACAGTAAACATATGGGCTAAGAGTACTGCTATAAAGCCGCAACCACGATCGACGTTTATATGCTTTTTGTAAATAGCCTGAGAATTGAAATTAAGGGTATAAGGTGTGGCACTATGACCCGCAACCCGGAATACTGTGTCAATATCTACCGTGAAGTTGTCCACATTGAAGGCTGTACTACTTTGAGAGGCCTGCATTATACGGCCCAAGATATATTCTGTCTACAGCTGTCAAGCGTCTCAACGGTATTACTACCCAAAAATCATCTACATCCCCGTCATCTGACCCGAACCTGAAGGACAACCTCGTCCGGACTTCACGTTCGTCGCTGTTCTGAAGGGCAAACTCCACAACACGCTCAACTACGTGCCGCAGTCCAACACCGTTGCTATACAGGGCTCCAGGGACAACCCTGATCACGTACCGATTTCTAGTCAGGGCAGGGGTGGGGTTAACGATGCGCACCAGTTCGAATGTTATATCTTCCTCCACAGCACAAGAAGCTGCTGCTGGTGTGGAGGATGTACCCGGAATTAAACAGGAATAATGGGGTATATTTGAGGAGGGAGCTAGTGTGGGGTTGTGTCGTAAGACGTAGAGGGCTGGGGCTCTAATACTGGGGTCTAGCAACCGGTGCCCTCCTGGCACGTTTTATACCTGACATGGAAAGTTCATCATCGTGCCTCCGCTTTGAACTGCCACGTGGTGGAGGTGTCGCTGGTGAGGATTCGTCAGCGGGGTTGGAGTCTGTGGCTACACTGTCATCGGGGTCTTTGATATGTCCCCTACACAAGTTTCTATTGATCATAGTGACTTTATTACAATTAACTCATTAAATACAATTAGTTCAACGAGTGCCCCTATAGAATTCGTGATACCCAGCTCAGGCCCATACTTTTTTGATCTAAGCTCTATGCACATGTCCACTAAACTGCGTATAGCCCATTCAGACGGAACGGACTGCGATGATAATTACTCTGCATACCCTGAAACCAACTTTCTACACTCCATATTCAGCCAGTGTGAGGTGTATTTAAATCAGGTTAACATATCGGCAGGAACGGGTTATTATCACCTACGAGCCTATCTGGAAAATGTCCTCAACTTATCAAAAGAAGCGAAGGATACTTTTTAACTGCCGAGGGCTATTATCAGACTAAAGACGAAAATAGTATAAAGGATAAATTTTAAAATTCTAAAAAGAAGATATACGAGTGTTTTGGACGTCCGCATACAGACCACGTTCCAGGAGAAACTGCTTACGAATGGGGTGGATATGAAGCTAAAACTCAACCGCACGAATCATGAGATCTGCATAAATCTGGGGCCTGATCAAGAAGAGGGCGCAAAGCCCGTTGTGTCTCACATCATGGAAACTTATCTGCGCGTACGGCGAGTGAAACTAAGTTCGCCGAAATATGTAGAAATTGGAAAAAATTTAATACACGCAACAGTAAAATACCGAATTAGCAGAGTACAGATCAAGCTATACACGGTGCCCGCAGGGTTGGCCTCGAAGTAGCTAGAAAACGTGGCCCTGAGAGTTCTACCTAAAAGGTTATTAATTAGAATGCAGGATCACGCTTCGACGAATGGAAAATATAAAAATAACGCCTTTAAATTCGAGAATTTCGGCCTTAAAAATATAACTATACGTCAATGGCGTTGCGTTGGGCGGGACTATGGATACGGACTACTCATCAGACGCTGTGTTCCCGTTTTGCGCTAGAGCTTATAGTAATCTGGCCCATATTGCTGGTGGCTGTGACGAGCTTGGGATTGGCGTAACGCAGAAAGAATTTGTCGATCAATTTCACCTTTACCCGTTTCATATCACCCCCCGAATTATCTGCTAGTGTAAATATACACTTAAGTCCACAACAAATTGGGAACATCTCAGTCAGATTGGAATTCGCCAACCCTATAGACGCGCCTATTTGTGTACTAGTATACCTCGAATCACAAGCTCTAACAGAAATTGACCGCTTCAGGAACGTAGTCACAGACTTTTAAAATGGACGCGAATACACTCCAGAGCGTAATGAAAAGTGATTGAGTCACACATGCCAAATTTATCGGTTTGTTTGTGAAGAAAGAAACATTGAAATTACCAACTACGAGAGACTGGTGTAGTCTTATTGTCAATACGGACATTGTGGGGGGCGAGGGGATTCATTGGTTTGCAATCTATTTTAAAAATAGGGAAAGAATGTACTATTTTGATTCACTCAGCACTCAGCCCTGGAGTAACCCTGTTGTTGTACAATTCCTCGAATAGCTGCATGTCCCTGAAATTGTCTGGAATCCTTACCGTTTCCAAGGATATTTTAGTAATACTTGCGGCATGTACTGTCTTTCATTTCTCCTGCACATGTCGCGTGGGAGGGGATTTATAAATTTTTTAAAATTATTTGATTTGTGCAACTGAGATGAATGATGAATTGGTATGCAGACAGATAAAAAAAGGTTCCCATTTGTGCGCACTTGCTGTATTGTGTAAAGTTTTACGTGTGTATATATAATTGTAACTATTGTGTACAATGTCTCCATTAATTTTAGTCTTATATAATCGATGCTAGTTCTGTAAGCTGAATTGTACTAAAACATGATTTCTACCATTTAATAAATTGAATGAAAATACAATGTGTTTTGTTCTTAACCACAAAAAAACTTACATTAGTTTCTCGATGACCTGTCATTCGTTGGACCGGATGTGTGCCAATACCTCGATCTCGGTATTCAGGTCACTGGGTTGGCTGCGCGTTAAAACCCAAATCGCCGTCGATTTTTGCCTTTCTTCAAAGCTGTCGCGAAAAGTAGCTATATAACACGATCAAGTTCCGCATCGGTCCTTTAAAGAGAAATTAACATGATTAGTTCATACGGAATCTTTTTTAATTAAAGTCCATTTTTTCATAAATCGAATTGTATTCAGGAAGCCTAGCTCAGTACTAATGCAAACTAGTCTATAATTGAGGATACCCGCTATGAAACATTTACAATGAAATGAGTAGAAATGTATTATCACTACCACACCATATACAGGGTGGGCGGAAAGTAGCTCCCTATTTTGGATTGGTAAAAAAATACGTATATTATCCATTTATTTCAGAAGAAATAATATGAAAAGGTAGGCATACATGGTAGGTTTTCTCTAAAATTCAATGTGGGCTCCAACTCTTTCCACCAGCTTCTGGAGCCGCCCAGGAATGGCGTCCACTGACTTTAGCAGGAACTCCGGCGGGATGGAAGACATGACTTCCCGAATTCGGTCCTCCAGTTCTTCCAATGTCCTCGGTTTGGTGCGGTAGACTTCTTCCTTTACCCACCCCCAAAGAAAGAAGTCGCACGGTGTCAAGTTGGGGCTCCTGGCTGGCCATTGATGTGGACCACGACGACCCATCCAACGCCCAGGGAAGTGGGCATCCAGCCACTCACGGACAACAAGAGCGAAGTGCGGAGGGGCGCCATCTTGCATAAATATCAGATCGTCGATGTTCTCCCATGTGCTGACAACCGGCCAGACCTCGTTTCGCAACATAGCAAGGTACCGCTCAGCATTCATGGTGTTGCGCAGAAGGAACGGGCCCACAACCTGATCTGAGGTCATACCACACCACACCGTTACACTGAACCGATTCTGCCGTTTTTCAGCGGTAACCGTGCGACTTCTTTCTTTGGGGGTGGGTAAAGGAAGAAGTCTACCGCACCAAACCGAGGACATTGGAAGAACTGGAGGACCGAATTCGGGAAGTCATGTCCTCCATCCCGCCGGAGTTCCTGCTAAAGTCAGTGAACGCCATTCCTGGGCGGCTCCAGAAGCTGGTGGAAAGAGTTGGAGCCCACATTGAATTTTAGAGAAAACCTACCATGTATGCCTACCTTTTCATATTATTTCTTCTGAAATAAATGGATAATATACGTATTTTTTTACCAATCCAAAATAGGGAGCTACTTTCCGCCCACCCTGTATAAATATATATATAAATATATATATATATATATATATATATATATATATATATATATATGCCGAAATAACCACGAAGGGAACAGAATGGACAATAATTAAAAACGTATTGTTTTTCACCAAAATACACAGGAATATATATATATATATATATATATATATTTAAGTTCGGAAGAACCGATTCGCCTCTATTTAAAAGGGCATATCTCGGCGGAAAAACAAAGAAAAAGTGAGAGGAAAGACAGAGGAAAAAGAAAGGGTGGAGGGGACAGTCGAAGTGGAAAAAGACCAAGGATGACAAGGACTGCAGGGTCGAGCCCCATCATCCTTGGGTGCATATATATATATATATATATATATATATATATATATATATATATATATATATATATATATGAAGAGAGAGATTGAGCAGCAAGGCGTTAGAAGTACAGTAATTTACAGCGCCGGAAATACTTTTATCCTAATTCTGCATACCTCGCAATGACTACCATCACAGGGTCTCGAGCCCAGGATCGTTGCAATTCTTTAAAGTTTTAGTAATTCTAAAATCCTCCCTGTAGAACTTTCTATAAATTTATTTAACGTAAATATTTGATAAACAAAATTTACTCTCTAAATACTTAATAGAATATATTAATTACAGAAAATCTAGCACAGTATCCTGTAGTAAACATGCAATTATATGTCACGACCAGAGCTGGGCACTTGCGGCATATTTTTCGGTACTGCGGTACTACCGCAAACCGCAAACCGGTACCGCATAACGCAGTACCGCAAAGGATCGCTGAAAATACCGCAGTACCGCTACCGCATTCAAATTTCCGCGTACCGGTTTGGTACCGGTTTGGTAGTGCGGTAGTACCGCAGTACCGCAAAATATGCCGCAAGTGCCCAGCTCTGGTCACGACACCGCGATGTATATATATGGGAGGAGAGTTATAATAAGATAAAATGTAGGATAGGGTACCCTTGTGAAATAAAAACAAAGCAACTATCCCAACTGGGCTCAAAAGAAAGAATAGATGGGTGTACTACGCATCGAACCCCTGCCTAGCTCGCTCAGTACTAATGTAAACTAATTTATAATTGAGGATACCCGCTATGAAACATTTTACAACAAAATGTAACGAGTTGAAAATGTATTATCACTTCCATATATATATATATAACGAAATAGCCATGAAGGAGCAAATAATAAACAGCATGCAACTAGCCTAACCGGGTCAAAAGGAAGTTTAGCTGGGTGTGCTACGTACAGTCTGTCAGCACCGGGTCTCGAACCCGGGACCGCAGTCAATTCTTTAAAGTTTTGGTAATTCTAAAACCCTACCTATAGAACTTTCTATAAACGTTAAGTTATGACGTGCAGGGAAACGAGCGTGTAATAAAATTTCACTTTCAAAGGCCACCTTCATCGCATAATAAAATTCACTGTCTAAATGACGTTATCAGGAAGGAAGATTAGCTGGGTGTGCTACGCATCGTCTGCCGGCACCGGGTCTCGTCCCCTAGGCAAATATCCTTTCACTTCGTTTTATTATGGCTTTTTATAAATTATAACACTTGCACTGAATGAAACGATATATATACATAGCCGTGAATAGCCTTCCGTTTAAGTCACAAACTAGTTTCCCAATCCGCATTTATTATGGCTTTATAAATTATTTAACACTGGCACTGAACGAAACGATATATATATATATATATATATATATATATTATATATATATATCCGAATCACATCTTAATTTAATTACTTACATTTCAATGTCCTCTTCACCGGTTGATTCTTTCCCTCTGTCACAAATTTCTGCAATGCTTTAAGTTGAAAGTAGGGTGGAGTGTAGCCCCTGCATAGAAGTCTCTCCAAACAGTTGCGGGGAGCAGTAAAGCTGTTGTGAATAATTCATGGTGATATATTTCTGTAGTTACTCTTTGATAAATACAACTGTTGTGGATTCCAGATGAAAATGCCCCCTTTTATATACGCGGCCCTAATTATAACCACCCCCCAATAGCCGAATCGCGAGTTTCCTATTGGCCGTCGGTGAAATTTGGGTGGACCATAACGTGTAAGCGTGACTACCCACCAACCAGAGGTCCTGGGATCGTTCTCAGGCTCAGCCCATTAGGCTGTAATTGGACGAGCCACGAATTCTGGGGCGTGTCAAATATAACTTATCCATTCCATAGATTTCTTTCAGAAATTAAACATTCGTAGAGAGAGAGAGCGATAGAGATAGAGGGCGAATGAGAATTTGCCCGTATAATAAACATCCAATTTTACTACTTTACCCGTGACAATATATATATATACACACAGTAGATATATATATATATATATATATATAAAGAACGACGCTTGTATAGAAGAACGTTCCGCACAAGATGAGGGGGAATGAAAAATGAGGTAACCACCCGGGAATCGAACCCGGGATCTTCTGATTGCCGGTCAGATATGCTATCCACTACACCATGGGCCTCGATTACATTAATTATACTGTGTTTGCAGTTAAAATGTATATATGTGCGGCATGGGAAGATGCCCCGTAAGGGCATTGGTTTCTGCTCGTATGTAGGAGAATTACGACTTCTGGTTAATCGAGGCCCATGGTGTAGTGGATAGCATATCTGACCGGCAATCGGAAGATCCCGGGTTCGATTCCCGGGTGATTACATCATTTTTCATTTGTTCGTTCTCCCTCATCTTGTGCGGAACGTTCTTCTACACAAGCGTCGTTGTTTACATTAATTATACTGTGTTTGCAGTTAAAATATATATATATATATATATATATATATATATATATGAAGGATTTTAGCTACTTTTACAATCACCTAAAATAATTTTTAAAAAATTAACTGGCCGAGATGGGAATTTGGCCGTATAATAAACATCCAATTTTACTAACTTACCTGTGATATATATATATATATATATATATATATATATATATATATGCTGCAAACCCACATTCATTCATTCATTTCACGTGATTAATTGTGAAATTCATCCCATATATATATATATATATATATATATATATATATATATATGAAGGATTATTTTAGCGACTTTTACAATCACCTAAAATAATTTAAAAAATTAAGAATGTATATATATATATATATATATATACATACTAGGTGAAGTATCCGTCGTTGCCCGGGATAAATTTCACAAACATACAAAGAGACAGGCTCAGACAACAAACAGACAGGCCAAATTATATATAAGATATCCCCCAAAACCCCATCACCCCCCTTTATGCAACTTGGGGCTAATCCCCTCCCCAATACCCCCACCCCTCTCCCATTACCCCCACCCTTCCTCCATTACTGCCCGGGATATATTTCACAAACTTGAATTTAAAAAACAGACAGGCTGACCGACTGTGTTGACACTTCATCCCATAAGAGGTTCCCGTGCCAAATTTGGTAGCTGTAGGTCAAACGGTTTGCGCTTGCATAAAGGACAGACAAAGAAACAAACGGACAGGCGAATATATATATATATATATATATATATATTAGGGTGTCACTTATTTTTCAACTTTTAAGTTTCCGTGCTCTGACCCCATCAAAGTATGCCATATGATGTAAAAACACTGTACAAAGTTTTATTGAGATATTTTAATATTTAGAGGTCGCTCAACGGCTTCGAAGTATTGGATACGAGAGTTTCAGAAAGTGTGAATATAAACAATTTCCAAATGTATTTAAACAATTTATTATGTTCCTACATTAGCAGGAAGTGCACAAGACATTATCATAATATTAAGGTGAAGTACATTAACGTCAGACAGTACCGTAATTATTATAATTAATCATTATTTCCACTCAAGGTATGCTTTTGTCCCCTTGTCCAATGCTTGCGATGGTCTTCAACAACCTGAAGAAGAAATTGGAGTTGTACTTCATCTTTGGTTAGGTATCCAGAAAAATCCTGGATGAGAGCAACTCCACGTTCAGCGAAGTCATTTGTTACAGTTAGAGTTTTTACAGTCTTTCGCAGTCTGGTAATGGGTATCCTCTTCCCATTGTTCAGCAGTTTTCTCCAAGAATTCATCTGGGAGGTTAAGCTTCGTGAACAATGATTTTGTGTTTTTGTTGCAAAGTTTTCCAAGCTTTTTTCTTTCACAATATCCAGGTCAACAACCACACGCTTTGGAGGGTTCTCTTGTCCATCAACACTAGTCATAGATATGACCATGCGATTTTTGATATCAGGGAGGACTAAAGGACTAAAATAACACACTAATGCAAACACATCCTACCATTAAGGTGACTGAAATGATACTGGGGTGAGGCACAGAAAGGAAGCGCATTTCAATTTAGGACAAGTAACGAGGCTTCATCAAACGTTTAATGGCCTTGAGCGACCTCTAAATATTAATATTTTTTGATGAAACTCCATACTCAGTGTTTTCATATGCAATGTCACATTTCTAGAGGGTCAGACCGAAACTTCTTGATGGTTCAATTCTTACCATACAAATAAGTGACACCCTTATATATGTAAAAATGAACAATGAATAATTCCCATATAATCATTATATAATCATTATATGGATCCTTATATTCATTGTCTTCATGCAGTACTTAAGTTGTATATGTTTGAATGTTCATTTTTACATGAGAAACCACAATCGTCTGAGCGAGTTTGGATAAAATTTCGATTTGTGCTTTCTATTGTGCTATTCTATTATGGTTGTCTTGCATCTAACCCTCGTCCCTAAATTTTATTAGATTATGCATGCACACTGCATATAGTAGGATTGGAACCGGTAGTTGTACTTCTTAGTCCTTAATACCCACTCTGTCTCTATTTCGTTTCTTTTACATCCTCCCAATAATGACTTACACTGTACGTATGACATAATTTGAATAACTATGACGTAATCAAGTAACTTAATTCTCCACGTTTTCCATACCTTGAATGCTGAATCACGTGTTTAGTATGTGGATATCTTTCGTATTCAATGTATGGTAAATTCTTTAATAATAATAAAAACTTCATTCTCTATAAGTCATTATTTATATGTTGTGTCCTGTCTGGTGTTATGTAGTATAAATATTATTATTCGACCATATTCATCCATACTTTCATACCTTATCTTGACCGTTATCCTTTATTAATTTTATTACTTATTCTCCTACCTATTGTCTACTGATGCCCTATCAACCTATCAGTCCATGTTTAGTCGTGTTTATATTACGCACACAACGTATTGTGTTACGTACCGATATGTGTACAATACTTTGTGCATTCGTACATGTCCCCTGATAATCATGATTACGTACATAGTTACGTACATGTAAATACGTCCACATGTATTCCGTTTACGTTTTCTTTTATTTATTTAATTCCTCGCAAGACGGAAGTGTTCGAATTCCGATGATCACAGCATAAATTGACATCTGAATGCGAAATCTCTTCTTGTTTGCTTCTAATTTATAAAACATTGTGTTGTTATATATATATATATAATATATATATATGTATATATAATATATATATATATATATATAATTATATATATATATATATATATATATATATACAGTATGTGCCCATGTACTTTGTGTTAACTCAAAATAAGTTATCCTAATGTAAATATAGTTATGTGCATGTAAATACGTCCACATGCATTCTTTTATTTAATTCCTCGCAAGTCGGAATTGTTCGATTTCCGATGATCACAGCATAAATTGACATCTGAATACGAAATCTCCTCTTGCTTGCTTCTAATTTATAAATTATCATGTGTGTTATGTTATATATATATATATATATACCGTATGTGCCCATGTATTTTGTGTTAAATCTCAAAATAAGATTTACCCTAATGTAAATATGAAACACTGTAAACTATAGTTAACTGTGGTAAATTGTAATCAACTATAATGATGTAATATGATGTAATTAATGTACTTTAATGAAACTATAGTTAACGAGTTAACGATAATAAATGAATTAATTGGTAATTATAATCATAGTTATAGTAGACCAAAATTACAATGTACTCAATATCCGACCTGACATTATGTCGCCATTAGGAATGTATACGCGGCGATATTATTATTTTTTATTATTTTTTCGTTTGGACAAATTTTGGAGTTGCTTCCTATTTTGTCAAATAATTGGTGACTTGTTCTTTTCAAATTTCTTAATAATTTTTTTTAGATTAGATGCATTCTCTCTTCGTTATAAAAGATGAAGTCTTGTCTTGCCTTAAACTTTTAATTTTTGCCCATATGCCTATCTTAATATAATAATGCATAATTCAATTTCCGTTCTAATTAACTCGGCGGATCAGTAAAAACAGCAGGTCTAAATATATGCGGTTTAAGCTAAGAAAATATGGCTTCCTCTTCCTATATCCTGTTTATCTGTTTAACCATTGTCACAACAAAAAAAATACATTATTTTTAACTATTGTACAAAAATAATACAGCCTCTTCAACATTTAATAATGATGATGTTAGTAGAATTAGGGTATATAAACCCCAATAATTCCTTCCATATTCTGATTCTAACTACGAGGCTGAGCATTACCTGTAACATTTAGCAGTAAAGTACAGTAAGAAAAGGTCTTTATCTTCTCCTTCGAGCCGTGCTCTCTTCAGAAAACTTAAAATCTCCTGATACGTTACAAGAAGAATCGGAGAAACCTCAAAGAACTTAATAAGCCTCTCAGAATCCTCCGAGCCACTATAGAAGAACTCGGAGAGTAGTATAAAAAACTACTACAAGTAACAGATCCGTTGCTGCCTCCTAACCAGAAACCCCGTCGACTTCGAACCGACCCAGGCCACAGACGGAGGGGTTAACATATATATAAATAAAGTGTGGTATATTATATTGCTTGTATTTTCAGCCAATTGTTTTTCATTCAAAGTCCCGCCAAGGTGGTTAGCATCGCTGACTATGAATCCATCGGTTCCGTGTTCGAGACCCGGCAAATGCAGCCGGCGCGCGGTAAACGATCATCCTTCCGCACAATTGGTTAGTAGATAAAATAGGTACCCTAGGTGACCTAGTGGTTAAGACGCTGGGATGCTGGTGGTCCGGATTCCCCGTTAAACTGTAAGTCTAAAGTGGAGTGAAAAGCTTAACCTTCGTCAGAATGAACAATTCTGGCATTTTTTTTCTTTCTTGGCATAAAAAGAAATGCTGATTTTGAAGTCATTTTATATAAGAGATGATTAGCAAAAGTAAATAGACACTTTCGGTTTGGCTTTAGAGTAAATGGCTGCTGTTCAGGTCTCTCAAGTTATAGGTAAATTAAATATTATTGTTATAGATTGTTATTGGAATAAATGTGTATTTCTTTTATTATTAGATGCGTAGCACACCCAGCTAATCTTCCTTTTGATCGTGGTTAGGCTAGTTGCATGCTGTTTATTATTTGACCCGGATACCCTATCCTGTATTTTTCACTTATTGTTAATTAAATAAATAATGTGTTTTAATTAGTTCGGGCGATTTAAGGAGAAAGTTTCTCTTGCCTTTAATAAAAAGGAAATTAAAATAAATGGTGCAGCCTGGTAGCCCTGCATATAATTAAATTATATAGGAGTTTCTGGAAACTCATCTATAAATAAATAATTAAAATGGTGGTACCTACCAACTCTCCTTATAGAAATAAATAAATAAGTGGTAACTGCACCTCCAGACCCTCTATATAACAGATGCTGGGCCCCTGGATGCTCATTATGCGTCTGGCTGGAGCCAGGCGAACACCTCTCTCTCTCCTCTTTCTCTCTTAGGTTAGGTATACCCCTTTGGGGGGTGAGGCCGTCCCAACTTCTCCCCCAAAGTGGTTAAGGTGGACTCCCCCAGCTTGCTGGGGGAGTTCCCCTACCAACCTTTTTTTGTCACCCTGTACAGGTTGGCACTGGGGAGTGGGTCTTGCAACAAGGCAGATGGGGTTGGCACTGGCACTCATTGCAACATTTGCAATTGCACTGCACTCGTCCATTTTGTGGTCATACTACTTATGATAATAATTATATCCAATTAGTAGATTTTGGCCTGTAAAACGTGCACGCTTGCTAATGTCAGTTTAGAACTGTATACAACATCTGTTTTTAATACTGAAATTTATCCTCATCTATGAAAACTGTATATATTTGTAAATAAATAAATAAATAAAAGTAATTTTCAAAAATTTTGCACGTTGCTCTAAGTTAAAATTACAGTACAATAAATGTAAAAATATTTGCTGATTAGATGTTCAAAAAATCATTAAAGCGTGTTCAATGATTTACATTCATTGTTTGATGATGTGTATTAAAGCAGAAAAATTGTTAACATCAAATTGAAAACAATTTCACTCGACAGATGACTTCAGAAGAGTTAAAGGAGACAAGTTCTCAGAGCAATTCCTTGGATGGCCGATACTCGACGAACAAAATTTCTGAATTTCAAAGGATGTTCGGACATCTTTGGATGTCGAACGGAGGAGAAGCTATTACGAAGGTATGCTGACATTCCGACAACTACCTACAATTATAGAAAGGCTAAAATCATAGACAGATTCCTGTAGGTTATAGAGTATAGCTTAGATTAGTTACAGTTAAAAGCATATTTTTTTCTGCAGGAAGGAGGAACCAAGGGTAAACAAACGCCCGTAAAAACACACCTCCATATAGAAAGAAGAGAACCAGAAACAAAAAAATGTTACTCTTAAATATTTTTGTAATTTTGAAAAGATTGTGTAGTGTGTAAGATGCATGTATGTGTAGTGAGGAATAGAGGGAGAACAGTGTGTTTGAGAGCATGCTGGACTGCTCACAAGGTAGATGAGACACGGAAAAAGATCAGCAAAGTAGGACAGTGACAGGAGAAACGGGAGTTCCAGCACTCCCTGTCTCCTGCCTAACGTCATCCCCAGGAGTACTTCCCTGGTCGATTGGTGTATACAATCTCCTTACATTAATATTTATCTGTCAATATTTTTGGGCTCATGCACCAACAGTTCACCCACATTGATAGTAATATTATGAAATCAGTCTTTATTGGTAAAAAATATATATTACAGTATTATAAAATATTAAAATAATTCTTAAGAGAACTTATTGTACATTTGTTAACTGCACTATTAATACATAATTTTCCTTTTTAATTTAGCCCTTAAGCTTTAGGCTTTACTTGTCAAGTACGCGAAAAGAGGAAAAAACTGTACCGAGCGTTTCAGTGTAATTACTAAATAATTTTCATGCTAAATGTTTATAAAATAATTCGAGAAAAGAAATTTACATAAGATGCGAGCAAATACGATAAAATTCATCCTCATTGTTTTTCCATTCTACTAATACTAAAGAACTAAAATTTTGTAGCTAAAAATTTAGAATATTTCACTAAGCTGATACGGATGGAAGGTAAGTAATCCATTTTAAAATTAAAGGCTATCCGTACCACTATACTTCCCGGCGCAAAGCCCTGTTTTCATGATGGTGAAAATTGCGTGCCCCAGTGATGTAGTATGCTGCACCGATGCCAAGGGGAGGGATTGGATAATGAGGGTCAAACTGTTTTCCTTGCACTTCATTTCTTGCATCTTTCAGCTCCCCGTGTATTTGCTGTGCATGGAGACACTATACTTCCCGTTTCCCTTCATCTGAAAGTTGAGTCAATGTTGGGGCTGCTGCTCCTTGGTGAGCAACACGCGTCTTTGGTGGAGGCTAGGGGTAAAACAGAAGGTTCGGTGTGGCCCACCTGAAATAATCGGTTCGTCTTGCGTAGGGTAGGGTCAAGTGAGTATTAGCAGTGTCGACACAAAGGAACATTTTTATAGTCACCATGATATAGTTGCCGCTTGCGCCGCCATTCTTAGGATTGCTTCCCAGTCCGATTGAAATTTATTGATGTCGTCTTCCGCAAAGCAGAGCTCTTGCCTTTGGACCTTCTGGCTCTGTGCTAGTACTTCAGTAACTTGCTCGGTCTATTCATCCCTCAACCAGTCTCGCGAAGTCGTTTTCTTTTGTATCTTCTACAGTACTTGGAGAAAACACTGCTGTTTAAAATCGAGAACAGGCAGGTCGCAAAAGTCGAGCGCATCTATAAAAACATAAATTGGTGTCCTTACCTCTATCCCTACCCTGAGGCCATCCCACGGTATGTGCATTTTGTAGTCGTCTCTCCCATGAGGGGAATGACTGTCAGAGACATACGATAAATTTAGGGTGCCAATTTGGGAGGTGAAAATTAATTTTTGCCAATTCCTTCACTGAGGGGTTTTAAAAATATGTTTTTGGATGTGAAGAATTCAAATCTGCTATTATTTTTGTGATTGCTCAACACTTAGCTTGGTAAATCTACGTTTGATTAAAAAGCACATAAATTGCTCTCGGAAAACAACATTTATTAATTTTAGCTTCTCAAAATGTCAGGTAATGCTATAAAAATTTTAGTTTATCTGCATAAAACATATCCTAGTAATCATAAAACATATCCTTGTAATCATAAAACAACATTAGAAAGTAATGACATCAGTAAAAAAAAATATTTAAACAAGTTTCATCAAGTCTTGCTTTGATTCGTTCTTGAACATCAGCCGCCGACTTGCTTCTTGGCCTCTGATATAGCCCTCACGTTTCTCATGTGTATACACCCTGCCTGCTGCCTCTGTGACTTGTTTCACACACCTCTCTATTGACTGAGCATGACAGGGCCATTGTGGAACTTGCATAGGCTTGTCAAAGAACTTCTTTACTTCCGCTGTAGTCAGTTTACATGTCAAAGGAGGTTCAAATACCCCGTCAGACCAGTCTGTCAGCTCCAACACGGAAGAAGCACTGGGGTTGATGGAAGGTGTCTTCCTGGGACGTACAGAAAGATCTCCAAGTGTGTCATCATCTCCACCCCTCATGTCAACAATCTTTTGGACACCAGCTCTCCTCTCCTCACTGTCATCTGAGCACAAGAGTGTCTGGATTATCATTTCGCTGAATGCATACCATGCTGAGCGCTTGATGGTTGGCAAAACAGCATCCACTACAGCCTTCTTTCGAGTGTTTTACTTTGATGTTGAACCAACAGGGGTAGTATACACCAACAATGTATTCCACTATCAGTCTTAAGTTGTTGAGGGTTTTGCCTTTAAGGCCATGTTTTGAAACCCATATGCGACAAAGCCTGTTTGCTGTTGTCAACCACCTTGAATGGCTCACTGGACCAATTTCAAGAAGGGCCAGATCTGTGGGAAGTTCTCCTGTCCTTATGGCCTGTGTGATCCTATACCCGTACCCTTGATCAGTAGAGAGATCCTTTACGACATTGTCACTCAGTGAAGTAAGAGGCTCTCCAATTGAGAGTTTGGTGAATGAAGGATCAATTTCAAGTTCGGTTGCAGTGTCTAGCATCTTGCCAATGTTACCTGTCCACTTGTTGTTACACAAGGTCTTCCCATCTAGTGCTGTGATCAAGTGTCGCAGGGGTAACTCGTTAGTGTGGAGGGCACAAACCAACCAGATCAGCTTACGGCAAAGCTTGACCTCTACCCAATGCATGGAACCACCCTCCCAGCCAGTGTTAACATTTGTAGAATCACCTCCAATGGCCTGCAGGCTTTTATCAATGCCCTTCTTCCTGAAATCTACAAGATTATCAGCAATAACTTCAGCAGGTTTTTTCTCGTTGAACCTTTCTCAGGAGTGAAGTGGTAGAGATATCTTCCACCTGGCTCACTGCACACAGAATAATGCTCTTCTTTGATGATGCTGGGGAACTGACGCTCTGAATTGTCTGCTTTCAGCATAACTTTAGTTGTATCTTGACGGCCGTCAAAGAAGATGCCCTCTTGACTTTATTGTGATCAACTACAAGTCTCTTGTCTTCTTCAGTGATCAAGCCAGCATCCATAAAGGCAGCAGTGGTGATGGCAGCTGTGGCACGCAGGCCAACACCATATCTGATGCTATGCATAGCAACATTAGGTATTTCTAATGTGTTGTACTCTGGCTTTTTATTGGAAGTTGAAGACGTGCTTGGTATTTCTAATGTCACTTCATAACTTCCATCCTTTCCATCTTGAGCATCAGCTATTTGTTCTTCATTTTCATCATCAGAGAAAATTATTTAATTTGATGGCATTGAAACATCCTGCTTACTTGTCTGCTTATATTCAGCAAGCCTTCTTCTTTCGTCTTCTTGCCGCTTCTGCTTTTTGACTTGTCTGTTGTGCTCAGGTTGATCTGGCAAGCCAATCTGATGTGGTCCAATAGAACCAGACTTGTCTCTCTGACCTTTAATGAAAGCAAGTTCCTTCACAGGGATCTTCATCTCCCTAGGGCATGTACAGTTAATGTGAGTTTCGTTTTTGCAACCAGCATCTGCAAGGCAGCCAAATTCAGAGCAGAGAACAATTTTACACTTGCAACTGAGGATGTCAAAAAGCTTGTCAAGTTTTGCAATGAAAGCCTCTTTGACACGTAGCTTTCCTCTCCCAAGAGATATGTTTTTGGCCTGCTCCCAGCTCTCTTGGATCTTGTTTAAGATTGTGACTCGTGAATTTACAACGGGGGCTACAAAAGAACTGTTTGCTCGTTTCCACTTTTCAAGCACTTTAGGGTAAATGTCCTTTGCAAGACTGGCTGCTGGGTAGTTTCTCACATCCTCACCACTTTGTTCTCTTAGCAGTAGCCCATATTTCAGAACGTCTCGCAGAGTTGGGAGTTCAGAGGGCAACAACTCTCTACCAGTTCCAATTAGGTTGCTCATATGTGTGAATGTCCCGTCTTGTCCTCCTTTTAGAAGCCATTGTAGGTCAATTCCCACTGGTTAGGATGGTAGCGCTGACGGACAAGTAATCTTCAGCACACTGATGAATATGTTTCAACCTGTGAAATAAACAAAAACAGCAGTGCATTATATATACAGCATATATAATTATTAATATAATAATTATTATATAATTCCACAAAAAGTCAAAAAAGTCACTATTTTTATGTAGCTTCTTACCAAGCAAAACTAAATTATATTAAATTAACAAAAATATCTTTAGAATTCCTAAGTCATGCTGCAACTTTTTAGCACCCCTCATATTTGGAATTTGAAAGTTGAAAAATTCGACACACCCTAATACAATATGCTCTTTGTACCTTCCTCCGAATGGTCCAGTTTCTCGAGACGATTTAATTCACCAACTTCGCCGTCCATTTCCCAACTCAGCTACCTTAATGGGCGTAATTCCCTCTGAGATAATTGCTTGACCAACACGAGGGGACTTTGCCGGCGTCATTAGTAGAAGATTTAAACTTAGAATTCTTAACACCAGTGAATTGACTCACTTTCATATACATACTGGTTTCTTCGCAGCTATCGACTTCTGTTGGATTTTACTTGGGGGAAGGTCAGTGACCTTCATGGCAGCGACCACTTTCCCATTTGTTTCCATCCGGCTGGGATCCAACCTCCCCCTCGTGTCCCTCGTTGGCACTTCGGCAAAGCTGAGTGGTGACTGTTTAAGAACTTCACAACTATGTCCTCAGCTGTGGGGGAGTTCTCGTGTGTTGAGGAAGCTGTGAAAACTTTTAGTTCCACTCTTCATGCTGCGGGTCTTCAGTCTGTATGTTGAGCAACTGAAACACACCCAATCCCATGTTGGTCCGATGACTGCCGCATGGCTAGCCAGTTGACGAGTGCTGTGTACACACCTTACCGTCCTCATAAAAGGGATCATTATCCGGTCCTCTTTCGTTAAGCGAGGGCTTGTGCCTATCGAATAATATACCTATTGAATGATGTACTCCAAGCCGTCTGCGAGTTCTGAAAGTGGATGGTGTCTCAGTTGCCGAGTCTGGTATTGCGGTAGACCTGTTTTCCTCCACCTTTACCGATGGGTTGAGTCGGGATGGAGTGTCCTCCTTGTTCGACAAACACCGCCGAATGTAAGAATCGCGGGCTTTGAACTTCCCGGGATTGATTGATTGGTTGAAAGTAACACCTCTGGCGTCGTTGCAAAATCAGTCATTGACGCAGAATATACAAATTAATTAAGGTTAAAAGTTAAATAACAAAATTATGAGAATGGAGAAGGAATAAAGAGAAAATGAGGAAAAGTAAAAAATGAGGGTAAAATAACTAATTCCTGTCCTATCCAATCCTATACCAATGATTCCACCCTTCACTTCTCCGCCCGTTTCACAAAGCCGCCTCGCTTTTCTGTAAGGCTTTCAATCCATACTCTCTACTTGTTCTTGTTTTCATTTATTCACAGAACATTATAAACAGGCAAACTAACTCAAATTAACTAGTCTAACTGGTGTCTTTGTTGACTTAAAATTACTCATATTGCCATATTTGAAGGTTGGTTTAACCTTGTCACATACAGGGTGTTTCACAACCGGTCTGCCATACTTTAGAGGGTGATTTGGGGGTGATATCGAGTAAAAAAGTTAATATAACATCGGTGCTATTTCCAACTATTGCGGAGCTACGGACGTTTTAAGGTGCACGGAAAAAAATAAACGAGTATTAATGTGATGTGTTTATTGCTACATTTTATGAGATACACCTTATAAATGTTCAAACTGTCCGCCTCGGTTTTCAATGCACAGCCTTTCTCGTTCCAAACAAGAGTACACTGCCCATTGAATCATTTCGGGGTGTTCTCGTATGCAAGCAGCAGCATCCATAATCCTACGCAAGAGTTCCTCTCTCGTTTGTACTTTGGTCTTGTGGACCATCTCTTTCATAAGGCCCAATAAAATGAAATCTAACGGGGTTAGGTCCGGAGATCTCGGGGACCATGATATTGGACCAGCACGACCACTCCAACGATTCCCGTACCACTGATTCAAGTAATCCGTAACATGACGATCAAAATGTGGTGGCGCCCCATCGTGCTGAAAGAACATCCTGTGCCTTGTCTCCAAGGGCACTTCCTTCACCAAAAGCGGCAATTCGTTCGTCATGAAGTTCAGATAAATATCAGCAGGTAGTCGTCGTTCCAAAACGAACGGTCCAATCAGCTGATCTCCAATTACACCGCACGAAACATTCACCGAGAAACGATGTTGAAAGTTTCATTCAACGATACCGTGGGGATTATCGGCGGACCACAAGTGTGAATTTCGTCTTTTGTTAATTCCATCCCGAATGAATTGAGCTTCATCAATACACAGCATGCGATTAAGAATTTGGCGATGCATAACCATCCACTGGCAAAATTGACCACGTTTATCGTAATCATCTGGTTGAAGAGCTTGCACAGATT
The DNA here is from genome assembly GCA_023014485.1 of Bathynomus jamesi. Lineage (NCBI taxonomy): Eukaryota > Metazoa > Arthropoda > Malacostraca > Isopoda > Cirolanidae > Bathynomus > Bathynomus jamesi. The sequence continues at coordinate 1,029,554 of JAJOZX010000207.1, read as the reverse complement.
GCAAATGATAGGGATACAAACCCTCATCATGTATGGTTCGCCATACACGCGCTGCGGATTCACCAATTCGTCTAGAAATTCTTCGAACACTGGTGGTTGGGCTACGTTGTACTAGGTCCAGTATGCGCTCCTCCACAGCAACAGGCCGTCGTGCTACATGTTCTTGGTTACGTGGAACAATTGTCCCTGTTTCCCTTAATCTCTGGTGTGTGTCACTAAATACTTGCCTGTTCGGTATTCGGAGGTTCGAAAAACGTCTTTGATATTCCTCAACTGCCACTCTGCTGTTACCACCACAGAATCCAAAAGTGAAATGGATATCAGCGTATTCAGCGGGTGTGAACTGTTCATTCATTTTGATTGTTCACCTTAGCGCAACACAGTGTCTCGTACTACAGATCAGAACCAACTGAAAGAAAAAACTGAGAATTAGTAGTGGTAACTTCATTAACCGAAACTACCACCAGTGCTGCCATCTATCGAATTACACACAAGTAGGGATTTGTTGTTTGCACATCTTAGAGCGTCTGTAGCTCCGCAACGGTTGGAAATAGCACCTATGTTGTAATAACTTTTTTACTCGATATCACCCCCCAAAATATGGCAGACCGGTTGTGAAACACCATGTATATTAGGGAGCATCATGCTCATTGACGCGCGAATTTCAAGATTGGCAGTATGTATTCCTATGTAAAATTAAATTTTAGGAGAGGTTTGTTTTCTTGAACTTTTGCTAAAAATCATTAAGTGTTCAAATTTCCACTTTTTCTTTTTCTGGTCATGTACAGAACAGCTGTGCAGGACATACACTGTCGTGGGAGTAAAATTAAGCTCGTGAGTGATCGTTAGGTATCGGACCTATGTCTCGGATACGAGTTTAGGGCATTCGAGATGGATTATAGAAACAAGATATTGTGGCCTAATGATAATTTGAAGGGATGTACACTGTAAATGAATTAGGCCTGCAGTAAGAGAATTTAGTTATCACAAAATGAATGGCGGTACCGTATTTATCTGAATTATAGGATTGCACACAATAGTAGATGTTATGCGGAATTACGGCTTCTGATTGACACTTGACTTGGGAAATAGGCCTACTGCGTCATTTAATGAGAGTCAGTTGGAAACGCTTAATTACTCACTTTGGGAGTATAGGCTACTTTTCGGCGGTAGGCTGGTGTAGGCTTCACAAGTTACTTAGAAAAGATGCGCTTAACTTACCGGGACGATGAAAACCTCTTGTTGAATATGTGTTGAGAATGAAACCTGTTGCTGTAGACTCGCGGTGTCGTTGACCGTCCTCTCGCAGCGGGTAGACTAAACGTGGGTCGTGTTGTTGCCTCTTGAGATGCCGGATTGCCTGAAGAGGATCTTGTAGGCGTAGGCCCGGTTGTGGTGGATAGGCTGAAGAGGATCTTGTAGGCGTAGGCGGGCCCGAAGATGATCGGGCCTACTAGATTCTTGTTGACGGCAGTTTTCAGGAAGCGTTGAAAACTGACCAGAGGTAGAGTGATTGGAGTTGTAGCTTCAATGCCGAGACATGTGATGTTCCTTGAGGATGTCTTCTCGTAGCGTTGCTTTGCCGGTGGTCCTCGAGGATGTTTGATAACCGGTTGAGGGGTTATTAGACTAAGGGAAATGCCTGTTGCAGTTGTGGTTTGCAAGTGATGCTTCGTTTCTTGAATGGGAATGTTGAAGTGAGCCTTGGTCATCAGCCGGCTAAAGCTGATGCTTGGAGACTGCGTGTGGAGTAGTCTTACGAATGGACGCACGAAAGTGAGATCGAGTGCCAGTGAACTGCGCCTTATATAACCTTGGGAAACTTCGAATCCCTCAGTTCGAGGCTAGCGTCATTGCTTGAAACCGTCTTGAGTTTTCTTTGTTCCTTGACACCACGTGTGTTTTAAGAATGTTCAAAAGTGGCGGTGAAATGAATTCCTATGGCTGTTCTTTCTCTGTTTTCTATCTGTAGTTGTCTGTTCCGCTACAAGTATCTCTATAACTCTCTGGGGCGGTTGTCCCTTTGGATGCAACCGACTGACTTGAACTGCTATCAAGTATCTCTATAAACTATAAACTATCTCTTTCTCTATCCAAGAAATACAAAAATAATGCACAATTTGTGCATTATAATAATGCACAATAATTGCACAATAGTTGCAAGTCAATTCAATTCAATAATTTGAAAAAATGTTAAACAAAAATAAAAAATTTAAACATTTCACTCGAATGTACGCGAAGGTACGGTAATATTATGTAGGGCCTAAATAAAATAAAATTATTCTATACTAACTATAATAGTGAAAATAACTCAGTTTCAATAAAAAGAAATGTATCACTGATGTAGTGAATGTTTACTGTGTTTCTTGTTAATTCTGGCTTGATACTCATTATTAACTGTTAATAATACTGACTTCTCAAATGTTTAGAGATTACTTTAAAAAAAAAGATCTGTACTTAAGATTCCTACGGTGAAATCCTTGAAGACGTGTCCTGAAGACGTGTCTTGCTGGCTACTTGTTCCTGGATGAAGAATGGGCCAGTTGTTCTATTTCCAGGGACTGGAAGACGACGAATCCTGGGGCAGGGTCGCCAGTTTGTTAATCCTTCCGTCTATGGCCTTGGTTGGTTCGAAGTCGACGGGGGTTCTGGTTAGGTGGCAGCAACGGATTTGGTTACTCGCAGTAGTTTCTTCTATACTACTCTCCGAGTTCTTCTTATAGTGAATCCGAGGATTCTGTAGAGCTCTCTAAAGGTTCCCCGATTCTTCTTCTAACGTATCGGGAAATTATTTTTCTCGATTTTAATGACTAAGTTCTCTGACGAGAGCAAGGCTCGAAGGAGAAGATAAAGACTTACTGTAATTTACTGCTAAAATGTACAGGTAGTGCTCAGCCTCTATGTCTAATTCTGAATTTACAGGGGGAGGTTCGACCGCTTTCAACCATGGCTCAGGTCAGGATTTAAAAGTGAGGAGGCCCTCGGCTTCCTCGAGGAGGGCTCCGACCTCCTCGCTGAAGGGTTGCTAAGACGGGAGTGACTGAATTTACAATACAAGGATTAAATAAGTAAATTTTGGGGGAGTACAGTTGAAGGTTAAGTTTTCCCTTTAACTGGAGATCTAAACAGTTCTTGGAAGTTAAGCATGATTTAAACACATCAGAATTTTGAATGATTCCAAAATAAAACGAAAAAATAAATAACAAAAAAATAATAATAATATCGCCGAGTATACATTCCTAAATGGCGATATAATGTCGTAGTAGTACATTAAGTACAATCCCAAGTACATCACTGAGTACATTGTAATTCTGGTTTATTACAAATATGATTATAATTACCAATTAATTCACTTGCTTATTATTGTTAATTACAGTTTCATTAAAGTACATTAATTACATCATATTTAATTATTACAGTTAATTACAATTAAACACAGTTGACTATAGTTTTACAGTGTTTCATATTTATAGACAATTAGGACGTTAGGAGTATAACATAAAGTACATGGGCACATACGGTATATATATATATATATATATATATATATATAATATATATATATACATAACAAATAATAATGTTTTATAAATTAGAAGCAAGCAAGAGAGGAGATTTCGTATTCAGATGCCCGGTTTTGGCGTCGTCATCGGAATTCGAACACTTGCGTCAGCATGAACAAGTATCTTGCGAGAGGTTAAATAATTTAACGAAAAAAATAAAAAGAATACATGTGGCCGTATTTACATGTACGTAATCATGACTATCAGCGGACATGTACGAGTGCATAAATATATATTAAGTATTATACACATATCGGTAATCACACAATAGGTTGTGTGCGTAATAGAGACTGACACGAGTAAACGGACTGATATGTCAATAGGGCATAGATAGACAATAAAAGATAATGGAAGTAAAAGATAATGGAAATAAAAAATAATGGAAATAAAAGATAGCGGTCAAGAAAGGAAATGGACGTATGAATGAACAACATATAAATAATAATATTATCTTAAAGAATTTACAATACATTGAATACTAAAGATATGATTCAGTAATCAAGGTATGGAAAATGTGAAGGGAATTAAGTTACTTTATGATGTTATCGTTATTCAAATTATGCCATACGTCAATTCATAATTAATACGCCATAGTTATTTAATTCCTACGTAAAGTACAAGTCATTATTGGGAGAAATTAGAGGAAACGAATTAGAGAGATACAGTAATGAAGGGTTTACAGCCACTGCACAAGAGTGGGTGGAACTATTAATTAAATATATATACTTATACAAGTATACAGTAAATATTAAGGAATATTAAACAAAAATGAAACAATTCACGAATTATTTGGCAAAAAATAGAAAGCAAATAAATTTTTTATTCAAACTCGCGTTAGGCGATTTTGGTCCTTATATAAAAATGAATATTTGAATATAAATATTATATAAATATAAGTACTGTATGAATATAATGAATATAAGGATTTATATAAAGATTATATAAATACACGGATTAGGTAAACATTTGGATTATATGAATAAAAATATATAAGAATATACAGGATTATATAAATATACAAATTATATAAACATACGAAGTATATAAATGGATATAAGAATTACATAAATGAATATAAGAATCATACGAATTGATCTAAGAATTACACGAATGAATATAAAAATATATGAACGTAGGAATTATTCATTGTTCATTTTTACACACGCACACACACACACACATATATATATATATTATTTATATATATAAGTGAGAAGTGATCAGTCTTTCCTTGTGAACACACGTGTTTTATCGAGTGCCCAGTGTTACCAATTGAATAAGTGGTTTGCGTTGAAATGTCTTTAAAAAAAATAGTGTTTGGTGCATTCTTAACTAAATTACCTCGTGTTACGAATCAGTAGCGTGTAGCGTCATGAGCGATCTGCAGGCACATTTCAGGTTTTGTACAATCAACCTTGCTGATTTCAGAAAGGAAATAAAAAAAATTCTGCAACAAGCAGAACACCTCCTTTTTCGCATGTAAAAAATACAAAATTCTTGTTAATTACAGTTGGCAACACTGACTGACATGGTACTTCTGGCAGCTTTCTAATTATTCTCAGTGAGTCATCCCCTGGAATTTCTTAGTTCTACGCTAGCTCGCTTGAGAGAAACAAGTGTTTTTTCTGTGGATGGGGTGTTCAAAAACCCAAAGGTTTTGTGATATATACATTATACACATTTCTTTGTTTTGTTGTGTTTTACATTGTTTATAAGTTTGTTATATGTCTTAGGGTGTATATATACAGGGTGTTTCAGGAGGAAAGGTCAATACTTCGGGAGGTGATAGCATCGGTCATTGTGAGAAAAAAGTTCATATGAACATGTGTCTAATTCTGAATGGTTACGGAGATAGAGCTGTTTGAATCTGATGCGCGCGCAGCTCTTCCTCCCCCTTCCCTCCCCTATAACCTTGAACCATGTAAGTTGTAATGTAAGCATGTAACATAAGCCAATCGACAGCTGACTGTTGTGAGTGACATTGTTTGGTGTTTGAAGCAGTGTTAAGAATGCCACACACCTTCACACATGCCAAATATGCAGATATGATGTATGGCTACGGTTTTTGCGATGGAAGTGCAACAGCTGCTGTTGCAGAATACCATCGACGGTTTCCGAACCGCAGAATTCCGGATCGAAGAGTGTTTACCAGGGTTTTCAACACTGCGTGAGATTGGTACACTTCCCAGCGCTCATGTTTCATCTGAACGTGAAGGTCAACAAGATGTGGATGAAGTGGAAAACATTCTTCAGTTGGTAGAGCGTAGTCCTACTACTAGCTCACGAAGAATTTCTACACGTCTCGGTGTACCACACACAAGAGTATGGCGAACATTACGTGAGGAAAGCTCGCACCCATATCATGTACAGCGTGTACAACACCTTCAACCAGGAGACGCTGCCATGCGACTGGAATTTTGTCATTGGGTAAATGATAATCGCTGATTGCTTCGATTAATACTATTCACCGATGAAGCTACTTTCACCCGTGACGGTATCAACATCACTCGTAACTCATCGATGGTCAGACGAAAATCCAAATGCCACTGTGGAAACAAATTTTCAACATCGCTTCTCTGCCAATGTGTGGTGCGGTATCATCGATGATCAGTTGATTGGCCCTATTACTTTAGAGAATCGTCTTACAGGACAAAGTTACCTAGAATTTCTGCAAAATGAATTGCCAGGACTATTGGAGGATGTTCCTTTGGCTACACGCGCTGGTATGTACTTTCAGCATGACGGAGCTCCTCCACATTCTACCCGTCTGGTGATGCAATACCTAAATCAAACTTTCCCTGGTCGATGGATCGGCCGCGGTGGTCCCTTTCAATGGCCACCAAGGTCTCCAGACCTCTCCGTTAGATTATTGTTTGTGGGGATGGATGAAAAGTGAAGTTTACAAAAGAAAGGTGGATACACGAGACGAATTGCTCGTGCGCATTTTGGATGCTGCTGCCCGCATAAAGGAACGTCAAGATCAACTCAGACGAACAACACGCGATCTTCGCACACGAGTTGCAAAGTGCACCGAGGTTGACGGCGGGATTTTCAAAAACGTATTGTAAACTGTAACAAATTTGTCATTTCTATATCTGATACCATTCAAAATGCCAATGTTTAAACATTAAATGTTAGAAACAGTAATTGGTTTCTCTTTCTTGATTACCATTAACAATGCTTTTGTATTTGTAGATTCAAACAGCTCTATCTCCGTAACCATTCAGAATTAGACACATGTTCATATGAACTTTTTCTCACAATGACGGATACTATCACTTCCCGAAGTACTGACCTTTCCTCCTGAAACACCCTCTATACCTATGGATATTTATATACATAATACATGTGTGTGTGCAGTATATATATATATATTGGTAAGCTTGTTTACCAGTAAACCAAGCCTTATACAGTAGAATCCACTTATTATAATCACTTTGGGACGCAGCTATATTGCTAATAATAACCGACTGATAACATAAAGCGGTGTATGTTAAAACAGAAAAGTTAAAATAGTTAAAAGGCAGTAATAAAACAATTTAAAAAATTCATACCTTTAATATTTACTGTCGAAATTCATCTAGTGTTGTTTGCCTGCGGTTTGTTTGCAGTAAGTCATTAATAAAGCGCTCATAATCATAATGCTTTTGAAATTCAGCAGATCGGTGTTGCACGCCGCGACGAAGTATTTGCAGAGCTTCTCGCATCTGAGCGTTTGTTGGAGGGTCTTCTGGACTATCTTCTTGTTTAGTGTCTTCATTCTCTTCCCTTTCTTCAGCCAATTCAGAGCCTGCTTCAGTAACAGCTTGGCATGTTTCTGATGATGTCATGGTAGCTGCCACTTGAATTTCCTCATGAATGGCCAACCAGCTTTTAAAATCTTCTTCTGACATACCATCTGGGGGTTTCTCCATGATTTCCTCTTCAATAGCATCGGGTTCTTCATTTGGAGATGTTTCCGTGCTCTTCTTAAAGAAGCCACCCTTTGTGAAACAGTTTTCAATGGTTCTCTCAGTCACTTGTTTCCATGACATTGTTATAAGATGTAGGGCATTTTATGAGTCATTTTAAGATTCTGATAACTATAACCGAAACTGATTACTATAAGCGAAGGTTTTATAATGTAATTTAACCTCGATGCTTTGGGACTGTTAATTCTGATAACATTAGGCGATTGATAACAATATCGGTGATTGCAATAAACGGATTCTACTGTGTATATACATATACACTCATAATCATATATATTTTTTATTTATACGTTTGTGTTTTTTTTTGTGTTCCTATGTGATACTTGTTGAGTTTTGCTGGTACAATGAGCACGCAAAGAACATGGGGATCTGCCAGCCACATTGTCTTTGGTTCTCCACTATCAGAGCGTCCTCTGTCTGAACTTCCAACCCGTATACAAGTTGCAAGGCATTTCCTCTTCTTGAATGAGAACAAGTACACCAGCAACAGGGAGATTCTTCCGGAGGTATGCCAAACACTTATTGACCTTTGGAATCGTGCTAACATTCCATCACAGCCAATCAAGAATGTGAAGACCAAGCTGCTCCGATTGATGGACAAAGGCTCACAAGCATCGAAGCAAGGCAAGCAGGCCACAAAAACCAAGAAGTTCGAGGAAAGCCTGAATCAATTGTTTGACATAGCTGTCTGCCAATGCGATGATCTGTCTGCATGCCACTGTGAAAAAGAAATGAAAGTTCCACGACGAGAGCATACCTTTCTGATCGACCAGAGAACCACGCGGATCATGCAGATCAGTCGGGTGGATACGAATGTGACTCAGGTGATGGAAAGAAGGAAGTCAAGAGAGGATCGGATGCAAGAAAGACAAGAAGAAGAGAATAGAAGAAAAACGGAACGGCAAGAGGTAACATCCTCTGCAGATGTGGTCGAATCAGCTCAAGCAGAAGCAGACCAGTGGTGAAAGTGTTGGTGATGAGTGGATGGGTGACAGTGCCCAGGAGGACAGGAACATCACACCGATTCCCACTGTTGCTTTGGAAGCTGACCGGTATGGTGTATCGAACAGGGCTGCTGCAGCTATCAGCACTGCAACATTGGTTGACTATGGCATCATTAGTTCTGATGATCAGAAAAACGTAATTGACCACCACAAAGTATGGAGAGCACGGCAGAAAGTACGGAGGGATCTGAAGGAAGCAGTAACTTACCACGATGTGGAAATTACTGCTTTATTTTTTGATGGGCGGAAAGACATCACATTTATCAAAGAGAAAAAGGGGAACAAATGGTACAGCACAAAGAAAGTTGAGGAGAGCCTGGAACCTTCTATCTAAGCCATCTGACACTGGAACGAGGAACTGGCACTGTCATTGCGGATGGACTTCAAAATGCGATTGAAGAAATGGGTATTGCAGACAAGATAATTGCAGTGGGAGCCGACAGCACAGCCACAAACACAGGGCACAGAAGTGGAGCAATACACCTGCTAGAGTGCCGCCTGGGTCGCCCTTTGCACTGGTTCATCTGTAGTCTGCATTTAAATGAACTCCCACTGCGCCACTTGTGCAAGGAACTCATCGGCCCAACAGAATCTGCAACTCAATGGAAAGAACCAATTGGCAAAGTTTTGGCCACATGTGAAAGTTTGCCACTTTCTTCTAGAGGAATTCAATGTATTGCTGATGGCCACACACTCCCGGATGTTGACCTTACTGAACTGAATCGTGACCAAGCCTACCTCTACAGAATGATGAAAGCGATAAGGACTGGTGTCATTAATGAAGATCTACGAGAGAAGCCTGGACCAATCTCCCATGCAAGATGGATTACAACCGCCAGCAGAATTTGTCGGCTATATGTAGCGATGGCGCAGCCAAGTGATGAACTGTATTCACTCACACAGTTTGTCGTGTGCCACTATTGACCCATGTGGTTTAGCATCAAGTGCCATCCAAGGTGCACAGATGGCCCAAAATATTTCCTGGAGCAAATCAAGCTGCTACGATTACTGCCACCAGCTAGCAAGACTGTCACATGGCCTGTGATCCAAAGAAATGCATATTGGACTCACCCTGAAAATGTTCTACTGGCAATGCTTGCAGATGCAGATCAAGCAACCCTGAAATTGGCCATCGATGTAATCAAGACCATTCGACGAGCTCCCAAACTTGCTCAACAGCAAGTCAGAGAATTTCGGCCACCAAAGATCAAACAAAGTGCTCAGAATTTGAAAGATTTACTTCCACCAGTGGAGGAGTGCACAATGGAACCACCACTCACGAAGCAGTTTTCTCTCGAACAACTCGATAAGATCACTCCCAAGATGTAGAACGCTGTGTTAGGGTGGTAACTGAAGCGTCTGGGGCAGTGTATGGAAAGGATTCAAGAGATGGTTACATTAGAGCAGTACTTAAATCCCACGACTTTATGCCGTCATTCAAAACTAAACAAGATTTTAATGTATCATTTACTAAATAAAACTATCTAGTCTACCTACCTACCTACCTACAGTGTATATGTTTATTCCAAAAATAAATTTTTCTATTTTTCCTGAAAAGCAGTATATTGTAAGGGGTCAAATGATAGCTCAAACCCTAGGAAAGCAAGTGTCCAAAAGTTATGGGTAACTAGCAATTTTCACGATTTTCACATGCGAAAAAGGAGGTGTTGCACTTATCACAAAAAAATTTTGTTTTCATTTTTGAATTTAGGGAGGTCAATTGTACAAAACCTGAAATGTGTCTCTTGATCCGTTACACTTTTCCCAATGACGCTACACGCTACTAATCAGTCATTGACGAATATATTTCATTTATTGACTTTATTCATTACTACATTATTTGATTAAACCAAGGCTAGTGCACGTGGCTTGCCTTGTTTGTTTTTCGAATCTATTAGGAAACGAGGTTTAATAAGGTTCATTTTGCCTTTTGTTTTTCGAATCTATTAGAAAACGAGGTTTAATAAGGTTCATTTTTTCCTTCGATGGGGTTCATCAGGTGGAGTGTGGTCACCCGCCCTGGGAAAAAGGAAAAAAAGGAAACAAAAAACTCAGTCGAATAGCGGACAGATAAGTTTTATTTATACTTTTTCTTTTACAGATCCTTCGTCGGTAGCTTAATTAAGGATATATTCATTTAGTATAAATTTGTTACAATAACCTATTTCTGCATTTCGAGAACATTTTTGCGGGCTTGCGCAGGTGACGGCACAATAAGCACGCGGCAGACCTACGCTGTAATTTATTAATTTCCAAACGCTCGTTTATTGTTTTTTGTTTTTAATTAATTAATAACATGGCACCCCCGTCAAGTACTTACAGTCGCTGTGAAGGCAAATTTGCTGCTTACGCGTTTACTTTGGCTAATAATAATGAACAGTTAGTTTGCCGGTGGTGCTCAAGCATGGAAGTGCTGAGGAACGAGTTACAACGTGAGAGGGAGGCCAGAGTGAGGCTTGAAGAAAGGGTGATGCTCCTGACGGCAAAATTAGAATCCCTTGAGACTTCAGTTACGACCCGCCCTGCCTCAGTTTCTACTAATATAAATAGTACTAATAGCCGTCTCCCTTCCCCTAGTTCCCAACCCTTCGTTGAAGTGCGTAATGGAGCCCCATTGAGAAAACCTAAGACTTGTCTAAAAGTAGTAACAAACAATAAGTTTTCTGTTTTAGGTTTCGAAGATGCTAATGAACCGGAAATACGACTCGTTGGCGGTTTCCATTGTTCGAGGGCAGCTCGAGGAATTCTGTGGGAGAAACCCTCGTCGTAGGCGCCGTTACTGCTACCCTGGTGCAAGGGTGGAGGAGAGAGCTAATAGTGTAGATAATTTTACAGACGGAACCTCTGAGGACACAACGTATGTTATTCATGTCGGTACTAGTAATGTTTTAAATTGTAGATCGGAAGAGCTACTGCCGAAGTACAGGGACTTAATAGAGCGACTAAAGGAAAAAACTAATAAGATTGTTTTAACAGGTATACTTCCTCAAATTATCCAACGTAGCGATTTCTACAGCAAGGCGACCAATATCAATAATAACCTAAAGTCTCTTTGCCAACGGGAAGGAGTGCATTTTGCGAATTTTTGGAAGTTTCTACGGCAGTAGGGGCTTGTTCCTCGGAGATGGACTTCATCTTAATAACGTTGAAGCTGTACGTTTAGGAAGACTATTTTATAATACTGTCTCTTCTTTTCAGGCTGCCGTAACTCGAACGGTCCTGGCGTAATTTCCTCAAATTTCCCTTGTGCTCGCGAACGTATCGCAATTACAAACAATATGAAGGTTCTGTCCTTAAATGCTCGTAGCCTACGAAATAAAATAAACGAATTTTTTTCTTTAATTGCTTGTAAAGACTATGATTTAATTGCGATAAATGAATCGTGGCTTAGCACTGAAACACGTGACTTTGTAGGCAAGTAACAAATTAGAGGTTATAGGCTTTTTGTTAAAAACAGAATAGGTAGGCGAGGAGGCGGTGTTATGTTGTATATCAAAGATAATATTGCGAACGTTATAGAAGTAAAGCACACAATTCCAGAACCGAGAGATTCGACTATAGCAGAACTTAAATTGAACGATTTCAAACTTCTTGTTGCGGTTATTTATAGGCCCCCTAATCAAACAGCTGATACGGACGAAGCGTTATATCGTGAACTAAAGAGAATAATAGGTAGTGAGCAGGCCTTAGTTATGGGTGACTTTAATTGCGCCAACGTGAATTACGATACAATGCAGGGAGACGCGGAAGGTAATCGTTTAGTTAATTTTCTCGAGGATAGCTAATAAAAAAGGCCAAGCGCGAATTTGAAATCTCCATAGCTCGTGACGGCAAAGAAAACTCCAACAATAGGAATCCAGTAAAAAGTGTCTTGGGGTCGTTGAAATTTTTTAACGGAGATCTTGTTTCTGAAAACAAGCAAATGGCACCTTACTACACGAATTTTTTACGTCAATTTTTACTTATAAAAGATGTAACGAATATCCCTACGGTCATAGACAATACCTTTTGATAATGGCAATACTTTGGATAATATTGTGGTTAGTGAAAGAGAGGTAATGCGCTATATTGATAAAATGAAAATGCGTAAATCACCGGGGCCGGATTCCATATATCCCATACAACTAAAAGAAAGCATTGTTGTCCCGCTAACAAAGATTTTTAATGCGTCTATTTCTGAGGGGTGCGTACCAGATAATTTCAAGTTAGCAAATGTAACACCTATCTTTAAGAAAGGCGATAAAGGTGCGGCGAGAAATTATAGGCCAATCAGTTTAACGTCTGTTGTAGGTAAGCTATTGGAATTAATAATTAAGGATCGTATAGTCGAACACTTAGAATTGCATAACTTGATTAGAAATACGCCGCACGGTTTTAGGCGAAACAAATCTTGCTTAACTAATCTTTTAGAATTTTTTCAAAGCGTGGTTGAAGTTTACGATAGTCATCGCGCGGTTGATGTAGTGTATTTAGATTTTCAAAAAGCGTTTGACACCGTACCGCACAAAACTCATTGAAAAAACCAAGGCTCATGGAATCAGGGGTGTAGTAATAAATTGGATAGAAGAGTGGTTGCGAGGTAGGAAACAGAGGGTAGTTGTTGATGGAGCAGAGTTGTCTTGGTCTAATGTAGCGAGTGGCGTTCCTCAGGAGTCTGTATTGGGCCCCTTGCTTTTTCTTATATATATTAACGATTTAGATGACGGCCTAGTCAGTACGGTTTCAAAGTTTGCAGATGACACGAAGTTGGGTGGTAGGGCGATTAATGACGAAGATAGAGGTAAAATCCAGGAAGATCTGAATAAAATCGTTGATTGGTCAGTCACACGGCAAATGAGATTTAACGTCGATAAGTGCAAAATTTTACGTATAGGTTCGCGCAACGGTAATTTTGCGTATAGTATGTCAGGGAAGGTGTTAACAAGCGTAGAGCAGGAAAAAGATTTAGGAGTTTTTGTCACTGGTGATTTAAAAGTGGCGAAAGTACAGCCGTGGTCAATAAAGCGAACAAAGTGCTTGGTTTTATAGCTCGGAATTTTTAGTACAAATCACGCGATATTATTGTTCCTCTTTATAAATCATTAGTTAAACCCCATTTGGAGTACGTGATCCAATTTTGGAATCAGCATATGCGAAGAGATATAGACAAAATCGAAAGAGTTCAAAGACGAGCAACTAAGATGATTCCGTCGCTTAGGTCGAAGTCGTACGAGGATAGGCTTAAGGAATTAAAATTGACTACACTCGAGACTAGGAGGCTAAGGGGTAATCTAATTCAGGTTTTCAAAATTATGAATGGGTTCGATAACGTAGAGATAGCTTTTCGAAATATCTCAATATAATAGGACTAGAAATAACGGTTGTAAGTTGAAAAGTAGAAGGTTCGAGACAGCAGTTGCCAAAAACTTTTTTACGCATCAAATAGTAAATAGGTGGAATAGTTTGCCAGTAGAAGTAATTAGTAGCACGTCTATAAACATGTTTAAAAATCGATTAGACGCATATGTTGATAGATTGGGTATAATTTAAGGTAGTAAAATTAAAGCCTTGTGGTTCGGAACCCACGTAAAATTGTAGGTCCTCTCCGCCACCACGGAGGACATGCACAATACACAATTACGAACACAGTTAGGTAGACCAGCCATGAGTGGATCCTAGGGTCTTTGTTGGTCTGAAACATTATAATATTACATTTTATATATACACACACACACACACACACACACACACACACACGCACATATATTATATAATATATATATATATAGGGGTTGGACAGAATAATGGAAACACTCGCATTTTCAGTACTGTATTTTCTGATATCATTAATGGCGTTATGTACTTTATTAAAGTAATATGTAACTACATATAATATCGAGAACATCTATTTTAATATGGTCATATTGGTTTTTCATGTTCTTTTAAAATAAATAAAAATATAGCGCTTCGAAAAGATGTTACTACCTGTGAAAGGGGCATGATAGTAGGAGCCCGTTTGGTTGGTGTTTCAGTAATAAAAGTCACATGATTGCTCCTGTATCTCGAGAAACAGTCCTCAAGGTTATGAATATATGCAAAAATAATAAAAGAACATCAAATAAAGAATATAGTGAGCGTAAAGCAACACTGAAAGAATGCGACAGAAGAACCTTATATGATAATTATGAGCTCTGAAGAATCAGTCAAAGACTGTTGCACCAAAAACATTTTTGTTCAAAATTTAACAATAGTCCGCAAAGACCAGTGTCAGTCATAACTATGTTATGGGAACTGTAGTAAGCCTATTTTAACACCAACCAGTACCAAAATTCTCATGAATTTGGAGTTGGGGAGAATAATGGGAACAATTCTGTGCGTATGTGGTGTAGTTTTTTTTTAATTTCTTTCCATGTATTCACAACTATGGGACTGTTCCTCAAGGTGAAGGGACAATCACGCGACTTTTGATATTGAAACATCAGCCAAACGGGCTCCTACTATCATGCCCCTTTCATAGTCAGTAACATTTTTTCCAAGCGCCATATTTTTATTTATTCTACAAGAATATGAAAAACCAATATGAACATATTAAAACGGAAGATGTTCTCAATATTATATGCAGTTACGTATTACTTTGATAAAGTAAAGGGTGTCAGGAAATGATTGCCCCCCCCCCCCCCCCCTGTACAGAAGAAACTGAAAGGAATAGAAAAAAAACAGACAAAACCACGCGAAAGAGCGTTTAATTTTGAATAAAAAACACTTGTTTTAATATCGGGTGTTGCCCCCATTTGCAGCTCTGACGGCCATTAATCGACGGGGGTATGATCCCAGAAGTGTCTCAAAGAGATCGGTATCATGACTCATTTCTTCAAGGACTTCGTTGATCTTTGCAGTCATAATTTCTGTTGAATACCGATTCTGAATGGGTTGTTCCAGCATTAAGGACTCCACCCGATCCTTCATGATGGATCCGACATGTTCACAGACATTAAGATCGGGAGAATTGCCAGGCCATTCATTATTTCCGAAAAAATCAATGTTATTGTCCTTAAGCAGTTGTTGAGTCGCAAGTGCTTTCATACAGGGGGCTTTGTCGTGAAGAAAGGTTGCCTGTTCAACATCCAAAACACACTCGGGGTCTTTCAAAAACGGAATTACATGTTGGGCTAAAATTACATTTCGAAAATAAGGCCCATCCCAACTGGTTCCTCTTGGTTTGATAACCCAGATGAGCTTCCGAATTAGGGGTCGCAAATTATCGAGAATATTTTTATCGATAAATTTTTGAAAAAAAATTGGATTATCGATAATTTATCGATAAGTTTCTAGTTAAATTAGCTGCCTTAGGAATAAAAGAAAATCACAAAATTAAAAGAACAAATTTTAATGAAATCCTTTGACATTATGACAGCCATACTTATTTAGGGTTTTGTTTTTTATCCTTATTTAGAAAGTAACATTTCAAAAACATAAGACATTAATTTTATCCTTATTTAGAAAGTAACATTTCAAAAACATAAGACATTAATTTTATCCTTATTTAGAAAGTAACATTTCAAGAAACATAAGGTATTAATAGTGGCAGGAGAGAGACTGGATCGAATCTTCGTTATGAAAAATCCCGCTGCAGAAAATGCTCGCTCTGCTTCACAGTCCATAACGTTACGTAACCAAACATGTCAAAAGGGATCTAATTGGTCACTTAAAGTAAAACGTTTTCTATTATAATAAATTTCAATCGCAAATACGAAAGAAAATTTGTTCATTGAGCGTGAACTTAAAAATTCAGGAAGTGACATTAAATTATCGATAAAAAGTATCGATAATTACGCGATAGTTGACTTTCATTTATCGATAAATTATCGATAATATATTATCGATTGCGACCCCTATTCCGAATAGAGAACATAATGAAAACACCCACACATGCTGGATTTTTTACTATTTCTCGATACTTCTGGTCGTCTGGGACTTCATCAGGAGTTG
The DNA here is from genome assembly GCA_023014485.1 of Bathynomus jamesi. Lineage (NCBI taxonomy): Eukaryota > Metazoa > Arthropoda > Malacostraca > Isopoda > Cirolanidae > Bathynomus > Bathynomus jamesi. The sequence goes on along the minus strand of JAJOZX010000207.1, from coordinate 1,013,048 downwards.
TTGCCCAAACCCGATCATTCTGAAAATTTGGTTTTCTGGAGACATAAACGAAGAATTCATCGCTGACAACCAAGTGAAGGAAATCGTCTTCCGTCCATTCCTCAAGATAATCACAAAACCATAGTCGATCTTCAATATTAAGATCACTCTTCCGTGGCTTAGCTATTTCATACCAAGCACTCAAGCCTTGGCGAACTCGAAATTGATGCACAAGTTGCCGATTGACTATCTTGCCACGACGGATAAGTATCTCTTTCGCTACCTCAGAGCAGCTCTTCTTTCGGCGCCGTGATGCAGCAAGCACAATGTCTTTCGATTCTTGAGATAATTTCTCCGGTCTTCCTCCTCGAAATTCTGTTTCACAATCTTCAGGATTCTTATTCCAATTCCTTTTGACAAAGTCTTCTGATCTTTTTAATCTCTCAGCCACCCAGTGTCGAGTTATGAAAGTTGCACCAGCTTCCTTTGCTTCACGAAATGTGACAGCTCGAATGTGGTCAAGAACTCGCTTTTTCTCTGAATCGTTCAAAATAGATGATGCCATGGTTTCTGTGGGGAAAAAAATGGTAAGAATTAAAATCACAGGAATAGAATATAATGGTTTTTATTCAGATTTTAACGCTCTTTCAAGTGGTCTCGCCGGTTTTTATCTATCTCTTCTAGTTTTTGCTCTACAGGGGGGGCAATCATTTCCTGACACCCCGTACATAACGCCATTAATAATATCAGAAAATACAGCACCGACAATGCGAGTGTTTCCATTATTCTGTCCAACCCCTGTATGCGTATATATAGTGTATAGTGGCCTACAGATCACCAATTTGATGTGGCCAAGAAAGTAGGCTTACTATAATTTATGAATTAAACCAAACAATATTTAATAAAGAGAGAGAATTACTTTGTTGTTTTGTGTTTAGGAAAATAATCATTATTTGTTCACAGTGATTAACAATTCTATAACGGTATTTATCTAGTGATTAACAATTCTATAACGGTATTTATAGTGATTAACAATTCTATAACGGTATTTATAGTGATTAACAATTCTATAACGGTATTTATACTATGCTAAAGATGACTGATTATTAGCAATAAGAAATGGTTATACAGTCTAATTGTTAAGTAAGTACACTTATTGAGGTAGGCCAATGAGATATGCAGAGGTGAACACAGAATAAGTGGTTAAGCCAATAATAACTGAAATAATGAAAATACGGTATGGAACAGTAAATGGATTAGGTCGGTAAAAAGGAAACGCATAGAAGAGCACGTAAACAATCGGATGCAAAATAAGTAAGTTATATGAATGAACACAATAACAAAGTGATACAAAACTACGATATTGGTACAACACTTGAATAGGCCTACTGTGGTCTTAACGGGAGAGTTAGTTTGAACGGTATTGAAGACACTTTTAGGGTCTACGCGATTAAGCAGAGCTTGTGGTCTCTTCAGCCTTGAATCCTGAATAGTTTAGCACGACGTAACAAAACACTGTAGGCTGAATAAGGGCCGACAAAAGGCTTACCGACCTACGATTTCGGCGTGGATAACTCTGGAGACTGAGAAGGGCTTACGTGGAGGTTGACATCCTGCGTTTCGACGTGGATAACTCTGAAGACTGACGAGGGCCTACGTGAAGTTTGACCGTATTACGTTTCACCGTAGATAACTCTGAAGCCGTGTTGGCCTACCAGCAGGAGGATGTGCTGATGGCCTGTTGAGATACTTGGTGAATGGGTGCCGATCGAATTGTGGTGGAGGATGAGTGAAGCCAAGTCCAGAAGGATGACGCCGGTAGAGTGATGTTTGCTTCTGGCGGGATGAAACTAGATCGCCTCAAGTGTTGATTCGCTTCGTGTATTGGTGAGGTGTTGCTTGAGGGACTGAGGCCGGCTGAGGTCGAACGGCGGTACGTGAAAGAGGAGATTCACGAGAAGGAGTAACGAGCAAAGTGAGGGCGAGTTTAGTGAACTATGGCTTATATAGGCTCGGAAGATGTTAACTTTTCGCGGGCCTTTTGGGAGAAGACAAACATCCTTTTGTTTATCTCTCCTTGAAAATCACGTGTGTTTTTCGATTTCTGATGATTCCTGGATGTTTGCGGACGTGAGGAAAGGAACTTCCGGTCTCTCTCTCTCTCTCTCTCTCTCTCTTCACTCCGCAGGGGGCATAAAGGTTATGCACACTCCTTCTGGGTGTATAAACTTTATACTTGGGGTGTGACAGCCCTCCGGTTCCGAGTCGTGAGATTCTAGAGAAATTGGCTGCCAGTTCCTTTAGGTTCTCTCTCTTTCGGGAGGGCGGGTGAAGTCTGTTGTACAATCCTGTCCCGTGGGTTACTAGGACCCCATCCCATCCCTACTCTGTCCTTTTAGCTTAGGTTAAGGATGCTCTCCTCTGACTGAAAAAAACCCAGCAGTAGAGACCGATCTAGAGAAAGACATAGGAGTCTATATCAGCAACGATCTGAAACAGTCGAAGCACTGTGCAGAAGTCGAAAAGAGGGCCTTAAAAATATTATGTCATATTAAAAAAGACAGTTCCAATTTCGAAACAAGGAGACTGTAATGTCTTTATAATTCACTAGTCAGACTTCAACTGGAATACTGTGCGCAGTTTTGGTCTCTATCCCTCAGGAAGGACATAGAAAGGTTAGAAAGAGTACACGCAAGGGCTACAAAATTGATCCCTTCAATGAGAATGCAAAGCTACCAACGGAGATTGGAGCGCCTAAATCTGTTTACCTTAGAGACGAGGAGGTTGCGGGGTCAGCTTATTCAAGTCTTCAAGATGCTCAATGGAATAGACAGGGTAGATTACAGAAACTTATTCTCACTTAATGCAAATCCGACAAGAGATAATGGGTTTAAACTGGAACTAAAGACATTTAGGACCTCTGTCTGCGGGAATTTCTTTTCCTATAAAATGGTTAATATCTGGAACCAACTTCCCTCAGAGGTTGTTTCCAGTCAAAGTGTAAATGTGTTTAAAAATAGGCTAGACAAAGTACTGAATACTCTCATAGTTTAAGACTAAAACATAACATAACAACTCTACCGGAGTTCGCTTGCACAGCGTGTCTATGAACATGCTAAATATAGAGCTATTTATATGTTCTCCACTTTCCTGTAAAATTTCCTTGGCTACTTCTCCAGGGTCAAGGTATTTTCTTCAACCTTTTTCCGTACCTGCCTCTGGCAGGGAGGGAGCGGAGGGTGGGGAGAGAGCCTTCTACTTTTCTATCCAGTTTTCTACTACTGCTAAGATAGTTGAAAGAAAACTAAACTTGTTTAATAACAGGAACCTCCCAGAGTGGACCGGAAGGTCTTTGAGGCTTCCTCTTGTCCTTGTAACTCTTTGTAACTATATATATATATATATATATACAGGGTGTCCCATAAGTCCGGCATCATAGGAGAAATTCATATTTTTCTATTTCTACAAACCATAATTCATATTTTTCTCTTTCTACAGGCCATAATGTCTGTGAGCAAGGAAGAACGAATCCAGATAATTCTACTCATAGGAAATCGGAGTCAAAGAGAGGCCGCTGCTGAATTTAACAGACTGCATCCAGACCGCGAGCCAATAACACAGAGTTGTGTTAGCAGATTTGTTGCAAAGTCTTTGACTCCGATTTCCTATGAGTAGAATTATCTGGATTCGTTCTTCCTTGCTCACAGACATTATGGCCTGTAGAAAGAGAAAAAGGGGTACTTGTGGGTTATCTGTCGCCACTTTTTAATATTTTTTTTATTTTTTTTATATATTAAGAGAAGAGGATTCTTTATACTGTACGGCATTGACGATTGGTTAGGTTAAGTCGTGCTAGTTTGGTTAAATACCGTTTTATTTAACCAAACTAGCACGACTTAACCTAACCAATCGTCAATGCCGTACAGTATAAAGAATCCTCTTCTCTTAATATATAAAAATAAATAAATAAAAAAAATATTAAAAAGTGGCGACAGATAACCCACAAGTACCAAAACACACTTTTATTTATGTTTATCATGTTTAATATGTGTTAAAAATGTATAAATTTCTAAATTTTTTTCAGAATTTTATTTTCATAATTTCTAAATTTTTTTCAGAATTTTATTTTCATAATTTTTTCATTATCTGGTCCAATGAAAGACCGTCTGAAGTCATAGAATGGCAAAGAGACTCCAAAAGTTAACGTGTGGCTTGGAATGACCAAATCCAAAATTTATGGCCCATTCTTCTTTGCGGAAGCAACTGTAACAGGTACCGTCTACCTTGATATGCTTCAGCAGTTTCTCGAACCACAGCTTCTTGATGATGGCATTCTTGATAATGTTGTGTTTCAACAAGATGGAGCACCATGTCATTATGCTCTAATTGTTCGAGAATACCTCAACAGACGCCTTCCGAATCGGTGGATTGGACGTGGAGGACCTCGACCTTGGCCTCCGCGTTCTCCGGATTTGACACCCCTGGATTTCTTTGCATGGGGATGGGGTATCATAAAAACAAAGGTTTATCGCCAAAAGATCAATGCTTATTGTTGAAACACAACATTATCAAGAATGCCATCATCAAGAAGCTGTGGTTCGAGAAACTGCTGAAGCATATCTCCGGATTTGACACCCCTGGATTTCTTTGCATGGGGATGGGGTATCATAAAAACAAAGGTTTATCGCCAAAAGATCAATGCTTATTGTTGAAACACAACATTATCAAGAATGCCATCATCAAGAAGCTGTGGTTCGAGAAACTGCTGAAGCATATCAAGGTAGACGGTACCTGTTACAGTTGCCTCCGCAAAGAAGAATAGGCCATAAATTTTGGATTTGGTCATTCCAAGCCACACGTTAACTTTTGGAGAGGCTCTTTGCCATTCTATGACTTCAGACGGTCTTTCATTGGACCAGATAATGAAAAAATCATGAAAATAAAATTATGAAAAAAATTTAGAAATTTATACATTTTTAACACATATTAAACATGATAAACATAAATAAAAGTGTTTTTAAAAAATTTGTCCGATTTCATTGAAATAGATAGTTAATTCTGGGACACCCTGTACTGTACTACACTGCCTTGTTTTTACTTTTGGTACTTGTGGGTTATCTGTCGCCACTTTTTAATATTTTTTTTATTTATTTATTTTTATATATTAACAGAAGAGGATTCTTTATACTGTACGGCATTGACGATTGGTTAGGTTAAGTCGTGCTAGTTTGGTTAAATAAAAAACTTTTTAATATTTTTTTTATTTAGTTATTTTTATATATTGAGAAGACGGTATTTAACCAAACTAGCACGACTTAACCTAACCAATCGTCAATGCCGTACAGTATAAAGAATCCTAACCAAACTAGCACGACTTAACCTAACCAATCGTCAATGCCGTACAGTATAAAGAATCCTCTTCTCTTAATATATAAAAATAACTAAATAAAAAAAATATTAAAAAGTTTTTTATTTAACCAAACTAGCACGACTTAACCTAACCAATCGTCAATGCCGTACAGTATAAAGAATCCTCTTCTGTTAATATATAAAAATAAATAAATAAAAAAAATATTAAAAAGTGGCGACAGATAACCCACAAGTACCTGTGTTTTTAAAAAATTTGTCCGATTTCATTGAAATAGATAGTTAATTCTGGGACACCCTGTATATATGCCCAGTTTTTGGCGCTGCTAAAGAACTAAATAGCAATAGGCTTCCAACCTATGAAGAAATGTTTAGACATTATTTATGGGTAAGAGCTGACATAAAGTTCACTAATAATAACAAAGATCCTGCAGTCTCTGACGTATCAGAGAGTCGCTTTAGATATTGAAAATATTTGGGTAAAGGCCTCAATTCCAAGTTTCTCACAAAAGAGTTTTGCAGCTTATTCGCTCCTATCATAATAATATATGGTGTTGATAAAGCCATACAAAGGAAGAAAAGGAAACCCAAATTATCAAAACAAATTACAGTTGTTCAGAGAAAAAGCTAAAAATTTATTTGATATTGCTAGCTGCAAATGTGAGTTTGATTCATGTCACTGTGATAAACTAAAAAGGTTCCTTGCATTGAGCAAAAATGTCTCACTGATCAAAGACGAGATAGAAAAATGGTAATTGGGAGCATAGATAAAATAACAACTGAAAAACTTAAAAGAATATGAAACGAAAAGAAGTGGAACTTTCTCGAATTTGCAAAAGCATTTCAACTAATGATGATGCTGTAGCCCTAGGCTTTGATTCTTCTGATTCGGAGGGTGACATTTCAGCTTGCTCAGGGAAAGAATCAAACCCGACCCAAACAAGAGCTGTTGATGACGCTAGACCGTCAACTCGCATCAAGAAATGAGAGTTAATTTAGGAAATGTTGCACAACTTTGTGATAGATACGGCATATTTGACCGGGCAGGTGCATCTTTGGCATCTGCTGCCCTGCAAGACGTTGGTCTAATAGGAAATGAGGGTACCCCCTCGTAATTGACAGGAGTAAAATTAGAAGAGAGAGGACGAAAATACGGCGTAAAATGCAACAAGAAGATAATGAGGAACACTTAAAAGCTCTATATTTGATGGAAGAAAAGATAAAATAAATGTCATATCAAGCAAGGCAAAAAATATTATTACAAGTCGGTCATTGAAGAACATAACCTTAGTAAGAGAACCAGGTTCTTGCTATGTTGGTCATATTGCACCTGTCTTGGTACTGTTCATGGTATTAAAGATTCGTTAATTCAGTTTTTATCAGAAAATGTTCAAAACATTGATGAACTGGTGGCTATTGGCTGTGATGGAACTCCTGTAAACACAGGAAGGCATAATGGAATTATTAGCCTCTCAGAATTGGCATTAGGTAGACCTTTGCAGTGGCTAATATGTCAATTGCACGCTAACGAACTTCCACTTCGCCACTTGTTATATCACATTGATGGGAGCACAACAGGACCTGATACCTTCTCTGGAACAATTGGCAAAGCAGTGAAAAATTGTGAACAACTTCCAGTTGCAGGGTTTGATAAAATTGAAGCTGATATACCATACATAGCAAATGAAGACTTAAGTACGGCCAGAAGTATTTGCTTGAAATCTGTAAAGCTGTGTGCTCAGGTAAATGCTCTCAGGATTTGTCTGCAAAAAATCCAGGAACTTTATCTCATGCAAGGTGGATAACTACAGCAAGTCGAATTCTACGCTTATACATTGCTAAAGATAAACCATCAGAGAACCTTCGTGCAACACATGTTTGGGAAACCATTTCAAGATCAAGATACCTTCCACTTGAGCTGAGAAACGTTGTGGATTCTTCAATACAACGCAACGCTTATTTTGCTCACCCAGAGAACCTATTGCTCTCCATGATCACCGATGATCAGGAGCACATCAGAGAGCTGGCAGTTCGAAGAATTATGCTTGCAAGAAGCAAAACACAAAAGGAAATCCGAAAGTTTACAATACCAAGGCTGAACTTTGGAGCAAAACAGACATGGGCAGTAAATACTTTAGATGTATTTAAATAATAAATACATTACTTGAAAATAAAAGTAAATGCTAAATAAAATTCAGGTTTTCAGAAAGTATTTAAATACTAAATACATTACTATTAAAATGTATTTAAATACATTTCAAATACAATTTAGATACTTTCAAAGAGCACATAAAATCACTGCAGCCATGTTACTGTTGTCCTCGTCTAATATGATCAATAGGCTAAGGCTAATTGCACAGTTAGCGTTGAACTTTACACAACCACATATGACGATGCTTCAGGATAGACTGCCGGCTGCCGCACTGCAGCTGTGAGTCTGTGACAATCGCCACTAGAGCAGGCTGGAAGTTCCATTTTTCAAGGTGCTTCCAGAAAGTTCCAGCCTGCTGAGCCTGGAACTTTCTGGAAACACAAGCAGCTTGAAAAATGTTTTACTGTGTTCTGTGGTACCAGTTAAATACTTGGTGGTTAGTACTGTACATCCTCGCAAAACTGAACAGTTCACAAAAAAGTATTTTAAAAATGTATTTAAAAACAGGTATTTACAAATACTAAATACTTTTCGAAAGTATTTAAATACGTAATTAAATATACTCTCCAAAAAGTATTTATAAATACATGTATTTAAATACGCATTTAAGTATTTTCAAATACATTACTGCCCATGTCTGGAGCAAAAGAATACATTGATCTTATTAAATGGAAAGAAGAAGGGCGATTAAGTCCTCCGCTTTTGCAGCAATTAACGGAGAAGGAATTGAGAGAGCTCGCTTCCAAACAGTCAGATTTTGGAGGCATACTTGGGATGCCATGTCATACACAGGCCGTAGAAAGATGTATTAAGCTAGTAACAGAAGCAGCAGCTACAGTTTGTGGAAAAAAAGAACGAAGGGATGGATTCATTCGAGTGAGATTGGAATCAAGAAACATAATGCCATTTTTCAATACTAAATCACAACATAGTTCGATAAGTAGGAAAAGGAATAAGACTTAGACAATAAGTCTATAATAAGGTTGGGTGGTTGGGATGAGCTAGGCTGGAACTCGATGTGTAGGTACCTCCACGTGGTGAGTTCTGTGTACTTTGTTTATATATATATATATATATATATATATATATATTATATATATACACAAAGTAGCGGAATGCTGCCAGAAACGTTCAAATTAGGAAGCGATTTTTTGCCCTCGCTGGGGACCCTGAACAATTAATTCAAGGGACATCAAATTTTGAGTGAACATTAGCAACCCCTTGATAACTTCTGCAGGTATTCCAATTCGATATTTAAAAAAAAAGAAGTTTGGTCCATTTTCACTCCACCCTAATACAGGGCGTCCCAAAAAAATGTATACACACTTTAACAGCTGATAGCTCAATTGATGTTTCTTTCTTTCCAAGTTAAACCCATTAGAATTAATAATGGCAGTCAGACTAAGCTTTGAACAAAGGAAATTCATTCTAAAATGCTACTGGAAGTGTGAAAACGCAGTTGAAGTGCAAAGACAGTTTAGGAGGGAGTTTCAAACAGATCCACCAACGCGACTTACCATCACTCGAATTAGAGATAAGTTTGAAGCCAATGGAACTGTTCAGAATGTTCACAAGAAGCGTTCCGGAAGACCACGGACATCGACAAGCCCCACAAAGCAAGAAAGAGTACTGGAAACGTATCACCAAAGTCCAAGAAAATCTGTGCGGCAAGCGAGTCGTGAGGTAGGAATTTCAGAATCGTCTGTCCAACGCATTTTGAAGCGCTGTCAATGGAAAAGTTACATTCCAAGATTAGTCCATGCTATTAATGAAGATGATCCGGACCGAAGAGTGGAGTATTGCGAGTGGTACTTGGCACGATGTGGATGTGGATTGGACGAAGGGGTTTCGTAGAATACCCTCCGCGTTCACCAGACCTCACACCACTAGACTTTTTTATGGGGATACTTAAAAGACAAAGTCTACGCTATAAAACCTGCAACAGTCGCTGAATTAAGAGCAGCCATTGAACGAGAATGCACACAAATACCAAACGAAATGTTTCGTGATGTTTGCGATTCCATTGCTTCGTGTTATCAGCAGTGCCTGGACCAGAACGGACGTCAGTTTGAAAACAGGCGTTGACAAAACAATTAAATAATGTCTGTAGATTCTATTACATTTTGAAAATGAAATGTATTTTAATAAACACTGCGTTTATAATTATTTAAAGTGTGTATACATTTTTTTGGGACGCCCTGTATATATTGCGATATTGGTTCTGGACAGATGGGGTCATTGATTTGGGACGTGAGTGGTGAGGGGACAAATAAGCGGGAGGCAGTTTATGAAATATATATATAATGTGCATACTTGTGCGTGTGTGTGTGTGTGTGTGTGTGACCGCATGTGTGGTGTATAAATTAATGTACAGTATATAAAGGTAGAGGTGATACCCTGAAGGAAGCGAAGTGAGTAACGAAACCTCTTTTTTGTGTCTAGGATCTACAGATCTACAGAAGCTAAGGCTAACAAAGACCCTAAAATCCACTCTAAGGTTAGCCCGAGAGAAAGAACAGAGTAGGGGGTTAAAAGAGGAGAATAGGGAGTTAAAAGAAGAGAATAAGAGGTTAAATAAGTAGCAAAACCTATCATTCGTGAGTTAACATTCATTCAGCAAAAGAGAAAGAAAGACTCACCATCATCATCCGCCGGCCACTGCCGACAAGTCGGAAAAATAATCGAAGAGAATAGGAAAGGTGTGAAAGATGAAAAGTAGTAAAATAAGAACGCTTACAAACCTTGCAAACACAGTCTTAACTCAAACACTGTCATACCATGATTCAAACAGTCATACCATGACTCAAACACTGTCATACCATGACTCAAACACTGTCATACCACTGCAAGTATTGTGAGCTAGGAAGACATTACATAGAACATGTTTTGAACTAGGGAACTAATTTAGTAATTTCCCATCTGTAGAGAAGGTACAATTAAAATTTCATGCCTTATTTCAGTTAATAAAGAAATACAAACCTTCTAAATTGTCAGATGCTTAAAAATCACCCGATATATATATATTATGGTTCACAAAACAATCATAAAGATTAATGGAGGAAAGATGGGCCGGATCCAGAAGACCTGGAGAGTGGCGACTTTGCAATATTGCAAAGTCATCCGGGTGTATTGGGCTTGCGCTTGCATGCAACCTTTGTATTCTAACCAAAGTTTAGTACTACTGATATACAGGGTGGGGCACGGGAACCAAGTGTTTTTGGAATAATCAGGAAAATGATATTTATTTTTGTAAAGAAAATATATTGGTAGAACAACATTCGTAAGAACATAGCATTTCATGTCATAATAATCATGTACCGAAAATTATATCTGGCATATGATGTCCTTGGCCGTCGACGCATTGTTGAAGGCGTTTACGAAAATTGGCCTCCACTCTTCCCAGCAGGTCTCTGTTGATTTGGATGATTTGTTGACGGATCGCTTCCTTCAATGCATCTAATGTACGGGGCTTGTCCTCGTAGACACGTGACTTGAGGTACCCCCATAGAAAGAAGTCACATGTGGACAAGTCAGGGGACCGAGGGGGCCATGCAATGTCACCAAATCTCGAAATGAGATGGTTGGGAAACAGGGGGCGAAGAACAGCCATTGACGCTCTGGCGGTGTGTGGCGTGGCCCCATCTTGCTGAAACCACAAATGTCGACGAGCAATACGCCTTCTTCGTAACTCAGGGATGAAAAAGGTGTTCACCATCTCAATGTAACGCCCAGATGTTATGGTAACGGTAACCCCATTTTGTTCGAAGAAATAGGGACCGATGACGCCAAACTTTCCCACCGCGCACCAAACTGTAACCTTAGGGCTATGCAGCGGTTTTTCATGGAGTTGTCGCGGATTTTCAGCAGCCCAATACCGACAGTTTTGATTGTTGACGGCCCCATTAAGGTGGAAATGGGCTTCATCACTCATTACCACCATCATGTTTTCATTCTGCTCATAAAGTGCAAGCATTTCCTGTGCAAAATTCAGTCGTTGGGGGCAATCGTTTACATTCAATTCCTGCACCATCGCTAACTTGTATGGGTGAAAATGTAATTCTTCATGCAAAATCCGTCTAACAGTACGATTGCTGATTCCGAGTGCAGCTGAATGTCTCCGAGCAGAGCGGCCTGGGCTTTGCAACATCGCTTGTCTGACCCTTTCAACGTTCTCTGGAGTACGCACAGTGCGTTGCGGCCCCTTCGGTTTTGTTTTCATTATTGAGCCTCCTGTTCGAAGATTGTTAACCCAACGTAAGATTGTGTCACGAGCGGGAACAGGGTCATTTCGATGAATGTTGAATCTGCGGCGAAACGCACGCTGAACTGCTGTCACTGACTCGCCACTCCTAACAAAATGATCATACGCGAACATGCGGTGTTCTAACGTCCACTGCTCCATGATGGCACCTGAAAGATAAAGGTGAGTGTTAGTTAAAGTTAAATGCTATGAACCCAGGAATGGAATGCTACCTACCGCACGCCCCTCCCATTCCTAATGGCCGATTACTAGCTATTCAAAAAACACTTGATTCCCGTGCCCCACCCTATATAATTTTTTAAAGTTTCAATTATTCATTTTTTTCGGAAAAGTTTTCAGAAAGTAACTCTGCATATTTCTAATCTGTTTTTGTTAATTTAAGGAACATTGTTTACGAATGAATTTGAAACCAGGCAAGAAAGTGTTGGACATTGGCTGCGGCGTGGGCGGACCTGCACGTTATATGGCTCGCCAATACGGTTGCGTCGTTCACGGGATAGACCGCTCTCCAAACATGATTTCCATCGCAAAGAATGGCCTTGATCTAGAAGGGGAGAACGTCAAAAAGCGAGTAGGAAAATTCTATTTTCAAAACTGTCCCACTCAAGATTTACTCATTTTGTATATTATGAAAAATTTACCCTAGTTCTAAGACTTTGTTTATTGTCGTATATCGTTGTCTCTGTAGTTGTAAATTTTTACAGTTTTAAATATTAAATCTAACATTTCAATTTTTAGTTTACACATTTTCTGAAAGATTAATATCGGCAATTATTTTAATAATCTCTGACCTAGTTTTTAACCTGCTTTAGCTTTTTAAAGTACAGTATTGGTGGTCAAGCGTAAACTATGGGAATTTTAGAACATACCATTCTAATTTTAATATTCAGCGAGTTCTTTTGATGTAGAATGTGTTGTAAAAATTTTAAGAAAATCGAAGCAATTTTTTTTCAGTATTTATGCATTTTTGTCTGGAATTGATATTTGTTAATTTTTTTTGTTTCAACTTTATTTTATTTTAGTTGAAGTTTCCTTTTAGTGCAGTTCCTATTCTTAAGTTTTTCATACACTATATAGCCTTGCTTTGAAATAATGCCATTGCAGTTGATATATGAATTTTTAGCTGTTGCGGTATATTTGATGAAAACATTTATTTCTAGTGTAAAATTCAGGTACTACTCAAATTCTGTCTGCTCATCTGTATTGACGAATATGGTTTGTAAGTTTAGTTTTTGTGGCCTAGAAACGTAGTTTTTCTCTTCCTTCCTACGAGAATGTGTCGACATCTGTTGCAATTTTTCTTTAGGAGGTTGGTAGGCCTTGGGGTTCCGATCCCCAAAACCTTAAAATGAATTTGATTTTAACGACTGGGCATGCCTGGTTGAGCTTCGACATCTGTCCTTTTGTACTCACGCTCTCGTTTCTTTTCCTCCTTTTTCTCTTGCTTTCTCTCACCCACTTTTTTCCATTTACTTTTCTCTTCTTCCCTATCTCCTTTCTCGGCCACATCGATTACCAGTGTCTTATCTTGCAGGTGACTTTCGAAAATTGTGATATCCTTAAAGCCAATTATCCTGACAATGAATTCGATGTTATATGTTCCACAAATGTGATTTTTTATATCGATGATAAGGAATACCTTTTCAGCAAAATTCAGGTAAGTGTTTTTTATTTGAAAGAGTGTAGGATTGACACAACCCGTAAAAGCTCGGTATACAACAACGTTCGTAGACTTTTTGAACAGTTTGTGATTATTTTTTACTTTCAAGTGAGTCTGTGATCTAAGACACGTTTATGTTGTATAGTAATACATAAATTACTTCTACGTCTTTTCTTATTTTTTACGATTTAAAATTGTGTTTAGAAATATAGTTTCATGTTGTAAATACTAAGCATTTCTTTCCAAGTGCCATAATTAGGGTGGAAAATTTCTTTACAACTCACATTTCATTGTGTTTTGGGAGGTTACAAATGTTGCATTCAATTGAACGATGTTGTCTGTGAATAACCTTGCAACTGTTGAACCTCCCTCCACTGCAACCCACTTCTCTGGCTATACCACCTCCCCCAATAACTTCTTTTACCTTATCCCTTTACCCTTATGGTTGCTATAGCAACCAGAAGAAAGAAAAAGGTGTAGTAGGAATAGAAACAATCCCGAATGAACGGAAACTGGTGGGAGAAAAAGATGACAAAGAAAAGGGGCTCAGAAAGGAAATTTCATACCGTGTTTACACTTAGTAAAGCGTAAAAATTCATACCAAAAACTGTTTTGAAAGAAGTAATATAGGACAGATGGAAAAAGTGTAATGAAAGAAAACAAATTTATGTAACATTCACACCATGCGTTCACTTATTTCGTGTGCCCAGTCATTCAAAAAGAATAGTTTAAGTAAGGATATCATGAAATTCTAATCTACAGCTTCATATTTTTGTTTTTTTATTAATTGGGAAAGGAAATAATTAATTTGTTAGCATATTTCGGCATGGTCATTATCATTTTTAACTTTGTTGTGATCAATCCTCATCGTCTACATTTGCAACCAGCACCACTTAGTTCTTTGTTTTAATTTGGTTCATGCACTACATGTATACTCATTAATTTCAGGTTTTTAGAATATCCACATAGGCGAATTTTGAACATGTTTACGGATTTACTCGTGACGACCGCGTAATTTGAATCTGTTATTTCTTGTTACGTTTGTAAAGTCTAATTATAAAATGTGTCCATGATTTTTTTTTCATTTTTATGCAGGAAGGAGGGGCCAAGGGCAAATGCCCACAAAAGCACCCCTTCCATAGAAGAAGAAGAGAGCCAAAATCAAGGTCCGGGGTTTTCGAGATGCCTAGACACTCTGCGTTTGAAAGATGAGAGATCATAGACAGGAGGAAATATGGATTGAGGAAGATTGTTCCAGAGTTGACAAGTTGAGTAGATGAAAGAGTGAAAATACCGATTAACTCTTGCATTAGATAAATGGACAGAAAAGGAATGAGAAAGTGTAGAAGGTCTGGTACTTCGTGCTCTCCTTAAAGGAGGAGGCATGCAGTTAGAGTTCAGAAGAGAAATGTCCGTTATCATAGCGATAGTAAAGAGAGTGAGGCAACATTGCGGCGAAGAGAGAGAGATTGAAGACACTCAGTAAGAGGCGGGGAATTGACGAGGCGAAAAGTCTTTGATTCCACCCGGTCAAGTACGGCTGTGTGGGTTCAACCACCCGACACATGAGAAGCATACTCCATACAGGGACAAACAAGACCCCTGTACAGAGACAGCAACTGAGTGGGGGTGAAGAAACTGCGGAGGCGGTACAGCACACCTTACCTCTTAGAAACTGTTTTACAAAGAGAGTATATGTGATCTTTCCAGGAAAGATCATGAGAAAAGTAAACTCCAAGAATGTTAAGAGAAGAAGAAGGATTGAGTTGTGTGTTGTTGAAGGTAAGGGATAGTCGTGTGGAAGATTGTAGCGAGTAGACAGATGGAGGAACTGAGTTTTTGAGGCATTGAAAGCCACAAGGTTTTCTCTGCCTCAATCAGATATAGCAGAAAGATCAGCGGTCAGGTGTTCCATAGCCGTCCTATGCGAATCATGAAGCGACTGCTGTGAGGGACGCTTTGGGAAGCGGGTGGAGAATTGAAGAGTGGAATCATCGGCATAGGAGTGAATAGGATAGGAAGTGCGAATTAAAAGATCATTAATAAATAAAAGGAAAAGAGTAGGTGACAGGACAGAACTCTGAGGAACACCGCTGTTAATAATTTAGGAGAAGAACAGTGGCCATCTACAGTGCCCGCGAAAAGTATCCGATCACCCTTGAAATTTGTATTTTTTACATAAAAAACAATGTTTAAATGTATACTAACCTTATATTAGTATTTTGTCATCTGTCCTTTGGTTTGGATGACTTGTTCTAGACGTTTTGGCATGGATTTAATCAAGTTTTGACAAACTTCCACTGATATTTCCTTGCACCATACCTTTTTGATGGCCTCTTGTAATTTTTCGACTGAGCCAGTGTCGTGGCATTCAACCTTATTTTTTATTATTAGCCACAGATTTTCTATCGGATTGAGATGGACTATTACCAGGCCAATCCAAAATATCAAATTTATTGTCAGTAATCCATTTTGTCACTATTTTGGCCCTGTGACATGGTGCACCATCATGCATGTATGTTTTTGTCCTTTGGATTGCCATTGCCATTAGAAGTTTATCCTGTAGCATTGCTAAATACCGTGCACCATTCATAGTTGTGTTCTTCGGAAGAAAATATAAGTTTCCACGCCCATAGTAACCGAAACAACCCCAAACTATCACACTTGGAGGGTGTTTCATTGTCTTTAGGGTGTATTTAGGGTCCATCCTATTTGAGCCAATAGGCCGGCGAACCTTTTTTGGACAACTTCTGAATGTCAAAAATGTCGACTCATCGCTAAATAAAACCTTCTTCCAGTCATCAACAGTCCAATGAATGTATTTTTTACAAAATGCGACACGTTTTTTACGCATTTTTTCATTAATGAACGGTTTCTTAGCAGCATGGCGAGATGGTAATCCGAGTTCTTTTTGGAGCCGCTCCTGGATAGTTCGTTCAGAAACACCAGATAACAAATTATTCATATTAAATTTTATTTCTTTCGCAGTTATTGTTGGGTTTTTCAATACTAAACGTTTCATAAGTTTGTCTGTTCGCGAATTTGTTTTTCTCGGTCTGCCAGATCGTTTTTTAGGGACTGGCGTGGTTAGGCCACCATTGTTCTTAGCCCGTGAAACCCATAAATTAACGGTACTTTGGGATATGTTTAATTCCTTAGCTATCTGTCTCTGTGATTTCCCACATGCATGCAAAGCAACAATAGCACCTCGACAATCACTCTTAAGTTGTTTTTTAGCACACATTATATATAAATTTTATTTACACCACTTTCTGTAAAAAAAATAAAAATATCAAGAAATTTACACAAACAGTGAAATCTGACAAATTTGAGACACAGCCACCCGCAACGAAGGCTACCAGAACACTAATTTGAGAATGCGTTGGATAGCTCTCATATCAGCGAGCAACCTCAAAGTTACCAGATGTCGCTAGAACAAATAGAAAGTGAATTACGTGTCTCTGAATATTAAGGGAAAATATTGTATTTTCTTGAGTGATCGGATACTTTTCGCGGGCACTGTACAACTGCAGCTATAGATCGGCCAGAAAGGAAATTAGAGATAAAGGAACAGATAGAAGGATAGAAACTGAAGGAGGGCAGTTTCGAAATTAAAGATTTGTGCCAGACTCTATCAAAGGCTTTTGATATGTCTAGTGCAGTGGTCGGCGAACAGGGGTAAATTACCCCAAATGGGGTACATTTAAAAATTTTGGGGGTAATGCGTGCGGTATGAGAGACACCATATGCAACAATTTTAAGAGCAATTGGCTTGTTTTTATTTACGTTGAAGTCTGGGGGTAATTTCATTTTACTCAAATAGATTTTTGGGTAATACCCAAAAAAGTTCCCCGACCCATGGTCTAGTGTAATAGCAAAAGTTTCACCGGAATCCCGAAAGGAAGATGACCAAGAACCAGAAAGATATGTAAGAACATCGCCAGTAGAGCGTCCTTTGTGGAATCTATACTGACGATCTGAAAGAGGATTGTGAGAATAAAGGTGTTTAAGAATCTTCCTATTGAGGATAGATTGAAAAACTTTGGAAAGGCAAGAAATCAAAACAATTGAACGATAGTTGGAGGGTTGAGAGCGGTCACCCTTCTTTGGGACAGGCTGAATGAAAGCAAACTTCCAGCAGGAAGGAAAAGTACCAGATGAAAGACAAGGACGAAAGAGTTTGCCTAGGCAGGGTGTCATCACAGAAGCACAGTTCTTAAAAACAACAGGAGGAACACCATCAGGACCATACGCCTTCCTAGAGTTCAGCCCAGATAGGTCAGAAAAAACATTTTGAAGAGAGTCTAATTTCAGACATAATAAAGTCAGAGGGGGGAGGAGATGGAGAAACAGCACCGGAATCGTCCACGGTTGAATTGGAGGCGAAAGTTTGAGCGAAGAGTTCAGCTTTGTCAGGAGAAGAGACGGCAAATGTCCCGTCGGAATGGAAAAGAGGAGGGAAAGAAGAGGGAGTAAAGTTGTTGAAGAGGTTCTTAGCTAGATGCCAGAAAGAGCAAGAAGAACTAGAACTGGATATATTTTCACATTTTTGTCGGATGAAGGAATTTTTGGCGAGTCGAAGAACAGATTTTGCACGATTCCGGGCAGAAATATAAGCTGAGTGAGAGTCAGGAGTTGGATGGCGACGGTACCTTCTGAAAGCCTCCTCTCTGTTGCGAATAGCATTAGAACAAGTAAAGTTAAACCAAGGTGTTTTTGCATTAGTAGTAGGAATAGAGTACGGAATGTACGCCTCCATACCCGAGAGAATCACCTCCGTGATGCGCTCTGCACACTCAGAAGGGCCACGGCCACGGAACCAGTAATCATTCCATAAGAAATCACAGAAGTACTGCCTAAGGGCTTCCTAATCAGTGGCGCCAAAGTGCCAAAGGCTGAATTGGAGCGATAGGACAGGAAACAGATATAAGATTGTGATCAGAGGAGCTCAACGGAGAAAAAAGTTTGACAGAGTAAGAAGAAGGATGAGAGGTAAGAAATAAATCCAGAATGTTGGGCCCATCTCCAAGGCGATCGAGGATACGAGTAGGGTGCTGTACAATCTGCTTTAGGTCATTTAGGAGAGAAAAGACGAAAGGTAGTTCACCAGGAATGACAGTGAAATGGGAGGAAAGCCAAAAGTGGTGGTGAACATTGAAATTTCCTAAAATGGAGATTTCAGAAAAGGGAGAGCGGGAAAGAGTATTCCACTTCGGAAGTGAGGTGGTGAAAGAATTTTGGATAGTCAGTAGAATTAGGAGAAAGGTAAACAGCGCAGATGTATTTAGTTTGAGATTGGCATGTAAGCTGTAGCCAGAGGGTATAGAATTCGGAAGATTCGAGTTCTGGAATATGAGAACAAGTTAGGTCATTGCGTACATATACGCAACATCCACCTTTGGAGTGAAATTGAGTATAGAGAAAATAAGAGGGTACAGAGAAGGGGTTGCTGTCAGTCGTCCCAGGCACCTGAGTTTCAGTGAGGAAAAGATGAGGTTTAGAGGAGAGGTGGTGGTCAACAGATTGAAAATATGAGAAAAGGCCACGAATGTTGCTGAAGTAGAGCTGTGTGGGTTGAGCTACCCGACACACGAGAAGCGTATTCCATACATATGCGGGCAAGACCCCTGTACAGACAGGAACTGAGTGGTAGTCAAGAAACTGCGGAGGCCGTACAGCACACCTGACCCCATAGATGATGGTTTGGAAAGAGAGTATATGTGATCTATCCAAGAAAGATGACAAGAAAAGGAAACTCCAAGAATGTTAAGAGAATAGGAAGGATTGAGTTGTGTATTGCTGAGGACAAGGAAATAGTCGTGTAGAAGATTATGACAAGTAGATAAATGAAGGAACTAGGTTTTTGAGGCATTAAAAGGCACAATGTTTTCTCTGCCCTAGTCAGAGATAGTAGAAGGATCAAAGGACAGCTGTGCCGTAACCGTCTCACCCGAATCATAGAATGACTGCTGATGTGGACGCTTTGTGACGCGGGTGGAGAAATGAAGGGTGTAATAAGCGGCATAGGAGTGGATAGGACAGGAAGTGCTACTTAAAGATCTACAGATCTACAGAAGCTAAGGCTAACAAATACCCTAAGATCCACTCTAAGGTTAGCCCGAGAGAAAGGAAAGAGGATGGGATTAAAAGAGGAGAATAAGGGGTTAAGTAAGTAGCAAAACCTATCATTCGTGGGTTAACATTCATTCAGAAAAAGAGAAAGAAAGACTCCCCATCATCATCCGCCGGCCTTTGCCAACAAGTCGGAAAAATAGTCGGAGAATAGGAGAGGGGTGGAAGATGAAAAGTAAAATAAGAACGCCTACAAACTATGCAAACACAGTCTTAACTCACTGTAATACCATGCAAACTACAGACATGCAAGTAAGGAGAGGATAAGAAAAAAAAAGTAGGTAGAGTATAACAAAAAGTGGGTTATTTTACGTTACGATCTACATCTACGTTCGTGTTAGTCTATTTTTTTTATTGCTGGCATCACACGCTGGCATGTCACAAGCTGGCATTAATCGTCAACAGACTCATCCTCGACCACCACCCCCAGATCTCCTGTTGCTAATTGTTTTTTTTAAACAACGGTAATATTTTTAAAATGCTTATCTAAACGGTTCTTAAACATATTAACGCTGGTAGAGTTAACGACTGACGCGGGAAGATTATTCCATTTATCAATTACTTTAAACGTAAAGAAGTTTTTAGCGATATTAGTAATGAAACGTCTGCCACGCAACTTAAATCCGTTATTACGAGTATTGCTATTATCGAAAGTGAACAGTCTGCCAAATTTACGTTATCGATTTTATTAACGATTTTGAAAACTTCAATAAGCTCCCCCCTTAGTCTCTTAGTTTCGAGTGGATGCAAGTCTAACTCTTTAATCCTATCTTCATAAGGCTTGGTGCGCAATGACGGAATTAGTTTCGTGGCGCGACGTTGAACCCTTTTTAACCTATCAATATCCTCACGCAAATACGGGCACCAAAACTGAGCGGCATATTCTAAATAAGGCCTGACTAGGGACTTGTAAAGGGGCAATATAATACTCTTCGATTTAAATTCGAAATTACGCGCTATGAAGCCTAACATCCTATTAGCTTTTGCGCAAGACTTCAGGCACTGGTTCCTAACTTTTAAATCCTTAGATACGCGTACGCCTAAATCTACTTCCTCGTCAACGCTCGCTAACTCTCTATCATCCATCGTGTACGTGTAATTATTGTTACAAGAACCTATATGCAAGACTTTACAGTTGTCTACGTTAAATTGCATCTGCCACTTATCCGTCCACTCCATAATCCTATTTACATCGTCTTGGAGCCTATTTCTATCGTCCTCGTTAACAACCTTACCGCCTATTTTAATATCGTCCGCGAATTTTGACACGTTACTAGTCAAGCCTACATCTATGTCGTTAATGTAGATTACGATTAATGGGCCAAACACTGAACCCTGTGGGACACCGCTACCTACATCCAACCACCCTGATTCATTACCATTAACAACGACCCTCTGTCTCCTAGCACGAAGCCATTGATAAACGAAAGAAGGAGAGTGGGTGTCAGTAACTGGGTGACATGCTAGAATCCTGAAAAAAACCACGAAGCAAGTGTAGTTTACGTCCCCCTGTGGTGCCTAGTGTAGTTTACGTTCCCCTACATTATCCTAGTGTAGTTTGCGTTCCCCAACTTTGTCCGCATACACCTAATCAAATAAAACGTTAAAACAACGAAAATATTGCGACTTAACGTAACCAATCGGCAATATATATATATATATATATATATATATATATATAATATATATATATATATATATATATATATATATATATATATATATTAGTGGTGGACCGGATGTCAGTTTTTCAACATCTGCGGATGCGGATTTTTAATTTCAATATCCGCGGATGCGGATATTTAGTTAATCTATCAATATAATATAGAATTATGAATATATGACATACTTTTTCAAATTTCGTGATATTATTATTATGGCAGGCAATGTGCTTGCTATAGAAAATTAGCATTTTATTTTGGCTAAAGAATTTATTATTTTTTGTATTTACAATAATCTTGTTCGAAACACGATAGACTGCTTGATCTTATACGAACAATTTCATTCTGAAAAGTTACTGTGTTGCTGTAGAAAAAAAATCAGTGGAGTACGCACAGCGGCACAGACAGTGTTTGTTGATTTAATGGTACTTATATTTTGAGGTTTATATATTTGTTTGTTCATTAATAACACTGGTCAACAACAATTTTGTCACAAGGGTTTTGATGGGTGTTCTAAGTGTACTTTTTCATGCTGAATCTAAATATGAAATCAGATTTTTTCTATCAGGCTTAGTTTACTTGTGACGCTATGTTCATTTTTTCCTCATTTAGCATGATCACCGGATAAAAAAATAACATTATGTATAATTAAGTATATAACAATATTATAATATAAAACATTATAAAAATAATAAATATAATAATATATTATATTAATTAATATAACTATAATCAAATATATAATAATTAATATATAGTTGTATTAATTTTTCTGTAAATTAGTACAATTTATTCCTTTGGGAGAAAGTTCTGATAATGCTGGCAGGATAAATTTGGTCGGAGCAGCAGACTGTGCAGGTTGAAACATGTTTGTACCTGTTCAGACATGAGCCTAGTTTCTGTGTGTAGAGCAGCTCCAAGTCAGTCTGCTTGTAAATGTCACAGTGTTACAGCTAGTGTCTGTTGCTTCTTGTTAATTTTACACCAGTGTTGTATTCATATAGATGTTTTGTAATGCCGCGGAACTGTCTGAATCATCCTAATTCCTTTTGTTATGTATGTGGTGATCTAACTTTAAAATCCCAGAAACGTAACTTTACACCATTATTAAAAAAATGCTATGAACTTTATTTCGGATGTAAAGTAGGCGATCAGGACAAGAGTTGGGCCCCTCACATTTGTTGTGTGACATGTGTAAGACTACTTACAGGATGGCTAAACGGTTCACGTCACATGCCATTTGCTATTCCAATGATTTGGAGGGAACCCAAAGATCACACAACAGACTGCTATTTCTGCCTGGTAAATACAAAGGGGATCACTTCAAAAACAAAGAGCCTTATGAAATACCCTAATCTACCGTCTGCAATGAGACCAGTTCCCCACAGTGCTCAACTTCCAGTACCAAATCCTCCTGAACATGTAAGTTTAAGTGATGAGGAATCAAACGTAGCTGTAGCATATCACGAGGAAAAAGATGAAGACATTTCTGATCCAACATTCCAGGCTACCTGTTCCTCCAATGAACCACATTTACTGTCACAAGGAGATCTAAATGACCTAGTTCGTGATTTGAAATTATCTAAGAAGCAGGCTGAACTTTTAGGTTCAAGATTAAAGGGTTGGAATCTACTGCAACGTGACACTAAAGTTTGTTTTTTCCGCAGCCGCCATGATGAATTCAAAGAATGGTTCTCCCATGAAGATGGACTTGTGTTTTGTAAAGATGTTAATTCAGTCATGGGGGCTCTTGGTCATGAACATAACGTGGATGAGTGGCGATTGTTCATTGACTCCTCAAAAGTCAGCTTGAAAGCAGTCCTTCTTCACAACGGAAATAAATTTCCTTCTGTACCTATTGCACATGCTGCAAACATGAAAGAGTCATACGACAACATGAAGTTGCTTTTAGAAAAGTTTCAGTATCAGAAATATAAGTGGAATATCTGTGGAGATCTGAAGGTCATTGCACTTTTGCTAGGGTTGCAGCTAGGTTACACCAAGTACTGTTGTTTTTTATGTGAGTGGGACAGTAGGGACAAGCAAAACCACTACGTTAAGAAGGATTGGCCAAAACGCACCTCACTTGTTCCAGGCAAGAAAAATGTGAATAGTTCACTTGTTGACCCTGAGAAAGTCTACCTTCCTCCTTTGCATATCAAGCTTGGACTTATGAAAAACTTTGTTAAAGCGATGGATAAAGCGCAAACAGGATTCACATACTTGAGAAATAAGTTTCCCCGGATCAGTGATGCCAAGATTAAAGAAGGCATTTTTGTAGGCCCTCAGATCAGAGAATTGTTAAGAGATGAGAGATTTGAAGGAGAGTTGAATGAAGTTGAGAAAGCTGCGTGGCAGAGTTTCAAAAGTGTCTGCACAAATTTTTTGGGAAATCACAAGGCCGAAAACTATCCTGAAATAGTAGATCTTCTTAAGTCTTACCAAGCAATGGGGTGCAATATGTCATTAAAGGTTCATTTCTTGGACTCTCACTTGGACTTTTTTCCGGAAAACCTGGGTGCGGTAAGCGACGAACATGGTGAGCGTTTTCATCAGGATATTTCTGCCATGGAAAACCGTTACCAAGGCAAATGGAGTCCCAGTATGCTGGCTGACTATTGCTGGACTCTTAAGAGAGACATGCCTGAGGCAAAGCACAGCAGAAAATCAAAACAAGCTACTTTTTAAACTACAGGTATGTCTTTTCTATCATATTTTAATAAGCATGTAACTATATGGGTTTTTAAAAATTAAATTGCATGTCACACAAAAACCAGACCTGATAGAGAAATTTTACAAACTTATTTGGATTCAGCACAGAAAATACTATAAGAATAAGGTATTTTCATTCTTGGGACACGAAAAAAATATTTTTTTGTTGCCCATGGTAATTAATACTTTACATGAAATGTGCATGACTGGGCCTTATAAGCTACTTTATAAGCTAATTTAATTGTAAATTGCATAATTTATTACAGGTAATATCCGCATAACATCCGCAGTCAGAACTGCGGATGCGGATGTTAAAAATTATGCGGATATCCGGTCCACCACTAGTATATATATATATATATTATATGTTGTGTGGTATATATATATATATATATATATATATATATATATATATATATATATATATATATGATGAATAAAACCACGAAGGGAAAAGAAACGCAAAGAGGTGCTCAAGCGCTTTCGTCTAATGACATCCTCAGGAACACTCACTCACTCATTAGACGAAAGCGCTTGAGCACCCCTTTGCGTTTCTTTTCCCTTCGTGGTTTTATTCATCATAAATATTTTTCACGTGTCACTTTCGTGAAATAATTTTTCATATATATATATATATATATATATATTATATATATATATATTATATTAGGGTTTAAGATTTACAATTAAATGCTTAGGCAAGACATGACTTCATCTTTTATAACGAAGAAAGAATGCATACAAAACATGACATGGCAAAAGTTACTCAGGATTCATTATTAAGCTAAATCTAAAAAAATGATTATGAGATTTTAAAAAACAACAGGTCATCAATTATTTGGCAAAGTAGAAAGCACATAAAAATTTATCCCAACGGAAAAATAATAATAAAAAAAAATAACAGTATCGCCGATTCTACATTCCTTATGGCGACATAATGTCGGGTCGGACATTGAGTACATTGTAATTTTGGTCTACTGTAACTATGATTATAATTACCAATTCATTTATTATCGTTAACTACAATTCCATTAAAGTACATTGACTACGTCATTTAGTACATTACATCATTAAGTACAGTTTCATTAAAGTACATTACATTATATTAAATTAAAGTATTACAGTTAATTATAATTAAACAGTTACTATAACTTTGTTTTGTTACAGTGTTTCATATTAATAGACAATTAAGATGTTAGAAATATAATACAAAGTACTTGGGCACATACGGTATGGATGAATATGGTTGAATAATAATATTTATACTACATAACTTATAAATAATGACTTCTACAGAGTGTACAGTTTTTATTATGATGTTAAGGAATTTTCATACATTGAATACTAGAGATATGATGAAGGGAAATTAATGACGGGAAAATGTGACGTCATAGTTATTGAATTTGTACGTATAGTACAAATCATTATTAGGAAGATTTACAAGAACGAATTAGAGACAAAGAGTGGGTATTAATGACTAAGAAGTACAACTACGGGTTCCAATCCTGTTATATGCAATGTGTATGCATAATCTAGGGACGAGGGTGAGATGCAAGACAACCATAATTAATTATAATAACTTCTATAACAAATGGGAAATGGATACGACTAAACCATAGCTATGGTAGATCGTAGGGTTGTGACACGAACAAAAATAGGAAGCTACAAGTAAAATTATTATCCAAACTCGCGTTAAGCGATTTTGGTTCTTATGTAAAAATGAATATTGATTATTCATTGTTCATTTTTTACATTGCTCTCCCCTTTAAAATGATATTTATACAATAATATAATAAAATTAATACAATACAATACAATTGAGAAAATAACATCGTAACTAATTCAAGTTAGGTGACGAATTTTTCTTTACATTACAAGTTTTATACAGAACAAGTGAGTTATTATGCTTAGAGTTATTATAAAGTTATTATAAAATATAAAAAATTCAAAGATTAATACTTTAATTTAGACAAACAATTAAGTTAGACAAACAATGATATGGTTAAAATTTTTTTACAAAATTTTATTTTTCTGTGGGACAAATTACATACATAATGAATAGTAGATAAAAGGAAAAACGTAAATCGTACAATCTATAACTAATTTTTATTGACTAGTGTAGGTAAAAATAGAATTACGTAATGGATGATGTATAGACCTGTGGTCTAGTGTGTATTTTTGTGTACTAAGTACAAAGTGTGTATCTTACAATTTTGAGGGACAGATTAACCGATAGGATTGTTCAAGTAACTGAATAAATGCATGAGCAAGATATATTAAAAAGCAAAAATGATTAAGATTAAATTACATAGTTAGCACTTACGCGCAATGAAATAGTTTATTGTGATATCCAATGATTTTTGCATAAGGTTTGTATATATAGTATATATAGTGTGCATACATGCATTTTTATTGACTGTTGTAGGTACAAATCGAATTACGTAGTGGATGATGTATAGACCTGTGGTCAAATGTGTATTTGTGTGTATTAGGTACAAAGTGTGTATCTTATAATTTCGAGAGACAGATTAGCTGAGAGGATTGTTAAATTAACTGAATAAATGCATGAGCGAGAATTTATATATAGTAAGCAATAATTATGATGTATTGTAATGATGATGTTTGCATACGAGTTTTAATGCAAAAGTGACTGGAGGGAATATGTCAAAAGTAATAAAATTCAATTAGGATTATAGATTTTACATAATCAGTTACACTTATAAGGTAATTAAAAAAAACGTACTTAGAAGAACTTACAATTAATGAAAGTAAATCTCACGGTTTTAAAATTGAATTTTGATGATGGAATTAAATTCGACTAGTAACATTCCTAGCTCTATATGAACTATATAACCATTAACATTAACCAGAAGTATCGGTACGATAATTGAATTAAGAAAATTAAGAATACAGATTAAAAATAGAAATCAATTATGCATTTCAACGAGCTAAACATAATTTTATAATATTTTAAAAAATAAAAGTAAATCGAGCCATAGATGAATTTCGACCAAGAATAAAAAAGTTATTGAAATGGAAGGAAAGCATTTCGAACAATCTTTTCTTTTAAGAATTTCAGGTAAATTTTACATTAAAAATTATTTTTATATAATAAAAAAAAAATATAAAAAAGGTTTAATAATTTTTGCATGTTAAGTAGAAAAATCATACTCTTTCGTTAAATGTTGATAGAATTTGAAATGTTTGATATTTTAGTCTGAAATTGACAATTACATTTTTTTTTTTTTTTTTTTTTTAAAGAAGAGAGATTGCTTGTCACATTACTTAGAACAAAAAATTAAAAGAGTTGAAACAAAACGGAGGGACGGCATGTTCCTCAGCATAGTAATTTAAAAGGAGTCATTGGGACAAGATCGATTAATTAATTACACAACTATTATTATCACATATACATTACAATGATTAATTATCAAAGTCATTACAAACAATTGAAAAAACTGTTTTGGTTACAAACAATAAAATACATAACTATATATTTATATACGCAACAATGGCATGAAAAGACAAATCGGTCAATTTCCTTCTTACAAACAAGAAAAAAGGTTAAACTAAAGACGCAAACCGGTCAATTTAGGTTGAATTTAATTCTCTTTTACAACAAAAAAAAAGGTTGAATTAAATTCTCTTAAACAACAAAAAAAAGGTTGAATTAAATTCTTAGATTACATTTTCTTAAATTAAATTCTCTTAAATTACAAAGGAAAAGTTGAATTCAATTGACTGCATTGAAAACTGGCTTGGGACTCGGAATACTTGGAATAAAACTGTCTGACTTGAACTCTATCAAGTATTCTTAAAACTAACTTGAACTCTATCAAGTATTCTTGAAACTAACTTGAACTCTATCAAGTATTCTTGAAACTAACTTGAACTCTATCAAGTATTCTTGAAACTAACTTGAACTCTATCAAGTATTCTTGAAACTAACTTGAACTCTATCAAGTATTCTTGAAACTAACGAACTCTATCAAGTATTCTTGAAACTAACTTGAAACTGTTTTCAAGTATCTCTATAACTCTATAAACTCTATAAACTGTAAACTCTCTCTCTCTCTCTTAATTTGCAAGTCAATTCATTTCAATAATTTGAAAAAATTTGCAAACAAAAATATAAAATGTAAACATTTCATTCTAATGTACGCGAAGGTACATAAAATAAAATTATTCTATACTGAATATAATAGTGACAATTAACTCTGTGACAATTAACTTCTGTGACAATTAACTTCTGTGAAAATTAGTTTCACTAAAAAAAAATGTATCTGGTGTCTGAAGTGTTCACTGTGTTTCTTGTAAATTCTGACTCAATACTAAATATTAACTTAATAATACTGACTTTTCAAGTGTTTATAAATTACTTAAAAAAAACAAACTGTACTTAACAAAATTTCTACGGCGAAATCCTTAGAGACGTGTCCTGAAGACGTGTCTTGCTGGCTACTTCTTGGATGAAAACTAGGCGTGGAGAACTTGTAGTCGTGACACACCGGTTCAAGGGTGGATGTTACGAACTAGAAGTCGTGACACGCCGGTCAAATGGTTTTATCCTGATGCAGGGTAATTTCTATCTTGGCCAAAGAGTGGCCAATTGTTAAAATCCTCTTCTTAAAATCTTCTTTTAATCCTGGCAGGGTCGCCAGTTTGTTAACCCCTCCGTCTATGGCCCTGGGTTGGTTCGAAGTCGACGGGGGTTCTGGTTAGGAGGCAGCAACGGATGTGTGACTTGCAGTAATTTCTTCTATACTACTCTCCGAGTTCTTCTTTAGTGGCTCGGAGGATTCTGAGAGGCTTATTAAATTCTTTGAGGTTTCTCCTCGATTCTTCTTGTAACTTATCGGGAGATTCTAATGACTAAGTTTTCTGAAGAGAGCACTGCTCGAAGGAGAAGATAAAGACTTTTTCTTACTGTGTTTTACTCCTAAACTGTTACAGGTAATGCTCAGCCTCGTAGTTGGAATCAGAATGAACATGGAAGAAATTGGTGGGGTTTATATACCCCGATTCTACTAACATCATCATTATTAAATGTTGAAGAGGCTGCATTATTTTTGCACAATATTTGAAAATAAAGTAAATCTTTTAGCTGTGGTAAGGTTTAAACGAATAAACAAGATATTTGAAGATGAAGCCATATTTTTATCTTAAATTGCGTATTTTCAGATCTGATGTTATCATGATCTGCCAAGTTAACTAAAAGTGGAAATTGAACTATGCATCTTTACACTAAAATATGCATATGAGTAAAAATTAAAGGTTTAAGATTTACAATTAAATGCTTAGGCAAGACATGACTTCATCTTTTATAACGAAGAAAGAATGTATACAAAACATGACATGGCAAAAGTTACTCAGGATTCATTATTAAGCTAAATCTAAAAAAATGATTATGAGATTTTAAAAAACAACAGGTCATCAATTATTTGGCAAAGTAGAAAGCACATCAAAATTTATCCCAACGGAAAAATAATAATAAAAAAAATAACAACAGTATCGCCGATTCTACATTCCTTATGGCGACATAATGTCGGGTCGGACATTGAGTACATTGTAATTTTGGTCTACTGTAACTATGATTATAATTACCAATTCATTTATTATCGTTAACTACAATTCCATTAAAGTACATTGACTACGTCATTTAGTACATTACATCATTAAGTACAGTTTCATTAAAGTACATTACATTATATTAAATTAAAGTATTACAGTTAATTATAATTAAACAGTTACTATAACTTTGTTTTGTTACAGTTTCATATTAATAGACAATTAAGATGTTAGAAATATAATACAAAGTACATGGGCACATACGGTATGGATGAATATGGTTGAATAATAATATTTATACTACATAACATAAATAATGACTTCTACAGAGTGTACAGTTTTTATTATGATGTTAAGGAATTTTCATACATTGAATACTAGAGATATGATGAAGGGAAATTAATGACGGGAAAATGTGGCGTCATAGTTATTGAATTTGTACGTATAGTACAAATCATTATTAGGAAGATTTACAAGAACAAATTAGAGACAAAGAGTGGGTATTAATGACTAAGAAGTACAACTACGGGTTCCAATCCTGTTATATGCAATGTGTATGCATAATCTAGGGACGAGGGGTCACGAGGGTGAGATGCAAGACAACCATAATTAATTATAACTTCTATAACAAATGGGAAATGGATACGACTAAACCATAGCTATGGTAGATCGTAGGGTTGTGACACGAACAAAAATAGGAAGCTACAAGTAAAATTATTATCCAAACTCGCGTTAAGCGATTTTGGTTCTTATGTAAAAATGAATATTGATTATTCATTGTTCATTTTTTACATATATATATATAGAGTGAGTCACGACGAAATGTCATAACCTCGGGAGCTTATAGCTGAGGTCATTCCCAGTCAAAAACTTCATATGAACATAGGTCTCATTCTTAACGGTTATGGAGCTTTATGTTTGAATGTTTAAAAATAAGGATAAGCGAACAAACAGCTGCTAAAGTTTTTATTCATGAATTTACAATAACTTCAAAATGACTCCCCTCGGCCTCGATACACATCGCGTCTCATCTGTTCTGTGAATCGCGCGTGTAGCTCACATTAGATCATTACGATTGTCCTTTATGAGGGCTGCAGAATCCAAAATGCGACGGAGCAATGCATCTCGTGTTTCCATTTTTCTCTGGTACACCAGCTCTTTCATGCGACCCCACAGATAAAAATCTAGAGGGGTTAGGTCCGGAGACCTGGGTGGCCAATTTTATGCACAACCACGATCGATCCATCGACCAGGGAAACGATCATCGAGATGCGTTCTCATTGCACGGCTAAAATGGGGAGGAGCTCCATCTTGTTGGCAGTACATACGCAATCGTGTTGCCAAAGGTAAATCTTCTAACAGTGGTGGCAGTTCGTCTTGCAGAAATCATAGATAAATGTCACCTGTAAGACCACCTTCAAAGATAAACGGACCAATCAACTGACCATAGAGCATACCACACAACACAGTGACATTGAACCTATGTTGAAAATTACTTTCCACAATGGCAGAAGGATTAATTTCTGACTACACATGTTAATTGTGAGTGTTGTTGACACCATCGCGGGTAAATTGAATCTCATCACAGAACAAGACGTATCGATGCAATTGTTGATCGGCATTGAGCCAATTACAAAATTCCAGCCGTTGGGCACGATCCCCAAGTTGGAGGTGCTGAACGCGCTGTACATGGTATGGATACATGCCTTCTTCGTGTAACGTTCTACATACTCTCGTTTGAAGAACTCTAAGACGTGTGGAAATCCTTCGCGTACTAACATGAGGACTCCGCTGTACCATCTGAATAATGTTTTCTTGTTCAGCCACATCTTGTTGTACCGGACACTCGGATAAAACAGTAACGCTAGGAAATGAACCGCTCTCTCGCAATGTCCGGAAAAAGTTGCTACACACTCGTCGATCCGGAATTCTTCGATTTGGAAAACGTCGCTGGTATTCAGTGACAGCAGCAGTAGTATTTCCATCACAAAATCCGTAAACATACATCATATCGGCATATTCGGCATTGGAAAACGTAAAAGGCATACTGAACGCACAAAACATCAACTGCATGCTGTGAAACACAACACTCTACTGCGTAGCTATTTCGGTTCGGTAAGTAACTGTCATTTCAGTTCAAGGACATCCATAGGTTCATAACCGTTAAGAATCGGACCTACAGTATGTTCATATGAATATTTTGACTGGAAATGACCTCAGCTACAAGCTCCCGAAGTTATGACATTTCGTCGTGACTCACCCTATATATATATATATAATATGTTACGACATCGTCCACGACGTAGCCCATATATTATATAATATATATATTATATATATATATAGGGCTACGTCGTGGCCAATGTCGTAACACCGCTTACCGAAGATCAGCGAAGCTAAGCGACATTGGGTCTGGGTAGTAATTGGATGGGAGACCGTCCTCTGCGCCCAGATTATGTAGCGACCCGTGGTTCGGATCCCACGTAAAGCTGTAGGTCCCCTCCGTCATGTAACCTTAGATGTCAGCCAGACTCTGTTCGATTCGTCAGCCAGACTCTGTACTGAACGGACGCATTTCCTGAGCTCTGATTTTGCATCTACTTTTATATATTGCTGAGAATTTTACTTTTGGATACTTTTGAACTTTATATACTTGCGTTTAAATTTACGTTGTTATAGTTAAGTAATTGAATTAGTGGTTTTTAGCGATTTAGAAGTTTTCATAGCGTGCCGGCTTAATTTAATTTATACCTGTGACGGTTTAAACTAATTTTTAACTGCGCGATGCCGTCGCAGAAAGCGTCGTGTGTTAGGTGTAGGGTTAACCGGTGGTATTCGGAATTTAAGGATTATAACGGCGGTCCAATGGCGATTACCGAAAGATCAGTTTGTTTCTTTTGCGAGTTCATGGAGGAATTAGTTGGTATAAAACGCAGTGTACGTGAGGTAGCGGATAGACTTGCAACGCTTGATGAGGGCAGGGTTAGGGCTACGGTTGACGGAAGCCGAACCAATACTAACGTTGAAGACGTTAGTAATTTGAAGGGTGAGGTGCGTAACTTAGTTTCTAGTTTAGGTAGCTTGTCGGGAAGGTTAGATAGAGTTGAGGAAGAGGTTAAGGTTAGTCCGAGAGTAGTAGATAGCGAGGGATTTAGAGAGGTTAAGGGTGGAGCTAGGCCGCGTGCGTTAGGTGATAGGAATCCCCCCCCTATCGAGGTTTCGAACCCTTTCGCCCATTTGGAAAGGGACGTGAATGAGGGGGAAACTATTTTAATTGGGACTCTTTAGTGCGCCACATGGACAAAGAGTTCGTTAAACGGAATCCAACCAAGAGGAGGAGGGTCTGTCTCCCAGGGGCCAGGGTTGACAGAGTTAGAGACGAAGTGGATAGGGTTGACGTTGCTTCCCGTCACTCAATGTTGGTGACGATGGTAGGAGGCAACGACTCGTATAGGCCCGATACGAGAGTGCCTGACCTTTTGGAGAGATATAGGGGGTTAATTAGGTCCCTGAAGGCGAGGTCAGATAGGTCTTTAGTTTAGGTATTACCCCTAGGCACGGGTTGGGTCTTAGAATTACGTCCAAAACAATATTTTTGAATAACAAATTAGAAGAGATTTGTGCTGAGGAAAGTGTACCCTTCGTAAAGCTGTGGTCCGAATTCAGTGATCCTAGCCTTTTATAAAAGATGGGGGTGCATTTTAATGAAATAGGTAATGCTAGGCTAGGTAGGTTAATAGACGAAAACGTGCGAAAGCTGTATAGGTCGAAGCCTTCTTTAAACGTTGTGGGTCCGGGAAACGCGGGCCCGACGTGATAAATAGTTTAAAACGCGGGCCCGTGGTAAAAAATAACTTAAACGTCTTTTATTGTAACGCGCGTAGTATTAGAAATAAATTAAATGAATTTAAGGCGGTAATTTATTCCGGCAACTATGATATAGTTGCTATCACTGAAACTTGGTTGAATACCGTGACTCGGGACTTGTTGGGGGAACTTGATATACCGGGTTTTAAACTCTTTACTAATGATAGGTTACATAGGTTTGGCGGAGGCGTTTTGCTGTACATTCGTAATTCCCTTAGGGTTATCGAGGTTAAGTTCGATTTTCCGGCAGCAATTAATGCGATCTGTGTTGAAGTTAGGGCGCGTAGTATTAGTTTTAATTTTGTTGTTGTTTATAGACCTCCCGTTCAACCCCTCGATATAGATACTAGATTTTACTCACTTAGTAATTTTATTGACAATCGGAATAGTATAATTGTCGGAGACTTTAACTGCCCTAATGTTAATTACGATAATTTCACGGGTAATGAGGAGGGTTTGAGATTGGTTGAGTTTATGGACGATAACTTTTTACGACAGATAGTTACCGAACCAACGCGCGGTGACAATATTTTAGATTTGGTGATGACGAACGGCGAGAATATAGTCGAAGGTTTAGAAGTAGGCGAGAGTTTAGGTTGTAGTGATCATCAAATTCTTAGGTTTAAGTTATTGATAGAAAACACTCAAGATAGTAATGTAATAGAAGTCCCTGATTTTCGTATGGCTAATTTTGATAGTTTTGCGGATAGGATGAGAGTAGTGGACTGGGATAACTTATTTATGGGTAATGACACAAATTTGCGTTGGGTGGCGTTTAAAGAAAGTTTTAGGAATATTGAAAGGGAGTTTATTCCTCGTAGGCCCAAGCGCGCTAGAAATCGTGGTAGGCCGAAGTGGTGGAATAGGGAAAGTAGTATAGCCTCAAAAGGGGAGAGTGCAAGAATGTTGCAAGTTATGACGTAATGTTGCAAAGGGGGGGTTGCAAAAAAAAACCCCCAAAGGGGGGGGTGCTGCAGGTGCAACAAGGAAAACTTGGTGGCGGCGTTATCCCCCAAGAGAAAGAAGGAGGAGAGAAAGGAGGAGGAGAGGTGTTCACCTGGCAGGAGCCAAGTGCATATTAAGACCAGCCGAGTAGGCGTTGTTTTATAGGCTCCTAATCAGCCAGTTGGCTTAGAAGGCTTGAGTTGCCAGATAGCGCCATGTATTCGCTATATATTTAATCGAAGACTGAGCTGCCAGATACCATTGTATACATTATTATAGACTCCTAATCAGCCAGTTGGCTGTAAATGGCTTGAGTTGCCAGATAGCGCCATGTATTCATTTAATTCTAATCGAAGACTGAGTTTCCAGATACCATTGTATACATTATTATAGACGTCTAATCAGCCAGTTGGCTGTAAATGGCTTGAGTTGCCAGATACCACTTTTTAGCAATACCATTGTATACATTATTATAGACTCCTAATCAGCCAGTTGGCTTAGAAGGCTTAAATGGCTTGAGTTGCCAGATACCACTTTTTAGCGATACCATTGTATACATTATTATATTTCTTAAAAGAATACCGGTAGTAGGTTTAGAAGGCGTAACATGATATAATTAAGTAAAACAACATTGCATCATTCTGTTTATTATAAATATATAGAAAATAAATATACATTTCAATTGAGGAATATGCATATAATCGTACAGGAAATATATACACACAATTATGGATATATATAAAATAAATATACATTTCAAATAGAAATAAATATACATTTCAAATAGAAATAAATATACATTTCAATAGAAAATATGCATATAATCGTACAGGGGAAATATCACGCAAAATATATATAAATACAATTCAATAGAAATATGTACATAATCGTACAGGAGAAATATCAAGCAAAATATATATAAATACATTTCACTTTTTTTTCAAAATACTAAACTCGGTCTTAATCAAGTATATAAAATAAATACATTTCAAATAGAAATAAATATACATTTCAATAATAATAGAAATATGCATATAATCGTACAGGGGAAATATCATGCAAAATATATATAAATACATTTCACTTTTTTTTCAAAATACTAAACTCGGTCTTAATCGAGTTTACAATTACATCATTATTGCTCTGCATTACGCAGTATATGCGGCTTAATAATATTTCACCGCTTAAAGTATAGGGAAACCTGTATTCGTTATGAAGGGCTTTCATATCGTTCAGTACTATTTTTGTTCCCACTTTACAACCGGTTGGTAAGTCATCTTTAAATACGTCTAGAATACAATCAAAAGCACGCAGAAAGAGTTCATCGTTAGCTACATTATTAAACACAAGTTTATAAGCACGCTTTTCCAATCGAGGGTTTATTTCTACCGACTCGAGCTTTTCAATCGTGAACTCACTCAACATAGCGGCAATTGAAATAATCTTCTAAATCGTTACGACAACTGCGCGTTATATAAAGAAATAGTTCTTCAGGGTGAACGGTGTAGGTGAGCTCAGCCTTGTACCGATCAATTGCTTTGTACCAAAGTTCATGGTATTTCAAAGAGTCTAAACTTTTTAAATAAACGTCCAGCTCTAGACCATTCTCACCAGCCCTACACTCGGTAAACCCATCGAGCAGAGCGGTGTAGGCGTATTCAAGTAATGTATCAAAATAAAGCATGTCCGTAACACGCGCGTCTAATATAAGTTTCAGCTTGCGGAATCCGACGATTTCAAACATTCTGTCGAGGATGAAACGGTTTCGCGTAGGAACAAGAGCGTTATTATCAGAAGCATTCTTCCACATCAGCCGTATATCAATGCACGGCCGATCGTTATTTATACACAACGTACATACAACGGCGTATGAGGGTGCGTCACTAATCTGCTCTCTTCTTGTACCTACGTTAGCAGGTATTTTATAACGATCTTCACTCCACTTCTCAACTATCACGAAGATTCTATTCAGGTAGGCAGGAATGGTTCGACGGGCGGCTGACTCGATGATACATGAATGGGCTTGTTCGTATGACCGCGAGTCGAATTGTTGTACATATTTCGGTACAAGAATTAATTTCATCACTACCAGCCTACGCACCAGACAGTTTGGATAAGAACTAGGAACATTTTATGTTTTACTAAACATCTCCACACTCCGGCGCACTATTTGAGAGGAACATATGTTCATATTTTTCCTTTCTGCCCATCAAACGATACTCGTCTCTAAACTCTGTTAAAAATTCACGCAGGGCACTAGCCACAACCTCACTACGAACCTCATCATGATATACGTTAATATAGTGATAAAAATACTTAAGATTGTCCATGATCACGAGATTCACATTTTCAGTCGTAGGGTATGAGTAATCGACATGGTGTAGCATGACGTAATACCGCTTGTCACACCACCCATCAGCAAGACTCATTATCCATACCTGCTGCTTCTCTTCTGCACGCGTTGTTTTTTTACTTCACGGTGTATGTGAGACTTTATAAAGTTTAGCTCTGCAGTATACTTCAGCACATCGTCTGTGCAACGAAAGCCTTCAACGGTCTCACCAGAACATCCGTAGAGTATTTGTACATCTTGGAACTTCGCACAATCCAATGTGTTTTTAAAAGAGGCATAGGAGGGAGGAATAGGAAGTTTTTCGGTATCCACCACATCCTGGCACTTTACTGAATACCATTTCGTAAACGTTGTGCAAGCAATATTAAAGGTAGCCATTTGAATACACGTCTGATCTGAATACACGTCTGATCTCTCGGGCTTACTGCGGTCGACTGACCACGCAGGGACTCCCAGATAGTAGCATGACTCACGGTCTTACAGTGGGCGGAGCTTAGAACTTTCACCTGCACACACACACACACACACACACACACACACACACACACAAAGGAGAAAGTGAAACGCTATTTGAAACATGATTTATTTAACAAACGAGATATTCAAGTTATATATATTTACAAATACGATTTAATAAACGAGATATTCAAGTATATATATATATATTTACAAATACGTGTAATAAATCAATTTTACAAATACGATTTAATGAACGAGATATTCAAGTTATATATATAATTTACAAATACGTGTAATAAATCAATAGATACGATTATATACAAGACGTGTGAGTTAACAATAGAAGCATCATTGGTATCCAAAGGGTACGGTATCATAGGTACCAGGTAACTGGTAACGTTTCCTATAGGTGTTACGGCACACCTTCGTACCCCTAAGTTCCTTCACGCCCCCAGCTTCTGCGCCCGAAAATTGTGGGTGCCTACAATTAGTTGGGGAGGTTGTTCATCATCGTCCAAACATACTAGATCCTTCAACGACTCAAAGTTAACAACCTCCCGATTCGCATGGTTGAGCGTAATACCCTTTGCCTTCACGATATATTTCATTTCCTCCCCCACCCTGACCCGTACCCATAAGTCTTAGGTCCTGTTGAGGCAAAAGAGTCGGCGTATGCGTTGTCCCCATACTCATCCTTGATCTCATCAGTGAGCTCGCCGAGGAACTCCCCAATAGTGGGCATGTATTCACCCTCCCTCTCTGTGAATATCACGCTATCTGTATCGGCATACAATACTCTCCGCCCAAGAGAATGCAATAGACCCCAAAGTTTTATACGGGCGTAGGCTGTTGTGAAGCTGGCCACAGGTATGTTTGTAACCCTTGAGGTATCTGTGGCAAATTCAGTGTTGTTGTACTTTATTACGTAAGTATTACCTACATTTACGATCTCCATGACCTCTTTATCGGGGGCATTGGCATAATCCCAGACATCGCTATAACTTTGTGCCAAATGAATGCTCCCTCTGCCGGTATTCTGCGCAAATTTTCCCCATAGACTGTTTAGACAACTTTGCACTAAAGCGCTTGCCAGGATTCTTTACAATTTGGACACGATCAAGTTGTATACCTTCGCGGTCGCGGTAACGTTGAATATAGGCAGACTTTTCATCTTCGGTATCAACTCCTCGCGGATACCCTGATGCCTCAACCTTATCCTTCAAAAAGGTGTTTATATATGGTGTGAAAAGGTTGGGTAGCTTCTGAAACCTCCACACCTCATGTATCTTCAGTATTCTATAACCATGGCGTACGGCTAGGGCCAACTCAGGACTTGTATATACGCCTCTGATCTTACGCTGGTGGGGTATATGGTTACATTCGCCGTTATCCTCTTCCGCGCACTTCACGCACAGGGGAAACATGAGCTTGTCGTCGATAACGACAGGTAAGATCGGCATCCATAAATTGCGTGGGGGGAGTACGTCTACGAAAGAGAGCCCAAAGTAACGATCATTCAAATTTTTTGAAAATTCATTGATGGAGGGTAGGCTAGGTCCCACCAGTTTCTCAGGAGCGCCCACGGGGTACGGATTGCTCTTCATCACGTATGGGTATAAAGAACAGAAATCGTAGTAATGGAGCTTCACGCCCTCCGTAGGTGGAAAGTATAGTCTGAAAGGATTTGTACGTCCTCCAAACAAGCTATCACCACATTTGAGAGGATCCAGCACCATTGAACGCTTGATCGTTTTTATTTCCTCACGGTACACCTCGTCTGTCTCCATCCGTGCATCATATTCATGCTCCCACAAGACTTTGTGAGTGAACTGTGATCCTATAAGTTGATCGCGGGTGCGGGTTGATGCGAGACAGTCGGCAGGAGACCTACCGTGGATATCTCCGGTGATTCCGCACTCAGGACGGGGGCATCCATGCCACCAGCAACCGTTAAAGGAGTACACAGTCTTCACACCAGTGACACGGTTTTCACTTAACCCATCAACCCAAAAAACACGTCCATTAATCTTAATGGGTACTTCACCCGTGTTGCGGGCGTGCTTTATGTATACACCTGTCTGTTGCTGTAGGTGTATGAGCCAGTAAATAGCCTTGTGTCCGTAACTGCGGGGGTTGTTTCGGTGAATAATGGCTAAGGTGTCTTTAGGCATGAAGTTATTCTTGAACACCGTAAAACATAATGATGCGATGGTGGTTGCGACTTGCAGTGGATCGCATTTGAAACGGGCTATGTACATCCTTCTAAAGGCCTGGAAACATACTCTAAGCACGCGCACATCATTCACGCAATAACGCTCACATTCATCAGCTATATTATAAGGGTTACTTTCATTAAAACTGTCGTAGTATCGATCAAAGTCTTCACGTTCATCCATACAGTCAAAATAATGTTTGGGGGGTGGTGGGCCTACGTAGTTTAAAGTCTCGCTGGTGAGGAAAGTGTAAGGGAAGTATCCTTTGGAAACTTCAGCTGCTACTCCCATCACCTTGGGTAGCTTTGCTAATTTACAAGGTGTGAATAATAAAGTATCTTTAAATTGTACATTGCCTCTTATCTGCATCTGTATTAATTTGTTGCCTCTTTTCAATGGATCACCTGTAAATATCTCAGAGGATTCGTGTTCAAGCAACTCCTTATAAAGGAACTGCGTGTCAAACTTTGCCCCGTTATGGGCGAGAATATACACAGTCATTTTTTTGAACTTGTCGGCTAACTTGACAATATAGGACACAAATAGTTTCACAGGACTATCGCGGACATTCGTTTTAAAAACGTTTGTCCGTTTACCACATTTGGGGCACTCGTCACATTCGATACCCATACACTCATCACAGATGGTCTGGCTCACAAGTAAATGTGGAATTACCTCTTTGGTTTCAGCGTTCGTATATGTTTCTATATCGTAGTATACAGTTATACAAGGGTTATTTTTAGGCTTAGCATCTTTCATATAACATACATGCTTTACTCCATCCGCCTTATATTCCTCCTGGCATGTAGGACAGTGAATTACGTCACACTTGTGCTTAAATTTCCCCCAATTATCCATTGTGTGAAACATACCACATTCACAGATTCTCATTTTCCTGCACGTGCCAATTGATTTATGGAAATCAAAACAGATATTATTGAAAAATGTGCGTCTACACACATCACAGTCTCTCTTCTCAGCTTCAACTACACGGCTTTCACATTTGGTGCTTTTACACTGCTCACATACCATGTGACATTCTTTACAATGTCTCACTATATCATCCGCAAACTCGAGGCACCCCTTACACAAATCATGATGTCTCCCATATTTTCGACTTTTGTCATAACTAGCGTAAAGCCCCCTTATATTACGGATGGGGAGATACGTTGTCCCTGACAATCCTAAAATAAGTAGGGGTCTTGTACGATCTCTCACACAGCTTTTAAAAACATACACAGTCCTACGACGATCATCCAACCCAAACACAACTATGCGGACATTCATTTCCTGTTCTACCCTTCTCAGCTCTTCAGGACCCATATTACAGTCAAATTCAAGTTCACAGTCTACAGCTAGTTTACGGGCACGCTCCACGACTGTAGGCAACCAAATTTTTTGAGTTCGTGTATTTTGTACAGTAAACATACGTGCTAAGAGTACTGCTATAAAGCCGCAACCACGATCGACGTTTATATGCTTTCGGTAAATAGTCGGAGAATTGAAGTTAAGAGTATACGGTATGGCACTATGACCCGCAACACGGTATACATGGTCAATATTTACCGTGAA
The DNA here is from genome assembly GCA_023014485.1 of Bathynomus jamesi. Classification (NCBI taxonomy): domain Eukaryota; kingdom Metazoa; phylum Arthropoda; class Malacostraca; order Isopoda; family Cirolanidae; genus Bathynomus; species Bathynomus jamesi. The sequence goes on along the minus strand of JAJOZX010000207.1, from coordinate 972,147 downwards.
GTTGTCCATATTGAAGGCTATACTACTTTGGGCGGCTTGCATTATACGTCCTAATATATATTCTACATCTTCAGCCGCCAAACGTCTAAATGGCACTATCACCCAATAATCGTCTACATCACCGTCATCTGACCCGAATCCAAAGGACAGACTCGTCCTGACTTCACGCTCGTCACGATTCTGAAGAGCAAACTCTATAATATGCTGTACAACCCGGCGTAACCCGCGCTCAATTCCATTGCTATACATGACTCTAGGGTCGACCCTGACTCTATACCGATTTCTAGTCAAGGCTGGGGTGGGGGCTGCGGATCGCACCAATTCGAGCGTTATACCATCCTCAACAGAACGGGGGGCGGCAGATGAATTAGGGGGTATATTAGCGGAAGGTGCTGCTGGGGGGTCTGTTGCGTAGGAGGTTGAGGGTTGGGGCTCTATTATTGTAGACTTAACAGAACGGGGGGCGGCGGATGAATAAGGGGATATATTAGCGGGAGGTGCTGCTGGGGGGCTTGTTGCGTAAGAGGTTGAGGGTTGGGGATCTATTACCGCTGCAACAGGCGCGTATTTCGGGCGCTTTATACCTGACGTGGGGTTCTCATACCTCCGCTTTGGACGTGCTACCGGTATCGCTGGTGAGGGTCGTTGGCAGGGGAGGAGATCACAACTACACTGTCGTCGAGGTCATCCGTAATGATGGGGCTGCTCTACCTCATCGTCATTCACGGTTCTGTGGGAGAAGAAATATAAGGAACAGCACTCAAAATTTGTAATATTTTGTAAATGACCCACTTAGGAGTGTGACGTGTTAGAAATGGACTCTGTAGAAAAATTCAGATTCACGAGCCCATCCACATGTATTATATCTGGACCTACAGGATGTGGTAAAACTGTGTTTATGCTTAAAATCATTAAAGAAAAGGGAGAGATGTTCTCGAAATTTGTGCGTAAAGTTATATGGTGCTATTCGACGTATCAATCAGTGTTCAACGAGTACCAAGATGATATTTTGTTCCACAAAGGCGTATATGACGTTAATTCGTTAAAGGGAAATGAACATACAATCATTGTAATTGACGATCTCATGTTGGAGATGGATAAAACGTTTGCCGAGACATTTACAGTATTCTCCCACCATCTTAACATAAGCGTGTTCTTCATCAATCAGAATCTATTTTTCAAAAATAGATACATGCGCGATGTGTCGTTAAATACGCAATATCTAGTCTTATTCGCGCAACGTAGAGATGTATCACAAATTGGGGTATTAGCCAATCAAATGTTCCCGAATCAGCGTAAGGAGTTTTTGGAAGTTTATAAAGAAGCTACAAGCACGCGTTACGGATATTTGCTTTGCGACCTTCATCCGCGAAACACGTTTAGAGTGCTTCTGCGAACGAATATATTTCCAAACGAGCCTGAAACGGTGTATATTCCAGAATGACAAAGAGACTAAAGAAATACCGTGAATTAATAAAAATCTATCATCGACTGCCCCGGGCATTGCAGCAGATGTTTATTAAAAATATCGATGCCGACTTTTTAAAATGCATCTGTGAAATCTGTCTTAACGTTATAAATTGCAATGTATCAATGAAAACCCATCAGAAGGCTCGCCTACGCCGCTACAAGAACATAATACGTGCACTCGCTCGTAAAAGCCAAACTGTAGCGAAGAAAAAACGAATTATTGTACAAACAGGAGGGTCATTTCTCCCCATCTTATTTTCAGTTTTGGGTCCTTTACTGACTAGATTAATATAATGAAGAAAGTGGTAGTGATTCCCCACGAGGTGTACGCTTCACTGCAAAGGAATCCAGACACGTATCTAGATCCCCGTAAAAGCAGACTTAAAAGAATGGAAAGCGAATTGTTAGCCCTATTAAACAGTGAAAAAACACCTGATGAGAAAAGAATCTTATACCAAGAAGCTCTGCAGAAATTTCTTCACGAGTACGAAAATTATAAGAGCCCTACAGAGATTCCTGTGGTTATTAGGCACAGCACGGGGGACGATGGACATGGCGACATAGGATCTGAGCCCGACGATACAGCTGACCAACCAAAAAGATTAGCCACACAACATATCGAACATGTATTAAAAAATACCCTCCCACTTACATTGAGGAGTAAAGGCTTAAGTCTTTATAATCTATTGAATGAGGATCCCGCCATACAATGGACCGATACAGGGGAGATCATTGTGGAAGGATCAAAGGTACAGGGATCGAATATCGTAGACATTGTCCATGATCTGGTGAGAAAGTGGGATAGGCCATCACCATCAGGATGGAAGCATATTAAAGCAAGACTACAACAAATAAATGTCCCTAAAACGTTGATAGGAAATCTGAACAGGTTAAAAGACTTGGAGCATGCAACGCCTGTGACACAATTGAAGGCGCCGTCACCCCCGGCGGTAACACCTTTGAAGAGGAGCAAGAAGAGGTTAAACCAACCCTACCCACGTGCCTCTAAAATACGCAAATGGCTAACGTATTAACTAAACGCTATTATGACATTTCTACCCCATCCTCTTACGGCGGCGTAGATAGACTGTACAGAAGTGTTTACGGAGTAGGAAAAAAAGATGTTGAAAGATTTTTGAGGGAGCAGGACGCTTATACGCTTCATAAGCCTGTGAGAAAAAGGTTTAAAACAGCCAAGACAACGGCTTCCTCGATTGATTCTATTTGGCAAGCAGATTTAACAGACATGCAAAGATATTCTGTGTATAACGATGGTTACCGCTACATTCTATTCATAATAGACGTATTCTCTAGATATCTGTGGCTAGTTCCTCTGAAAAATAAATCACCTGAAACAGTTGCTAAAGCCACCAAAACGCTAATGTTAAAAGAAAACAGGGTTCCTGGCTATTTTTGTACGGATATGGGGAAGGAATTTATAGGCCGTGCTTTTCAGAACATGTTGACAGAGTTTAATATCAGCTATTACACAACCAATTCTATACATAAGGCTTCTTTAGCTGAAAGAGTTCAGCGCACCATAAAGGAACGCATGCACCGTTATTTTACACAAAAACACATACAGATTTCTAGACATTCTGGAATCATTGGCGTCATCCTACAACCGCTCACACCATCGCACGATTGGGACAACACCTAACGAAGTTTTAGAAAGAGGTACGCTCCCGAGGAGAGATGGATCACCACCACCACCACCACACTCTGCGCGTTTCAAAATCAATGATTATGTAAGGCTGTCGCGTTCGGGGAACAAATTCGCAAAGGGTTTTGAGCAAGGATGGACACGCGAGATTTTTAAAGTTAGGGCTGTGAGACCTAAAGGTGAGATAATGATGTATTACATTGAAGATTTGAATGGAAGAAATCTCAGGAGGCTTTTACCGCGAGGAATTGCAGAAAGTTGCGTTTAATTTAGGAAAAAATGTGTTTAAAATTGAGAAAATTTTAGGAAGCAAAGGTTCAGGAAAGAGAAAAATGTACCTGGTGAAATGGCTAGGGTACCCAGAAAGCTTCAACACCTATATAAAAGCTGATGCAATAATGAAGCTTAAATAGTATGCAACATGGCTCCTAACCATTTCTACGTCACACTCCCGTCCTCCTCGTCCCTGTCTGTACACTCTAACAACACACTAGCCAACTTTGTAACAGAGCTCCACAAGCACATTGAATTGGGTCGTGATTCGTATGAGGTGGGGATATGCGAAATTCAGCTGGACACCATCTTTTTAAATATTGAACATAAAGAAACCGTTTTTACGATTCTTAGAGACATTGACGAGTGTGAAAAAGCTGGGGTAGCTATGGATGAAACTATGCGTATCGCTCGGACTAAGGTTGCACGGTATTACAGTACAGAAGTAAGACTAGGACCGGGTCAATATGGTTCGGCCGAGGATGTTGTGAGAGGCTTAAACGTAAGTTTAAGAAACTCAAACCTTACGAATGATTTAGTATACGAAATCGTAAACAACCCTGCACATACACTAATCCTAAAATCAAAGACTAACAGACGTATTAAAGACCATAGAAAGTTCCAAATTCTAGCCAATGGCCGATATAGCGCAGCCTTCCAAAGAGACACATTTCACGAGACACAGCATGACTTGTCCAGATTAATGTATCAATTGAAGATGGAGAAATTGGCTGAAAGGTCCCCAGACATGTGCTATATTTACAGTAATATAGTGGAGCACCAGTTTGTTGGGGATACCCAGGCACGCCTGCTGCGCATTGCTCACATCCCCAACCATAGAGGAAGGAGTTTGAGTATTACATATGACAGACCCCATTATGTGAATGTCGCAACTAATTTAATAACCAATATCTCAATATATATAAGAACGATGAGGGTGAAAACTTCCCATTCGGTAACGGGAGCTTAACAGTGAAGCTACACTTTCGACGCACTGAGTTATAATGGATAGAAAGCCTTTCACCGTCTATCGAGGGTGCGTTACCAGCGCGGTAGTGGACTTGGGTCCATTTTTTCATCCATACTACGTACGGCTGTTCCTTTGCTGAAGAGGGGTGCCAGATACCTTGGAAGGAAAGCGCTACAATCAGGTATTAACACTGCAGAAGACATATTGGCCGGGGCTAAACCTAAAGAGGCTCTAAAAAAACATTTAAAGCGTACACGGGACGAAATCATCAAAGATGCAAAGAGAAAAATGCGTGGTGGCGGGAAGAAGCGGGCTGCCCGAAGAAGAAGGGGTCACGTGGTATTAAACGTAAAAGGCTATCAAAAAAGAAGTGCTGTAAGCGAATGAAACCTATGGTTGACCACTTTTTTGACTGATATAAGCTAAGGACATTGATCTCATGAATCATAGTTTGTTTACCACTTGTCGAGAGAGGAGTCACTATTTCGCCATGGCACGCTTCATCCACCCATGTAGTTCACAATGCTGTAAATCGGAGCTGTCCCTTTTTGAGCTACCTCCAACCCAAGTTTCTATTGAGCACAGTGACTTTATTACAATTAACCCTTTAAACACAATTAGTTCCCCGAGTGCACCTATAGAATTCGTGATACCCAGCTCAGGCCCTTACTTTTTTGATCCAAGCTGTGTGCACATGTACGCTAAGCTACGTATAGCCCATTCTGATGGAACGGTCTGCGATGACAAATATGCTGTATACCCTGAAACAAACTTTCTGCACTCCATATTCAACCAGTGTGACGTATATTTAAATCAGACCAACATATCGGCAGGCACGGGGTACTATCATCTACGAGCCTATCTGGAAAATGTCCTCAACTTTTCCAAAGAAGCGAAGGCTACCTTTTTAAGTGCGGAGGGATATTATCAAACTAAAGATGAAAATAGTATAAAGGACAAATTTAAAAATTCTAAAAAGAAAATATACGAGTGTTTTGGACGGTTGCACACAGATTTCACTTTCCAGGAGAAGTTGCTTGTGAACGGGGTGGATATGAAAATAAAGCTCACCCGCACGAGTCCTGAGATCTGCTTAAATCTGGCTGCGGATCAAGAAGAGGGTGCAAAGCCCGTTGTGGTTCACATTATGGACACATACCTCCGCGTACGGCGAGTGAAATTAAGTTCACCAAAACAACTAGAAATTGAGAAAAATTTACTAAACGCTACAGTGAAATATCCTATTAACAGAGTGCAGATCAAACTATATACGGTTCCTGCAGGGTTGGCATCGAAGCAGATAGAAAACATTGCCCTGGGAAATCTTCCTAAAAGGATATTAATCGGCATGCAGGACCACGCTTCGGTGAATGGAAAATATAAAAAGAGTGCCTTTAAATTCGAGAATTTCGGACTTAAAAATATAACTCTATACGTTAATGGCACTGCTTTGGGTGGAACAATGGGTACGGACTATTCATCAGACGCTGTGTTACCTCTTTGTGCCAGAGCCTATAGTAATCTGACCCATATTGCAGGTGATTGTGATGAGCTTGGTAATGGGGTAACGCAGGAAGAATTCATTGATCAATTTAACCTTTATCCGTTTGACATTACACCTGACTTATCTGCTAGCGTAAATACCCATTTAACCCCACAGCAGAGCGGAAACATCTCAGTGCGGCTGGAATTCGCCAAGCCTATAGACGCTCCTATTAGTGTACTAGTATATCTCGAATCGCAAGCCCTAATAGAAGTAGATAGATTTAGGAGCGTTATCACTGACTTTTAAAATGGATGCTAATACACTTCAGAAAGTAATGGAACGAGTCACACGTTCCAAATTTATCGGCGTGTTTGCGAAGAATGAAACATTGAGTTTGCCAAGTACGCGAGAATGCGGTAGTCTTATTGTGAACACAGACATCATCGGTAATGAAGGGATTCACTGGATCGCTGTCTATTTTAAAAATAGACAGCGCCTGTACTATTTTGATTCACTCGGTACTCAACCCTGGAGTGACCCTATTATTGTAAAATTTCTCGCTCAGTTACATATTCCCGAAGTTGTATGGAACCCATTTCGCATGCAAGGATATTTTACTAATGTTTGCGGAATGTACTGCGTCTCATTTCTCATGCATATGTCAAATGATAAAGAATTTATAAATTTTTTAAATTTATTTGACCCGTGTCACACTCGCCGAAACGATGAAATGGTATGCAGACAGATAAAAAACCGTTTTCCAATTGTACGTACTCGTTGTATATTATAATGTTTTTGTTCGTATATTTGTAACGATATATTCTGTAGTTGTTTATTGTACTGATTTCTTTCATTTAATAAATTTATGAAAATATATTGTCTTCTTACCCAAAAAGATCGAAAAACACTTACATTATTTCGGTGTGACATTGTTGACTGATCAGTATATCATCCGTATTCCGAGATTCTTCAAAAGATTGTATAACACGTGTCAAATCCTCATCGGACCTTAAAGGATTAATGTTCATTCTTTTAAAACATATACAGAGTATACAGACAGATCCCCATTATGTGAAGATATCTTTGGTTCGAGGAATAACATTGATTGCCATAAAAAATTTCGATTTTAGCATAATGGGGATAACCAAATAACATTGATTGCCATAAAAAATTTTTGGCGAGTATCTATTTGACGAGATACTACAACTCTCCATATATATATAAAAACGAATTATAGACACTTACATTTCTATGGTAGTCCCTGCGTCGGGTTGTAAGGAGCGTCACTGCAAATATCTTCAACGGTTTGCGTTGGAAATAATTCGCCACGGTCAATCGCATTGAAAAGACTAATTGCGGTTAATGCTGCAGTATCACTTTCTTCATACAATTCCGGGGAGACGTACAGGTCCATGGTGGAGGATGTGTGACATTGTTGACTGTTCAGTATATCCCCGTATTCCGAGATTCTTCAAAAGATTGTATAACACGTGTCAAATCCTCATCGGACCTTAAAGGAATAATGTTCATTCTTTTAAAACATATACAGAGTATACAGACAGATCCCCATTATGTGAAGATATCTTTGGTTCGAGGAATAACATTGATTGCCATAAAAAAAATTTCGATTTTAGCATAATGGGGTAACAAATAACATTGATTGATAAAATTTTGGCGAGTATCTATTTGACGAGATACTACAACCTCCATATATATATAAAATCTAATTATAGACACTTACATTTCTATGGTAGTCCCTTGCGTCGGATTGTAAGGAGCGTCACTGCAAATATCTTCAACGGTTTGCGTTAAAAATAAATCGTCACGGTCAATTGCGTTAAAAAGACTAATTGTCGTTAATGCTGCAGCGTCACTTTCTTCATACAAGTCTGGGGAGACGTACAGGTCCATGGTGGAGGGAATGATTAATCACTGACGCGAAAATAGCTACTGTTACTCCCAACTGAAAAATATCCCCTTTTATATGCACAATCGCCAAGCTCCGCCCAAAAGACCAGATGTTCGTAGTGATTGGCTGCCGATGTAGCTGGGTGGAGCTATGACGTGTACCAATCCGCTATAACGGGACCGGATGAGTAACATATATAAAATCGTGTTTCTTGAATTATAGGCACTTACATTTCTATGGTAGTCCCTCATATTATATTTTTACTTACAAGTTAATAGTATTGTTTTCTTGTGTTAACATAATTGCTAACTTATTTTATAATAAAGAAATATAGCCTAATTATATTTTTAAAATAGCATTCGGTTTCCACATTAAACTGTGGGCCTAAGGTGACGTGAAAACTTTATCCGTTGTCACTCTTCGAGCTAGTTATTATTACTAAAGAGAAAATCATGCATGCTTTTGGTCATACTACTGACTCGTTTCAAATGATGCATTAACATGCTTTTCGGTCATACTACTGACTCGTCAAATGATGCATTAACATGCTTTTCGGTCATACTACTGACTCGGGGTCAAATGATGCATTAACATGCTTTTCGGTCATACTACTGACTCGTCAAATGATGCATTAACATGCTTTTCGGTCATACTACTGACTCGGGTCAAATGATGCATTAACATGCTTTTCGGTCATACTACTGACTCGTCAAATGATGCATTAACACGTTTTTCGGGCATACTACTGCCTCGGGTCAAATGATCCTGTTATTTTAAATCCGGTTCAATAATCCTGTTATGTTGAAATGTGGAAGAGTAAGCAACGATCCCCATCGACGAGATGTATTTCTGAATCCATGTTAAACTGGAGGTCTAAGGTCGGGTGAAAAGCTTACCAATTCGGCGAGAAAGAGTTAATTATTATTGCTACATAGAAAAAATCGTGCATTACGATGTTTTTCGGGCATACTACTGCCTCGGGTCAAATGATCCTGTTATTTTAAATCCGGTTCAATAATCCTGTTATGTTGAAATGTGGAAGAGTAAGCAACGACTCCCTGACGAGATGTATTTCGTAGGTTAGGTTAGGTTAGGTCTCTTACATATAAAAACCCATTCACTAAGAGCATTGGCTTTCCTTCTCACTAGAAAAAACTCTGCCATTTTTCGATATTATTTATTATAATTGTGGGTATAGTTAACCTGGAAAAAGAATGTAAATTTAAATTAGTACACTTAATTTTAAATAATATTTTGGGAAAACTGAGTAAATGGAAATATTATTTGGATTCCTTTATTTGAACAAAACTCTCGCTCTCTTTCTATATATATATATATATATATATATATATATATATATAATTACTAGTACATTCAGGTATGCCTACCTTATTTCTTTCGCTGATTGCTATTTAATATAATTGTGTGTATTTCTAAGAGTCGGAGTGAGGTGAGGTTTTGATCGATTTGACTGGTAGAAAGGTAAATTATGGTCAATCGAGTTGGGCAGATTCTCGGAATTCCTTTCCTCTAGCGGATTGTGTTTTGGTTAATTTCAACTTTTAAATGAATTTTCGCAAATTCTCGTATTTTTTCAATTTTTTTCGCATGGAATGAGGCTCGTGTGTTTCATAAATTTTCATCTCGTATGGAGTGAAGGGATACTTATCAGCAGAGCTGGGCACTTGCGGCATATTGCGGTACTGCGGTACTGCTGCACTACCAAACCGGTACCAAACCGGTACGCGGAAATTTGAATGCGGTAGCGGTACTGCGGTACTTTCAGCGATCCTTTGCGGTACTGCGTTATGGGGGCCCGGGGTGGTAGTGCGGTGGTACCGCAAGTACCGCAGTACCGCAAAATATGCCGCAAATGCCCAGCTCTGCTTATCAGGGATTGGGGGGAACCCCATTGACCACGACGAAACCCTATTAATGAGATAAGATGAAATAGTGATTTGAGAATAATCTTTGTGCAGTTTAAGTAAATACATTTATTCAAGTAGAGGTTGCAACCTCTCCTTCCTTCATGCGAATACTGTAATGTTCTACATAATGATACAACTTAGATATTACATATATATATATATATATATATATATATATATATATATATATATATATACGGGTTTGGGGAATGACGATCGTCTGTTTTGAATTTTCATAAATTTTCATTTCCGTTCGTTTTTCCCCACTGATATTCGAATGTTTATAATGAAAATTGAGTGTGTAAAATTATTTATTTGATAAACAGAATTTAATTGGATTCATCCCAACGTCAGACCATTACTTTGGTCTTATATAATTATTTTAGGAGAATTTAATAAACATAATATTAAAGTACATTTCTTTCTCATTAAAATGTTCAGGGTCACGCGGCCTGTTTTGCTTTTTTTTTTTGTTTCACTACAGATTTGTTTGTGGGTACTTCTTTTATTTATTTCTTGTAGCACTTGTGTTACCTTCTTTCTATACAATAATGTCTTGAAGTGAGTGATACTGACATCGTGTGTAATGATTCATTGAGGCAGTGAAACTCATTTTCTTTTCAGATATGCAAGTTACCCATAAAATTTGAAGCTAAAGTAAGTAAAGAAAACTAATTTTGATGGGAGACTTGTCTTGCTAAGAAGCCTCCAAGACTAAACTTCTCTCTACTTTTTTTTTTTTCCCAACGTCAGACCATTACTTTGGTCTTATATAATTATTTTAGGAGAATTTAATAAACATAATATTAAAGTACATTTCTTTCTCACTAAAATGATGCATAATAATATATATCTAGCAAGAACAATCCGATCATTGCAAAAAAAAAAAACTGGAAAGGTATGCAATTCCAGGTTTAATAATAATAAAGATTGAGTGTGTAAAAATTATTTATTTAATAAACAGAATTTAATTGTATTAACTACCGTCATATAAATATATATTGTGGTACACAATGGATGATTAATATATGGTTTTCTGGGACACATGGCGCTATCTGGCAACTGAATACATTGCGCTATCTGGCAACTCAGCCAGAATAGAGGTTTATAAAAGAACGAGAAGCTGATGAAAGAATAATTCAAGCTCGGGTCCCAGCCGAGCAAGGACCTCTGGTCCTTCTCTTTCTGGCCCTTTGGGAAAACCCCTTAGAGGCCTCTTAGGTTAGGTAAACGAAAATAACTTGGGGGAGAACTCCGCCTCCAAGTTGCATGCCTTGCAATCAAAGGTCTCTCTCTCTCCTTCAGGTGTACCCCTCCCCCCTTGGCTCAGCCTTCTGGCTGATTAGGAGCCTATAAAACAACGCCTACTCGGCTGAAGTCTTAATATGCACTTGGCTCCTGCCAGGTGAAAACCTCTCCTCCTTTCTCTCCTCCTTTCTCTCTGGCCCTTTGGGGGGAATAGCTTGGGGGAGAACTCCGCCCCAAAGTTGCATGCCCCTTGCAACTCCGGTTGGCAACAAAGGCCAGTACTCTTTTTTTTAATTTTTTTTTATTTTTTATTTTTTTTTGCAACACCCCCACCCCCCTTTGCAACACCCCACCCCTTTGCAACATTGCAACATTACGTCATAACTTGCAACATTCTTGCACTCTCCCCTTTTGCGGCTATACTACTAGGGAAATAGGCGAGTTCATAAACGAGCGTAATAGAGCGTATAGACTTAGTAAGCGCAATGGCACGGCAGCTAACTTTAATAGATATATTGAGCTTAGACGTCAGGTTAAAAGATCAGTTAGGAATGCTAAGCGTAATTTAGAGATAGTTATAGCTGCGGATAGTAAACATAATCCAAAAAAGTTTTTTGAATATGTAAATAATCGTAAGCCGATAAAAGATAACATAGGCCCTCTAGTCGATGTTAATGGCGCTTTGGCTTCTGACGCTCAGGCGATGGCGGGTATTTTTAATAACTTTTTGCGACAATTTTTACCGTAGAAGACGTAAATAATGTCCCCCACGTTGACGATATCGTTCCATTTAGTAGCGAGACTATTTTAGATGAAATAACTGTTTACGAGGCTGAGATTGCGCATTATATCGATAGGTTAAAAGTTAGCAAGGCCTCAGGCCCTGACGCGTTTTATCCCAGACATTTGAAAGATTTGAAAGAAGTTATCGTAGGCCCCTTAACGAAGATTTTTAATCAGTCACTCGAAACCGGATTATTCCTGAAGACTTTAAATTAGCTAACGTCACGCCTATTTTTAAAAAAGGCGACCGCGCAGTAGCTAGCAATTATAGGCCCATTAGCTTAACGTCAATTGTCGGTAAACTTTTGGAGTCCGTAGTTAGGGATCGTATCATCGATCACTTAGAAAGTAGAGATTTGATTAATAGTAGTCAGCATGGGTTTCGACGCCATAGGTCTTGTTTAACTAATTTGTTAGAATTTTATAACGAAATAGTGCGCGAATACGATAGGCATAGAGCAGCTGACGCTATTTATTTAGATTTTAAAAAGGCGTTCGATACAGTTCCGCATAGGAGACTAATTGCGAAGGTCAAAGCGCACGGTATACGCGGTCAGGTAGCTAACTGGTTAGAAGAATGGCTTCGTGCTAGGAGACAGAGGGTCGTAGTTAATGGTAGTGAATCGGGGTGGTTAGATGTAGGTAACGGTGTCCCACAGGGTTCAGTGTTAGGCCCATTGCTATTCGTAATTTACATTAACGACATAGATGTAGGATTGACTAGTAACGTGTCAAAATTCGCGGACGATACTAAAATAGGCGGTAAGGTTGTTAACGAGGACGATAGAAATAGGATCCAAAACGATGTAAATAGGATTATGGAGTGGACGGATAAGTGGCAGATGCAATTTAACGTAGACAAATGTAAAGTTTTGCATATAGGTTCTCGCAACAATAATTACACGTACACGATGGATGATAGGGAGTTAGCGAGCGTTGACGAGGAAGTAGATTTAGGCGTACGCGTATCTAAGGATTTAAAGGTTAGGAACCAGTGCCTGGAGTCTTGCGCAAAAGCTAATAGGATGTTAGGCTTCATAGCGCGTAATTTCGAATTTAAATCGAAGGATATTATATTGCCCCTTTACAAGTCCCTAGTCAGGCCTCATTTAGAATATGCCGTTCAGTTTTGGTGCCCGTACTTGCGTGAGGATATTGATAGGTTAGAAAGGGTTCAGCGTCGTGCCACGAAACTTATTCCGTCATTGCGCAATAAGCCTTATGAAGATAGGATTAAAGAGTTAGACCTGTATTCACTCGAAACTAGGAGATTAAGGGGGAGCTTATTGAAGTTTTCAAAATCGTTAATAACATCGATAACGTAAATTTTGACAAATTGTTCACTTTCGATAATAGTAATACTCGCAATAACGGATTTAAGTTGCGTGGCAGACGTTTCATTACTAACATCGCTAAAAACTTCTTTACGTTTAAAGTAATTGATAAATGGAATAATCTTCCCGCGTTAGTCGTTCATTCTACCAGCGTTAATATGTTTAAGAACCGTCTTGACAGACATTTTAAAGGTATTAACGTTGTTTAAAATTAAAAAAGAAAGTTAACAACAGGAGCTCTGGTGGTGGTGCTCGAGGGCGAGTCTGTTGACGATGAATGCCAGCTTGTGACATGCCAGCGTGTGATGTCAGCAATAAAATTATTATTAAAAAAAAAAAAAAATTAGACTAACACGAACTTTACATACTCTTTTTTTTCTTATCTCCTTACTTTGCATGTCTCTAACTCCTTGCATGTTTGTAGTTTGCATGGTATGACAGTGAGTTAAGACTGTTTGCATGGTTTGTAAGCGTTCTTATTTTACTTCTTTTCATCTTTCACCCCTGTCTATTTTCTCCGACTATTTTTCTGACTTGTCGGCAGTGGCCGGCAGATGATGATGGTGAGACTTTTTTCCTCTTTTTCTGAATGAATGTTAACCCACGAGTGATAGGTGTTGCTTCTTACTTAACCCCTTATTCTCTTCTCTTCTCTTAACCCCCTACTCTTTCCTTTCTCTCGGGCTAGCCTTAGAGTGGATCTTAGGGCCTTGTTAGCCTTAGCTTCTGTATATATATATATATATATATATATATATATATGATAATAATAAACATGGTCAGGAATCATGGAATGACATCACTTTCACTATTAAAATCCTTATGAGGGCATACTCAGTATAAACCTCTCAATTTTCTTTTCTTATACACTTAATATTAAGTCTTACTTTGTACTTACAGCCATGGTTGAAAACCGGTGGAACACTTTTTATAATAACATTCATGAAAGGACAGCAAAAAGAGGTTTCCGAAGAATACGTCGAATATATTAAAATGACAAGTGAGTCGGTTTTCTCTTATAATGATTCTACATTTTAATTAAATACTTTTTGGACATTTGTAAATTTTTAATTTTTGAACGGAGGCAGCACATTAAGGTATCATTGCACTCAACGTCATTTCTATTTCATTCTGCTCGCAGGAGTGGGAAAGCCGAGGTGAGAATATCAAAGGAAGCATTTTCAAATCTGTCTATTCACATCATTTCATTCCATTCTCATTCTTATCTAAGGCTTGCCTTCTTTGGTCCAGGTTAGGTTAGGTTAGGTCAGATTAAATTAAATTAAGTTAGGTTAGGAAATATCAGCTATTCCCATTTCCGTCTTCACCGCGAATGAGAATAGAGTGACATTGTTTTTCAAATTAGGAGTGACTTTTCTCAAATGTGAATTTCACTTTGTGCATTTTTATTTGCGAACCGCGGATGGGAATGGGAATAACATTGATTGGGTAGTAATCGCACATTATGAATGGGGCTAAAGAGAATTTATATTACTATTATGAGATAATAATGAGGTTGTAGGCTGTTTTTGGGTGTTGTGGGCGGTTGTTTTTCTTTACCACTTTTTTTTGTCATCATCTGTGCTGTTTCGTACCTCTTCCCAGACGTATTACCCACCTTTCGTGCGGGCTTAAGGGTTTAAATAACTAGGTAGATATGGTATGTGCATTAAATTTTAGTTAAATAGTATATAAATTTAATTGACAGGTAGGCCTATTTCCTCGCCCTCAGTGCTGTGTCCCTGCGCTGCTCTATCTACGCGGCTCCTCCTTCTGTGATGAGCATTAGCTCTCAACCCTTACACATGGTGTTTCACAACCGGTCTGCCATACTTTGTGGGGTGAGTTGGAGGGTGATATCGAGTAAAAACGTTTATACAACATAGGTGCTATTTTCAACCGTTGCGGAGCTACGGACGTTTTAAGGTGCAAGGAAAAAATAAGCGAGAGTATTAATCTGATGCATTTATTGCTACATTTTATGAGATACGCCTTATAAATGTTCAAAATGTCCGCCTCGGTTTTCAATGCACAGCCTTGCTCGTTCCAAACAAGAGTCCACTGCCCATTGAATCATTTCGGGGTGTTCTCGTATGTAAGCAGAGGCATCTATAATCCTACGCGAGAGTTCCTCTCTCGTTTGTATTTTGGTCTTGTAGACCATCTCTTTCATAAGGTTCAATAAAAAGAAATCTAACGGGGTTAGGTCCGGAGATTTCGGGGGCCACGATATTGGACCAACACGACCAATAAATATGTACATCAGATTAATACTCTCATTTATTTTTTTTCGTGCACCTTAAAACGTCCGTAGCTCCGCAGCGGTTGGAAATAGCAACTATGTTGTATTAACTTTTTTACTCGATATCCCCCCCCCCAAAGTATGGCAGACCGATTGTGAAACACCCTGTATAGCCATAAATCATAAATGGGGGATGGTTGTTGAAAGGGATGAATATTTTATACATAAAAGATTCTTGAAAAAGAAAATGTGTATTAGTGTATCATAATTTTTCATTTTATCCTACTGGCTCGTCATTATATAACAATCCCTACATCGAAATAAAAAAAAAAAATGTACAAAAACGTTAAAATCTAGAAAAAATACTAAAAAAATATTTAATTATTCATTAATCATTAAATCAAACGATCATATTAATCCCATGAAGTACCATCAAAAAACCAATAAAGTTACTTTAAGAATGTTCAATGGAGCGAGTGTAGTTTACATCCTCCTGATGTAAAAGGGGACACAAACTACACTAGGTCAAAGTTGGGGAACGCAAACTACACTAGAATAATGTAGGGGAACGTAAACTACACTAGGCACCACAGGAGGACGTAAGCTACACTTGCTCCTGTTCAATTAATTACACTGGTATGCATCAATTTTGCTGTCAAGGGTTTTGTAAGTGATTCTTATAGAGTTTTTCCTGCTGATTTCGAATCTGCAATCCGTGTTTCTCAATCAGCTCAGGTTATCCGGCTATGGCCTCATAAGTAAAATAGAATTTTTCGTGATTTTGTCAAAGCGGAATTGGAACAGTAACATCTATCATCACTTGTTTCACTTGTATAATATCTTTTTTTACTTTTCAGGCATATAGATAAAATATTTCATAATGAATAGAGCGTGTAAAAATGATCCCAATAGATTCTGCTACATATGTGGGACGGTTACCATGCCAAATAACCAGTCCCAAATCACTAAATTTGTGAAGACAATGTATAGAGCATACTTTGGAATTAAGCTAGGGGACCAGGACAAAAATTTCGCCCCTCATATGTGCTGCAAGACGTGCATTGAAAATTTGAGAAGATGGAGCAAAGGCAGAGCGAAATCTTTGCCTTTTGGAATTCCCATGATTTGGAGAGAAGGAACAATATGAATGAAAAAGAAAGAAAATATACAGACTCCATCGACCTATTTCATATCTTACAGACTGCAGCCTTCCCTCACGAGCCGCCACTGTCTGAATGCTTCTTCTATTTCATATGCAAGTTTTATATCCATGTTTCTGTGTTTCTATTTTCAGGAGTTAACAAGAAGAATAAACACATTGTTGTATACCCTGACATTCCTTCTGCTATGAGACCTGTACCCCATGGTCCTGGAATTCCAATACCCGACCCACCTCAAACCCTGGACTTCGATGATTCTGATGATGAATCAATGACCAATGCCAATGACCAGTCCCAGTCGTATATACCTCAAAATACCGCTTCAAATGAGCCGAGGCCTCTCAACCAGGCCAAACTTAATGATCTTACCAGGGATTTAGGACTTTCCAAATTAGCTGCCGAGATCTTGGGCTCACGACTTCGAGAGGACAACTTGCTGGCTCCGGGAACAACATTCTCATGGTATAGGAAACGAGAGGAAGAATTCCGCAAGTTTTTTGCAGTGCACGAAAATACCTCTTCCTTAGTGTACTGCTGCAATGTTGAGGGGCTAATCGAATCCTTGGGCCTGCCATATAACGCATCAGAATGGAGGCTATTTATAGACTCGTCTAAACGAAGTTTGAAAGCAGTACTTCTCAACATTGGGAATAGGGTTGCATCAGTCCCTGTAGCACATTCCGTACAACTTACTGAGAGCTACGATAACATGAAAATTTTACTGGATGCTCTCGTATACGACCAACATAACTGGAGGATCTGTGGAGATTTGAAGGTAATACTAATATCATAAGTAAACTATTGCTATTGACTATGTTGTTTTTCCAAAGGTTATTTGAGAGCGTATAAGAACACTTAACTTCCCCACAGAAGTGATACAGTCCAATGCATAGATTTTTCTATCTGATAGAACAAATTCTCTAAATTCTTTAAATATTTTCATTTTTTTTCAGATTGTGGCATTTGTATTGGGAATGCAAGGGGGATACACGAAATACCTATGTTTCCTCTGCAAATGGGATAGCCGAGCGGATGAGAAGCACTATGCACAGCGTGAATGGGCATCCAGAGAGAATTTTGAACCTGGGTCGCATAATGTCGTTTCAGTGCCCCTTGTACCAGCAACAAAAATTTTGCTCCCACCACTTCATATTAAGCTGGGCTTGATGAAAAATTTCATCAAATCAATGAATAAGGAGGGTTCAGCATTCCGATATCTCGAGAGTAAATTTCCTCATATATCTGATGCTAAACTAAATGCTGAGGTTTTTGATGGTCCTCAAATTCGAACTTTGATCAAGGATACTCAGTTCGAAAACGCAATGACTCCAACTGAGAAGAATGCCTGGCAGGCATTCAAATCAGTTGTCACTGATTTTCTTAGCAAGCGTAGAAGTCCAGAATACGAGTCCGTTGTCGAAAACTTGATGGAAGCTTTCAAAGCTCATGGGTCGCGCATGTCCATAAAAATGCACTTTTTGTGGTCCCACTTGGACTATTTTCCTGAAAATTGCGGGGATTATAGTGAGGAACAGGGTGAACGATTTCACCAAGATATCAAAATAATGGAAGAGAGTTACCAGGGAAACTGGGATATCAATATGCTGGCGGACTATTGCTGGTGTTTGAAGCGAGACGTGCCCGAAGAAAAACAGACGGAAAGCCAAAAAAACTTCATTCCTTCCTCAATAAACTTTTTTCCATATTCATTGTATGAATAAAAGTATTTATTCACACAATGTTTTCATTTTTCACGAGTGTTCTTATAATATTACTCGTATCTACAGTGTTTAAGCTAAAAAAATCAATAAATTTGGGGATAAAATTGGACTTATAATAAATGGCCAATAGAGAAAAAACCTGACCTGATTGAGGAAAACCAATGTCATTTTCGAATTCAGCATGGTCGAATTATATAATATGAGTTGAAAAAACCCTCACAGCAGACAAAAAAATTTCATATGCATACCAGTGTTATTAATCATTAAATCAAATCATTTACTATAAAACTGTAATAGACATACTGTATGTTAGTTAAACTTAGTTTGTGTGTAAAAATATATACGTTTAATCGTTTATATCGTTTGCATATACATTGTATATTGTCTCGTAAACTTTACTTCATAAGTATGAGAAGAGTAATGTTTTGAAAGGAATTCGATTTCCTGTAACATTTCATTATTATTATCGTTTCATTATTATCATCATCATCATCATCATTATTATTATTATTATTATTATTATTATTATCATTATTATTAAATATAGTTCTCTGTATTAGTACGAATAGTTTTCAATGTCCTTTCTTCGTTTAAATGATTTAATTAAAAAACTAAGTCTTTCTATTTCTCACAATTTCTATACTCATTTCCCTGTCGTTGGAGTCTTCGTAGGTGTCCTTCGGTGTGTTCCAAACGTGCATGGCATTTTCTTTAGTCCGTGCCCATCCGCAATTAGAACTCACTGAAGAAAATGTATGGCATTCTCATATAACACTGGGTAACAAAATTTGAAAAATTTTCTGTTTATTGTGATTTTTCTGTCGTTTCTTAATGATTTCGGGGCGCTGATTCCAAAAATGATATTGGTTTTGCTCTATCATCAACCGTTTCAAAAATATAGGTTATCACACTTTTCATATGGCAAAGTATATAAAGAAGGCTAACATAAATATTTTCTGAAAATAAAAACACTATTGAAAATTAATGTTTATTGAGCCAAAATTGTTTGACAAACCCAAAATGGTGCAAAGGATATAATATATATATCATGAGGAGAACCGATAAGAGAATAACAAGCCTCGTTATGCAGTGTGCGTTCCTTAAAAATGCACTGAAGAACGCGACTTCCGCGTATGAACATTCTTATCCTTTCTGATCAGCGACCATACGTAGTCTCCCCTCATGGAAGCATCCCAATGGCCCTGGTACCTTTTCTCCATCGTTTGAATATCTTGATGGAATCTTTCGCCATGTTCTTCACTCACATCGCCGAGGTTATCACGAAAAAAGTCTAGATGTGAATGCGGATAGTGTAATTTTAAAGATATACGGCACCCCATTAAAATTGCCATAGGACTTAATCAAGTTTGACACTAACTCCTTATAGTTTGGTGCTTTATGGTTGCCTAAAAACCCACGAACCACATCACGGAAAGCACACGAAGCCTCTTTTTCGATCGGAGTCATCTTGGCTTCAAGGTTCTTTGAATTCAACAGCGCCTTGACTTGTGGTCCTACAAAGATGCCAGCCTTGACTTTGGCCTCAGAGAGTTTAGGGAACATGACCCGAATCTGTTGGAAAACTTCCCCTCCAAAATCTAACGCAGTTACAAACTGCTTAATTAGACCCAACTTACTGTAATGTGGAGAGGTGATAGCAGAACTCTGTCAGGCTTCACAAGAGGTTCCCTGAGTACATTGTACTTTCCTGGTTGCAGTCCTTCACGTGGAAGCCACTGAACTGCTTTATAGTGCTCAGTTGAAGCCCTGCTATCCCACAGGCAAAGAAAACATGAATATTTAGTAAACCCTCCTTGTAAACCTAACAGGAAACCAATCATTTTGAAATCACCACACACGTCCCAGTTATATTGTTCATACCTGATTTGAGTGAGCAGTTGTTTGACATTTTCATAGTCCTCTTTCATTTGAACAGAATGTGCAACTGGTTAGATGGATATTTGTTCCCATTGTGGAGTAGAACAGCTTCTAAACTCCGAGGTGAACTGTCAAATAAACAGGCGCCACTCTGAGGGTATATGTGTTAACCCAATAGCTGTGAATAGACCATTAACCTCGCTGCAATAACAGAGAGAGCCATTGACATCGTAGAACCTTGCAAACTCTTCATGCCGCTTTCGGTATACAGTGCTCTTGCAGTCTTCTCCAAGCAAATTCCACTCTGAGTCTGGAGGTCAGAAGCTCAGACCCTGATTTCGTCAGACCCAAATCTTTAATTAAGTCGTCCAATTCCCTCTGATTTGGAAAGTGAGGGTTTGTACTGAAAGTTACTGTATATTCTTCATCATGACTGTCCTCACCATCCGACATCTCAGATGAGCTAGCTGCATCCTCATTTTCAACCCGCAAAGCAAAGAAACAAAATATAGGCATAGCTATATCTGTGGAAGAGCATCAGCACTAAGAAAAATCGACACATAATGACCCACAGTCTGTAAATACAGAAGGTAAAGTAATGGATAGATACCTGTTTTGGTGGACGTGGTATTGGAAGACCTTCGCCATGTGGTACAGGAGCTATGGACGACGCTATGCTTGGATACTGAAGAGTCTGCCTTTCTTTAATTTTCCTGTACTTAGAAACATCTACCATGCAGTAGTAGCAATCGTCGTGGTGGCTCTTTGGTTCTCTCCATATTCTGGGTACCGCAAAGGGCATTGCCTTGCGTACTCCCCGCAGCCACCCTTCAAGTGTGGAGCGGCAGCTTCCACAGATCACATGGGGTGCCCAGGGCTTATCTTGGTCACCCATAGGCATACCAAAATAGAGCCGATACGCGATCCAGAACTTGGTGCCTTTCACAATCTTGTACGATACTTGCTACGGGCCTATGTAATACCCACAAACGTAGCAGAATATATCCGGCGAGTGTTTGCAAGCTCTAGTTGCCTTTCCAGAAAAAAGATGTATTCACAACACTGAAATAATGTTCGCAATAAAAAAGGATCGATAACATTCAAATCGTCAGCACAGAGAAGCACAGAAACACAGTACCTCAGTGCTGGTAACCATCAGACAAATAACCTGCTTTCTCAGACTCTGCGCTCTTCTTTATATAGCACAGTGGAAGTTTCGGGCAATTTCTAGAGCAAGAAACTGTCAACGAACATCCGGATTGTTCTCAACAATTCCTGATTATTCTGATATTGCTGCGCCCATAATAACATTATACTGATAAAACATGAAAAATGGATTATCTCCGAAACCATTGATGATACAAACAAACCAAGGCCAGATTTGGACTCAGCGCCCACAATTGCAATAAAAACATAAAAAATTCTATATAAACAGAATCAGTGTTACACAGTGATAATCGTTTCTCTTTCCTTGAATCTTGCCAACTTATTTCCATGACTTTAGAGAAATTCTATCCATCGCAGGTAGAGCGATCTTCGCTTGAAAAGTCATGTATAAGTCCCACCTAAACCTAAGAAAAAGAAAACCTGACAGAAACTATTCTCATATTTCATAGTTACAGTAATTAAAATTACTAGCTTTTTATATTTATTTCTGGTTTATTACATTATTAACTCCAAACACAACCCTTAATCATGTTATTCCGCGTAACTCATCATCATTATACTTGAAAGGTTTTAAAGTTTTAAAATCTAAGTCTAAACTCACAACTATAAATAAGTTATTTTAATGCAACATGAGGAAATTAATTACGGTATATGAGAATTAATTAATCAGTCCTAATGATGACTAATATTTGGTAGTAATAGTGAGAATTAATAATTCGAAATTTCCATTCTCTCCTTCAATAACAAGTTGTTGAGAAATTTATAACATATTATATATTAAAGTTCTTGGAGCTATTGAAGAATAGGGACCCCAGCCTTCTTTAGTTAGCTTTATAAGGCTAACTAACGAAAATATCATGACCTAACCTAACCAATCGTCAAGGGCGTACAGATAACCTAACGATTGGTTAGGTCGTGATATTTTCGTTAGTTAGCCTTATAAGCCTAACTAAAGAAGGCTGGGGTCCCTATTCTTCAATAGCTCCAAGTCCTTCTATAAACAGGATAAGAGTATATTACAAAAATTTTATTTTCTAATATTAAGCAATGAGTAAGGTTCAAAACCATGTAGAAAGCATAAACAGAATGTGTTTTATTTTTAAAAATAGCTAAGTTGTTTTACACTACTTCATTTACACAGGTTCGGACCTTCGCATTTCTGTGAACAGGATGTATTAAAGATTGTTTATATTGCTCAACATTTTCATGACATCTATGCTAATAAACTATGTTACGTTATGCTGTATCATGCTATATCATACTATATCATCATGCTATTTCTTCATATTTTCCTAAAATTCCTACTTTCCTTGATTCCTAAAATTTCTGAAATTTCCATTTCATAACTCATAAATATTCATTAACAGGAAATTTCATTATTATGATAATTATAATAATTATAATTAATTTGACTAAATTTACAAATATATCACTTACAGTATTGACCAAAAAAAAAAAAACTTTATTTGTAAATCTACTTTACGTACTTTAAGCTAAAACTAATTAAATTATTTTTTTTTAATGAATTTGAATTGAGTAACCTTTACTAATAATGAAATAAATAC
This sequence comes from Bathynomus jamesi, assembly GCA_023014485.1. Taxonomy (NCBI): domain Eukaryota; kingdom Metazoa; phylum Arthropoda; class Malacostraca; order Isopoda; family Cirolanidae; genus Bathynomus; species Bathynomus jamesi. The sequence goes on along the minus strand of JAJOZX010000207.1, from coordinate 949,350 downwards.
ATTGGTTTTACAATTTACAATGACATAAAATATTTGTGAAGCTGGACTATTTATTTTATTTAATTTGGCCCTTAACCTTTAAGTTTAGGCTTTACTGCGCTCTTATTAAAAATAAACAGATAGTTACTATTAATTAATAATAAATAAATAAATAAGTATTATTAATCTTAAATTATTATTACTGATATGACAAATGGAAGGTCATTATTGAAGATATTATACCAATACCATACAAAGAAGGGTGACCGCTCTCAACCCTCCAACTATCGTCCAATTGTTTTGATTTCTTGGCTTTCCAAAGTTTTTCAATCTATCCTAAATAGGAAGATTCTTAAACACCTTTTCTTCTCACAATCTTCTTTCAGATCGTCGATATAGATTCCACGAGGGACGCTCTACTGGCGATCTTCTTTCATATCTCTCTAGCTCTTGGTCATCCTCCTTTCGGGATTTCGGTGAAACTTTTGCTATTGCGCTAGACATATCAAAAGCTTTTGATAGAGTCAGGCACAAATCTTTAATTTCGAAACTGCCCTCCTTCAGTTTCTATCCTTCTATCTGTTCCTTCCTCTCTAATTTCCTTTCTGGCCGGCCAATCTATAGCTGCGATTGTAGATGGCCACTGTTCTTCTCCTAAAGCTATTAACAGTGGCGTTCCTCAGAGTTCTGTCCCGTCACCCACTCTTTTCCTTTTATTTATTAATGATCTTTCAATTCGCACTTCCTGTCCTATTCACTCCTATGCCGATGATTCCAATCTTCACTTCTCCAACCGCTTCCCAAAGCGTCCTTCTCAACAGTCACTCCATGATTTGCGTAGGACGGCTATGGAGCACCTGACCTCTGATCTTTCTGCTATCTCTGACTGAGGCAGAGAAAACCTTGTGGCTTTCAATGCCTCAAAAACTCAGTTCCTCCATCTGTCTACTCGTCACAATCTTCCACACGACTATCCCCTTACCTTTAACAACACACAACTCAATCCTTCCTCTTCTCTTAACATTCTTGGCGTTTCCTTTTCTCGTGATCTTTCCTGGAAAGATCACATATACTCTCTTTATAAAACAGTTTCTAAGAGGTTAGGTGTGCTGTACTGGCTCCGCAGTTTCTTCACCCCCACTCAGTTGCTGTCTCTGTACAGGGGTCTTGTTCGCCCCTGTATGGAGTATGCTTCTCATGTGGTTCTCATGTGGTTCTCATGTGGTTCAACCGACACAGCCGTACTTGACCGGGTGGAATCAAAGGCGTTTCGTCTCGTCAATTTCCCGCCTCCTATTGATTGTCTTCAATCTCTCTCTCTTCACCACAATGTTGCCTCACTCTCTCTTTACTATCGCTATCATAACAGACGGTTCTAGGACATTTCGCTACCGGTCATTTACCCGGTCAACTCGCTACCAGGTCATTACGCTACCTGAGAATTTGAGCCCACGATTTTATTGTATTTTATGCAACGTTGTTCATTAAACATTTCAGTGTCATAAGCTCGTTTGTTTTGTTTTCCATTGAAAGGAGGGAAGAAAAATATTTTATAGGTAAACAGAGTTTTAAGAAGGGAAATTCATATTAGTTTATCATCATTTTTTGAGAGAGAGAGAGAGAGAGAGAGAGAGAGAGAGAGAGAGAGAGAGAAGAGTTAGAGAGAGAGTTACAAGGACAAGGAAAAGAAGTACCTCAAAAGGCCTTGCGGCCCATACCGAGGAGTACCAATGGCAACGGGTGCCAGGAAAATTTTCTACACTCAAATAGTGTGCAAGATTTGGTCTAACCTTTTCTTGAACTGATCCACAGAGGAACTGTTCACAACTTCTGAAGGTAACCTGTTCCACGTGTCACAGATCTTATACGTAAAGTAATTCCCACACACACTAGTCCCAAACCGCTTCAAATCCAACTTCCAACCATTGTTGCGAGTTGGGTTATCATTTAAACTAAACATGCTTCTAAAATCGACATCGTTGAACCCACGTAAGAGCTTGAAAACCTCGATCATTTGACCGCGCAGCCTCCGAGTTTCCAGCGAAAACAAGTTCAGGGCGCGTAACCGTCGATTGTAGCCCATATGCCTAACGGAAGGGATTAACTTTGTGGCCCTCGCCTGCACTCACTCCAGCCTCTCAATATCTTTCCTGAGGGTGGGCGACCAGAACTGCAAAGCATACTCCAGGTGCGGCCGAACCAGGGAATTGTACAGAGAGAGCACAATCTCCTTGTTCCGAAACTGAAATTGCCTTCTGATATAACCCAACAGCTTCTGTGCTTTCTTTTCCACCTCTACGCACTGTTTGGTAAACTTAAGGTCGCTGCTAATTAGCACACCCAAGTCCTTTTCCAAATCAGTCGCCTCGATATTACTCCCCAACATCGAGTAGTCCGACTTGGGATTGGCGTGGCCAATGTGCATCACCTTGCATTTACCCAAGTTAAACGGCATTTTCCACTTTTCGGACCACTCTCCTATCCTACCTAGGTTCGCACGCAGTTGCTCGATCGCCTCCGGCGTCCCAACATTGGCCCCAAGTTTGGTGTCATCAGCGAATTTGACGATCCGACTGACGATGCCACCGTCTATTTCATTTATGTAAATGATAAACAACAGCGGCCCCAAAACGGAACCCTGAGGAACCCCGCTAGTGACCGAGGCCCAACCCGAACTAGCCCCTTTAATTACAACCCTCTGCCGCCTATTCCTCAGCCAGTTTTCAATCCACCTACCCACTTCCCCACCGATACCCAGCGCGCGCACTTTGGCCATTAGCCGGGGGTGAGGTACCTTATCAAAGGCTTTCTGAAAGTCGAGATAAAGTATATCAATTGCCCTACTCTTATCATACTCACTCAACATGACGTGGAAAAATTCGAGGAACTTGGTGAGACACGACCTATGCCGTCTAAACCCATGTTGGGAGTCCCCAAGCAGCTTGTACGAATCCAAATGGTCAGCGATTCTATCCGCTATTATCCCCTCTAATAATTTACCTACAACTGAAGTGAGACTAATGGGACGACAGTTCCCTGGACTTTCGTGATCCCCTTAAAGATAAGGGTCACGTTGGTTTCCCTCCAGTCACCAGGCACCTGGCCCGTCTCCAACGATTTGGTGAAGACTGTAGCCAGGTGGGGAGCCACCTGGTCGCGCACCTCCCGCAACACTCTGGGGAGAAACTGGTCTGGCCCAGGAGCCTTAAACGCGCTCAGTTTGTCTATTCTATCGGCACCGACTGTCGCGGTACATCGAACACTATCCAGGCCAGCACCTTCGTGCCTCACGCCTGGCTCGGGGATGATGCAGGTGTCCTCCCTGGTGAACACTGCCGCAAAGTACTCATTAAACACATTGGCGATGTCCGCGATGTTCGCTAGCCTAACCTTCGCCTTCACTTCCCTACACAGGCGGACATACGCTTCAGTGTTCTCATGGGAACGATTGGCCTTCGCCCTCCTATACGCTACTTTCCTATTTCGAATAGCCGAAGCGATGTCACGATTGAACCACTTAGGCTGCGTTGAAGCAGGGGTGACCGGTTTTGAGGGTATGGCAGCAGACTGCAGCACCATAAACTCGTCCCGGAATGCACTCCACACTCCCTCAACATCGCCGCCGACCTCTAACCCCATCTCACCTACGCTATCCCTGAGGCTAACAAAGTCCGCCCGCCGGAGATCGAGCTTACTGCCTCTCGAGTTACTACGCTTCACCCGAGGGACGCACACACGGAACCTAATCAGACCGTGATCACTCCCGCCCAACGATTCGTCAACGGTGAGGCCAGTGACGAGGTTGTCTTCGGTCGTGAATACTAAGTCTAGAACGCTTTCGCCTCGTGTAGGCTCATTGACCCACTGAGTGAGGAAGTTCTCATCAGCAAAGTCAACTAGCCTCCTCCCTTCAGCATCAGCAATCCTGTCTTCCCACTTTATGCCGCGACAGTTCAAGTCTCCTAAAACTACACACACCCTATCCCCTAGCAGGCTACTGAGTTCGGTGTACAGGGCTGTATCCTCCTCGAGGAGGAGATGCGGAGGTTTGTACACCAAGATTAACCTATAGCTCGTCCCTCCCACGTTCAGATCGACGCCAAGCAGCTCCCGTTCCGACCGGAACTGGCAGTCAACCGGACTGAACGTGTCCCTGACGTATATTAGTACCCCACCCCCCTCCCCACGGGTGCGGTCTTTGCGAAACATTCTATACCCGGGAATTTCGAACTCCCCAACGTAGTCCCTACGATCAACATGAATCCAGGACTCGGTGATAGCAACGATATCCTGGTATTCTGATGCTAAGAGCGCCCGTAGCTCGCAAAACTTATTCCTAATCGACCTAGCATTAAAAAGCATTGCACGGAGGGAGCCTTCCCTATTCAGACCGCCCCCTAGCACGACCCCTTTCCCGAACTGCCAGGGCTGTCGGGAGTTGAAGAGCCCCTCACTAACGAGGGGGCAACTTCCGCAGGAGCCTGAGCCCCCTCCAACGTGGAAGGAGGGTCACCCACCTGTACCTGGACGCACCCTTCAGTTGAAGGTACTTCCGCCACCGGCTGATCATCATCATCCCTCCCCGGTGGGGGCCCATCATCTCTCCCCGGACTTGACCTCACCATTCTGTATAGGTGCCGGTCGAGCAGCGTGCCTAGCACACCTTTACTCTTGTTATTGAGGTGGACACCATTGCTCTGGTAAAGGTCCCACCTACCCGAAAATGCGTCGAACGGGTCAATAAACCTGACGCCCAGCGGGACGCACATGTCTTGCACCCTCTCGTTGATGCCAATGACCTTACTGAGCGCGTGGTCACTGGCATTCATCCGCGGTAAAATACCCATTAACATTCCCCTGTCTGTCTTCAGTTTTAGATCATCCGCAAGAGACATGATCTCGGTGATGATCCCTTCTGTAAGACCTACCCCACCGCCTTTGAGGAACAGGTCGTTGCCACCAGCGTGGACAACGATCGCAGTCCTCCGACTAGCCACGCGCACCTTCTCTACCTCCTTCCTTAAGTGCGCCGTTCCCCGCCCAGGTAAGCACCTTACCTTCCTCCCATCCCGGTTTGCAAAAGCAAAGTACTTCTCCTGGCCCCTGATCTGCGAGTCCCAATCAAAACGGTGTCTTCCTCCTTCGAGGACAGGAGACTAAAGCGGTTGGAGGTCCTGACAGGGGCAACTGGGGTCTCAGGCTTCGGCTTCGCAGCCTTCTTGCCCGAGACCTTTCGAAACCCGTCGCCACCCATAGACGCAGTTACACCAGCCGACCCACCCCGACCGGAAGCTACGTCCTTCGGTTTCTTTGGGCCATCAGTAGGCCCCTTCCCACCCTTTTTCTTTTTCGCCCCCTTCCCACCCTTCTTTATCAGCCCCTTCTTTACGCCCTCCACCTTGCGCCGCGGTTCCGTGCATTCCACGTGGGTCGCTGCCGATTCTTCACACTGATTTTGTGCCCTAGTCCCCGGTTGCACCTCTACCCTTTCTCCGCTGTCCCGAGCCCTGTCCAGTCCATCGCTGGACCGCCTTTCCATGGCAGCTATCCTATCAATGAGCTCCGGGATGGAGGGCGCAGCCCCATCAGTGACCGCGGCACCTCCAACAGCCGGTCTGGACGACTCGAGCCGCCGGACCCTCTCCTCTAGCTTCGCGTAAAACCGCATGAGTTCGCAAAAGCGGCACATGCTGGAGTGGTTGATCTTCGCGAAGCCGGCTTCTTTGAAGTTCGTCACCCACTGGTTTACTTCACACCTCGCACATTCAGCCTTCAGTTTCTGCGGTCCAGTCATTGTAACTTTTTCTTTTTTTTTTCGACCTCTCGCTGCTGCCGCACCGACCAAAGGTCTCCCCAGGGCCGGACAGTCCCAAACGTGTCGCAGCTACCAACTGACAAACACTCGCGACGCAGGCGTCACGGATTTCCCGCCAGGAGCGACAGCGAGATGCAGCCCCTTACTAAGTCTTACTAGTCACTCACAAGCGGCCAGACTCTTAGAATCCAGTGTTCAAGGGATATCCCACCAGACCCAGAGGCTACGCCCGAGACTTTACGCTGGCCTGGCAGCCAGCTGGGCAGTAAATCTCTCTCACCTCAGAGCAGTACAGCCAAGCACCATCAATTGGTCACCAAAGAACGGTCGCAGGGGGCTGGTCAGGCCATTACGCGTTAGGAATGGGCTTAACGGGGCACTAGCCACACCATTCATCGCGCCCCTACGCCTGGGACCCCTCCATCCCAGTCTCTCACAACCTACGAGTGTTAAATGGCGTTATTTATAGAGGTTCCAAAGCCTCTTCCCCCGCATGAGCTAGCAGTAGGGTCCTAATAGTAAAAGAAGAGAAAAAGACTTAATACTAAAAGAATTTTTTTTTTTTTTCCCAGTCAGAGGAGAACATCCTTAACGTAAGCTAAAAGGACATAGTAGGGATAGGATGAGGTCCTAGTAACCCACGGGACAGGATTGTACAACATACTTCACCCGCCCTCCCGAAAGAGAGAGAGAGAACCTAAAGGAACTGGCAGCCAATTTCTCTAGAATCCCACGACTCGGGACCGGAGGGCTGTCACACCCCAAGTATAAAATTTACAACATCCACAAGAAATGTGCATAACCGTTATACCCCCTACGGAGAGAGAGAGAGAGAGAGAGAGAGAGAGAGAGAGAGAGAGAGAGAGAGAGAGAGAGAGAGAGAGAGAGAGAGAGAGAGAGTTGACGAAAGTAAATATACATCATAATAATTACAAAGGAATACAAAGGACTCCAAACAGCAACAGACCGGCTGCTACCTACGAGGCTATCTGTTTAAGAAGAAAGGTTGAAAGAAGTAAGAAAATTTAAAGGCAAATGAAAGTCTTAAAGAAAAGCAGAGGAAAGAGGTTGAGAGGTAGGAAAGAAATTTAAAGGTAAAGTGAAAACTTTAAAATACAGAGGAGGGAATTCAATTGAAAATTCTACAATATTTCAACGCGCTAACAAATGCTTTAGTAGTATGATGGCAAAAATGTAGAGTGGGAGAAGGGGGATTAGGGTGAGGGGAAGGGGAGTAGGGGATGTAAAAATGTAGTGGGGGAAGAGGGCTAGGGTGGTGGCCGCTGAACATCATATTCAAGAATGTAGAGTGGGAATAAAAGGGGGTAGAGAGGTGGCCGCTAAACTTTATATTAAAAAATGCCGAGAGAGAGAGAGAGAGAGAGAGCCTGCCTGTATTTAATATATATATATATATATATATATTATATATATATATATACAGGGCCGGCCTTAGGGCAAGGCGAACTAGGCAGCCGCCTAGGGCCCCGCGCTGCCAGCGTGGTTGGGCAAATACATTTTTTATATATTTCGCTTCCAACAGATTCCCCGACTCACGCCGGCTGTCATAGGAAAGGGGAAAATTAAGGACAGTTTTAATGAAATATAAAACCATTAGTATATTACAAATTTATTGAGTGTACCATTTTTTTAACAATTCCTGTGACGGTAGCATCAGGAGAAAGAAGCTTCTCAAAATTAAAATTAATTAAAAACTGCTTAAGGTCTTATATGGGCCAAGATAGGCTAAATAACCTTGGAATATTGTCAATTGAACATGAAGAAGCAAGGGGTTTAAATTTTGAACCCCTTTTAATGGAATTTTCAGAAAGGAAGGTTAGAAAAATTAGTCTTTAAAATATATTATAAATTTATAAAGTATGGTTTTTTTAGTATTCTTAATGAAAGCATTTTTTTGTTATTCTTAATATTATTAGACAGATGTCTACAATAAATGTATAGCACTTCAGATTATTTTTTTGCCTTTTTACTATGAACTAAAATCTTTTGTGGAGTGGGGCCCCGTATTATCAAAATGCCTAGGGCCCCGCACTTGCTAGGGCCGGCTCTGTGTATATATATATATATATATATATATAATATATATATATAGAGTACTGTGCAAAAGTCAGAGACCACTGTCGATATATATATACACAGAGTACTGTGCAAAAGTCAAAGACCACTGTCGATCTGATAACTATTACTGTAGATAATCTGTTGTATGAAAATTGGTTTTGATACTAAAATACATATTAACTAGAACTTCTGGTTCATATTAATGTATAACTAAGTTATTACTTAAGTGTATAAAGTTGTATAAGCTGGATGACCCTTTAGTCTGTATAAATTGGACTTGAGGGTTGATTCATTATATTACTTATAACGCATGTGTTTAAAGATCTAGCGAACTATTAATGATGGATCTGCGTAAATGCTCCTAAGCTATTGTTATATCAGTATTTACAATTAAAAGTATTGACATATTCACTTAAATTCTGCAAAACAAATTTATTCAAAACGTTTCTCATTATAATCCTAATTCATGCTTTTTTTTTCTTTCACAGGCTTAAGAAATGACAAAAAGTACAATTTCTGATGAGATTAGATATAAAATAATACATTTGCATGGTGAGGGACTGAGTCAACGAAAAATAAGTGAATCTACAGGCGTTTCCAAATCTGGTGTACAAAAAATCTTGGCTCGTCACAGCTCAAATGGAACCCCAGCTCATCGCCCTAGATCAGGGAGGCCCTCTAAGCTTTCTCTATCTGATCTACAATATCTAAAGATTACTTCCCTTCGAGACAGACGCAAATCCAGCACTTCACTTGCAGCAGATCTCCAAAAAACAATAGGTGTCTCAGTTGATCCCTTTACTGTATGAAAGAAACTTAACTCAGCAGGTCTTAAAAGACGTGTTGCAGCAAAAAAGCCACTTTTAAGGAATGGAAATAAAGAGAAGAGAAGAAAATGTGCTTTGGAACACAAGTATTGGACATCTGAAAGAAAAAAAAACACCTGAAAGAAAAAAAACAGCATGAATTAGGATTATAATTAGAAACGTTTTGGATAAATTTGTTTTGCAGAATTTAAGTGAATATGTCAATACTTTTAATTGTAAATATTGATATAACAATAGCTTAGGAGCATTTACTGCAGATCCATCAGTAATAGTTCGCTAGATCTTTAAACACATGCGTTATAAGTAATATAATGAATCAACCCTCAAGTCCAATTTATGCAGACGAGAGGGTCATCCAGCTTATACAACTTTATACACTTAAGTAATAACTTAGTTATACGTTAATATGAACCAGAGGTTCTAGTTAATATGTATTTTAGTATCAAAACCAATTTTCATACAATAGATTATCTAATAATTATGAGATCGACAGTGGTCTCTGACTTTTGCACAGGACTGTGTGTATATATACACTGCGTTCCGAATTATTAAGCAGATTACATTTTCTCCAATGTTTTCAAAAGTTTTCCCCCGATTTCAATGAAATTTGTAGCAAATAATCACTATATATAGCAGCATTGATGGTATTCATTTCGATAAAATATTTTGATAATTAAAATAATTATCTCATTTTATTGAAAAATATGTAAAATATTGTGTTCCAAATTATTAAGCAAGTATTCTATTTACGGATCTAAATGGTAAAAATGGGTAAGAAGAAGGATTTAACACTAACTGAGAAAAGAAAACTAGTCAAGTTACTCGCTGAAAATATAAAATCGATTGAAATTGCGAAGCAGTTTGGCAGAGCTTATCGAACTGTAAACAAGGTTGTAGCGGAGTGTACCAAACTGAGGCAGCGAAGTGATAAAGGAGCAATAAGAAAAGTGACAAGGCGGCAGATATCTGTAATCAAGCGCAAATTGCAAAGCATCCATTGTCCTCAAGTAAAGAGGTTTCTGAGCAGGCTGGCATACATAATGTACCAAGAACATCTCGATGTGGAATCCTCCAAACAATTGGCAAGACGTGTAAACCTACGATTCAGTCACCATTAACACCCAGGTACAAGAAGCAGCGTGTTGAATGGGCGCGTCAGTACGTGAAAACAGATTTTAATACTGTATTGTTCACCGATGAATGAAAAGCAACCCTTGAGGGACTTGATGTTTGGTCAAGAAGATGGATTGCTGAGAGCCAATTTCTACCATCGAGATTAAGACGCCAACAAGGTGGAGGTGGTGTCATGTTTTGGGCAGGATTGATAGGCAATGAAGTAGCTGTCCCATACAGAGTGCCTGATGGTGTAAAAACGAATGCCCAGTCTTACACAAACTTTCTAAAAGAAAACCTCATTCTATGGTAGAGATTGACCCTTAGCAATCCATCTTCATGACCAACCATCAGATCCCTGAAGGGTTGCTCTTCATTCATCGGTTAACAATACAGTATTAAAATCTGTTTTCACGTACTGACGCGCCCATTCAACACGCTGCTTCTTGTACCTGGGTGTTAATGGTGACTGAATCGTAGGTTTACACGTCTTGCCAATATATATATATATATATATATCAGTCTTTCCTTCAGTCGTGATCAGTCTTTCCTTAGTCGTAATCAGTCTTTCCTTGTGAACAGACGTGTTTTATCGAGTGTCCAGTGTTACCAAGTGAAAAAGTGGTTTTCGTTCGTGTCTTTAAAAAAAAAAAGTGTTTGCTGCATTCTTAACTAAATTACTTCGTGTTACTAATCATTCATTAACGAATATATTTCATTTATTGAATTTATTCATTACTATATTACTTGACTAAACCAAGGCTAGTGCCTTATTTGTTCCGAATCTATTACTACACGAGGTTTCATAAGGTTGAAATTCCCTTGGTTTGCCTTTGTTGTTGTTTTTCAAATCTATCAGAAACGAGGTTTCTTAAGGTTCATTTTCCCTTCACACTCTACCTGACCTTCCGAAGGTTCACCTACCGTGGGAAAAAAGGGATTAAGTCGGCAAACAGCGGACAGATAAGTTTCATTTAATACTTTTTTTTAACAGATCTTTCGTTGGTAGCTTAATTATATATTCATTTAGCATAAAATTCTGTTACAAGAACCTGTTTCTGTTTCAAGAACATTTTTGCTGGTTTTCGCAGGTGACGGCACAATAAGCACGCGGTAGACCTCCGTTGTAATTTATTAATTTCCAAACGCTCGTTTTTTGTTTTTTGTTTTTTAACTAATTAAAAGCATGGCACCCCCGTCAAGTACTTGCAATCGCTGTGAAGGGAAATTTGCCGCTTACGCGTTTACAATGGCTAATAATAATGAACAGTTAGTTTGCAGGTGGTGCTCAAGCATGGAAGTCCTGAGGAACGAATTAGAACGTGAGAGGGAGGCCAGGGAGGCTTGAAGAAAGCGTGATGCTCTGACGGCAAAATTAGAATCCCTTGAGACTCCAGTTACGACCCCTCCTGCCTCAGTTTCTACTAAGTAATATAATAATATAGTATTAATAGCCCTCTCTCTTCCCCTAGTTCCCAACCCTTCGTTCGAGTGCGTAATGGAGCCCCATTGAGAAAACCTAAGACTTTCTACCAGTAATAACAAGCAATAAGTTTTCTGTTTTAGGTTTCGAAGATGCTGATGAACCGGAAATACGACTCGTTGGCGATTCCATTGTTCGAGGGCAGCTCGAGGAATTCTGTGGGAGAAACCCTCGTCGTAGGCGCCGTTACTGCTACCCTGGTGCAAGGGTGGAGGATATAACTAATAGTGTTGACCATTTACAGACGGTACCTCCGAGGACACAACGTATGTTATTCATGTCGGTACTAATAACGTTTTAAATTCTAGATCGGAAGAACTGCTGGCTAGGTACAGGGACTTACTAGAGCGACTAAAGGAGAAAACTAATAAGATTGTTTTAACAGGTATACTTCCTCGAATTATCCAACGTAACGATTTCTACAGCAAGGCGACCTATATTAACAATAACCTAAAGTCTCTTTGCCAACAGGAAGGAGTGCATTTTGCGAATTTTTGGAACAGTTTCTACGGCAGGAGGGACTTGTTCCTCGAAGATGGACTTCATCTTAATGACGTTGGAGCTGCGCGTTTAGGAAGACTATTTCATAATACTGTCTCTTCTTTTCAGGCTGCCGTAACTCGAACGGTCCCAGCGTAAATTCCACAAATTTCCCCTGCGCTCGCGAAGGTGTCGCAGTTACAAACAATTTGAAGGTTCTATCCTAAATGCTCGTAGCCTACGAAATAAAATAAACGAATTTTTTTCTTTAATTGCTTGTAAAGACTATGATGTAATTGCGATAAATGAATCGTGGCTTAGCACTGAAACACGTGACTTTGTAGGGGAGTATCAAATTAAAGGTTATAGACTTTTTGTTAAAAACAGAATAGGTAGGAGGAGGCGGTGTTATGTTGTATATCAAAGATAATATTGCGAACGTTATAGAAGTAAAGCACCAATTCCAGAACCGATAGATTCGACTATAGCAGAACTTAAATTGAACGATTTCAAACTTGTTGTTCGGTTATATATAGGCCCCCTAATCAAACAGCTGATACGGACGAAGCGTTATATCGTGAACTAAAGAGAATAATCGGTAGTGAGCAGGCTTTAGTTATGGGTGACTTTAATTGCGCCAACGTGAATTACGATACAATGCAGGGAGACGCGGAAGGTAATCGTTTAGTTAATTTTCTCGAGGATAGCTTTCTTATTCAAAAGGTTGGGGAACCTACGAGGTTGGACAGTATTTTAGATTTAGTAATAACTACGGATGATAGGCTAATTACTGATCTTCAAGTAATAGAACCGTTAAGCAATAGCGATCACAATATGGTAGAGTTTGTCCTCTCAGAAAGTCACTCGAAACCAACTAACTCGACAAAAATTCCCAACTTCCAGCACGCAGTCTTTATAAATTTCGAAATAATTGTCACACTTCAATTGGGAAAACGTAATGGGGAACTCCAACGCAAAACTAATGTGGGAATCGTTCGAAACGTATTTAGGACTATAAATGAGGAATTAAGCGTGCGAAAGTAAAAACAAGCCCTTGTGGTTTACTTCTAGAGTAGGAGACATTATAAAGAGTAGAGATAGGGCTTATAGGCTACACAAGTGCGATAAAGACAATTTGTGGTTACGAAACAACTACATATCTCTAAGGCGTGAAGCGAAAAGTGTAATAAAAAAGTCCAAGCGCGAATTTGAAATCTCCATAGCTCGTGACGGTAAAGAAAACCCCAAGCGATTCTTTCAATACGTCAATAATAGAAATCCAGTAAAAAGTGTCTTGGGGCCTTTGAAAAAAGTAAACGGAGATCTAGTTTCTGAAAACAAGGAAATGGCTACCTTGCTAAACGAATTTTTTACGTCAGTTTTTACTATAGAAGATGTAACGAATATCCCTACGGTCATAGACATAATACCTTTTGATAATGGTAATATTTTGGATAATATAGTGGTTAGTGAAGGGGAGGTAATGCGCTATATTGATAAAATGAAAACGCGTAAATCACCGGGGCCGGATTCCATATATCCCATACAACTAAAAGAATTAAAAGATAGCATTGTGCCGCTAACAAAGATTTTTAATGCGTCTATTTCTGAGGGGTGCGTACCAGATAATTTCAAGTTAGCAAACGTAACACCTATCTTTAAGAAAGGCGATAAAGGTGCGGCGGGAAATTATAGGCCAATCAGTTTAACGTCTGTTGTAGGTAAGCTACTGGAATCAATAATTAGGGATCGTATAGTCGAACACTTAGAATTGCATAAACTAGTTAGAAATACGCAGCACGGTTTTAGGCGAAACAAATCTTGCTTAACTAATCTTTTAGAATTTTTCCAAAGCGTGGTTGACGTTTACGATAGACATCGGGCGGTTGATGTAGTGTATTTAGATTTTCAAAAAGCGTTTGACACCGTGCCGCACAAAAGACTCATTGAAAAAACTAAGGCTCATGGAATCAGGGGTGTAGTAATAAATTGGCTAGAAGAGTGGTTGCGAGGTAGGAAACAGAGGGTGGTCGTTGATGGAGCGGAGTCGTGTTGGGCTAATGTAGCGAGTGGCGTTCCTCAGGGTTCTGTATTGGGCCCCTTGCTTTTTCTTATATATATTAACGATTTAGATGTCGGCCTAGTCAGTACAGTTTCAAAGTTTGCGGATGACACGAAGCTGGGTGGTAGGGCGATTAATGACGAAGATAGAGGTAAAATCCAGGAAGATCTGAATAAAATCGTTGATTGGTCAGTCACATGGCAAATGAGATTTAACGTTGATAAGTGCAAAATTTTGCATATAGGTTCGCGTAACGGTAATTTTGCGTATAGTATGTCAGGGAAGATTTAAAAGCGTAGAGCAGGAAAAAGATTTAGGAGTTATAGTCACTGGTGATTTAAAAGTAGCGAAACAAAGTACAGCAGCGATCAATAAGGCGAACAAAGTGTTAGGTTTTATAGCTCGAAATTTTGAGTACAAATCGCGCGATATTATAGTTCCTCTTTATAAATCATTAGTTAGACCTCATTTGGAGTACGCGGTCCAATTTTGGAATCCGCATATGCGCAAAGATATAGACAAAATCGAAAGAGTTCAAAGACGAGCAACTAAGATGATTCCGTCGCTTAGATCAAAGTCGTACGAGGATAGGCTTAAGGAGTTAAAATTGACAACACTCGAGATTAGGAGGCTAAGGGGTGATCTAATCCAGGTTTTCAAAATTATGACTGGGTTCGATAACGTAGATAGAGATAGCTTTTTCGAAATATCTCAATATAATAGGACTAGAAATAACGGGTGTAAGTTGACAAGTAGAAGATTCGAGACAGCAGTTGCCAAAAACTTTTTACGCATAGAATAGTAAATAGCTGGAATAGTTTGCCGTTAGAAGTAATTAGTAGCACGTCTATAAACATATTTAAAAATCGATTGGACGCATATGTTGATAGATTGGGTATAGTTTAAGGTAGTAAAATTAAGGCTTTGTGGTGATAGATCCCACAGCTCAACACAAGTGTTGTGGGATATAGGGAGGCAGCATCTTGCGTTAGGGGATACTCTCTGTCCTTACACACCCCATTTAAAGAGATTCCTCTGCCGAGCGCTGCCCCCCATAGTACTGTGAGGTATTGAAAAACTCATGATCATCACTTGCCCCACAAACACCTTTAAATGGGAAACCCAAAATGGGTGCACACACATTTCTACATTACTGTACAGTCTTTACAGCCACACCTACACTTTTCCTCCTAAGTATATATATTGTAATGCATATGTAAATTTTGACTTGGTCCGCAATCGATATGGACCGTGACTTATTTTTCGTTGGCAAGGTACTAGTATTGATGGATACCGTAATGAAATTGACTGGATTCTTTGGATCTCATATATTTATATGTTGGCGGGGCCACCAGCTTGACCTCCGTGTGAAGAGAGACCAACGCACGAAACAACATAAGGTACATAAGGTTATAAATAGATATAGTGTAACATATTTGTGGATAGTAGACTATTATGACTTGATCCTCTGGATCCAGAGATTCTATCTTTAGTTTTAAATCGATAATTAATTAGTTTTAAATTGATAATTATTTAGTTTTGCAAAAATTGGTCGTTGCCAATGTACAGGCAGTTGTTACATAAATTTCTTATGTTCTTGTGGTTCAGAACCCACGTAAAATTGTAGGTCCCCTCCGCCACCACGGAGGACATACACAATACACAATTACGAACACAGTTAGGTAGACCAGCCATGAGTGGATCTTAGGGTCTTTGTTGGTCTGAAACATTAAAACATTATAACATTATAACATTATAACATTATATACATGTATTTTATATATATATATATATATATATATATGTGTGTGTGTGTGTGTATTATATATATACAGGGTGGGCCGAAAGTCTGGATCCATAGGAAAATATTTATTTAATACATAAATTACAATAAATGGTAAATACTTAAAATGAATATCAACTTTAACTCGTAAATGCGTATCCGTGATACTGTACAGTAGTTCGTACTCCAGTATAAATACTCAAATACTTTTTTTATTTCAGCCCAGAAATGGCTTCGAATCTAACAACAGAAGACCGGGTAGAACTTGTGCTCATATACGCAAGACAGGGCGCTACACACAGAGAAGTTGCTACCGAATTCAATAGAAATCATCCTGATAAGCATCCAGTAACACATGCGACTGTTGGCAAGTTGTTTAAACGTTTCAAAGAAACAGGAAGTGTACATGATCGACGGCGTTCTGGTCGTCCAAAAACTGCAACTGATGAAAATACCTCTGGAATGGTATGTGAAACTTTAACGAATAGTCCAGTAAAGTCAACAAGAAGATTATCAAATGAAACACGCATCTCGAGAACGTCAATTCGAAGAATTATTAAAAATCATAAATTCCATCCCTAAGTGTCTCGATGTCAGAGGCCGCCAATTTGAGCATTTGTTATAATTTGTTGTTTATACTGGAGTACGAACCACTGTACAGTATCACGGATACGCATTTACGAGTTAAAGTTGATATTCATTATAAGTATTTACCATTTGTTGTAATTTATGTATTAAAATAAATATTTTCCTATGGATCCAGACTTTCGGCCCACCCTGTATATATATATATATATATATATATATATATATATAATAATGTTATAATGTTTCAGACCAACAAAGACCCTAGGATCCACTCATGGCTGGTCTACCTAACTGTGTTCGTAATTGTGTATGTCCTCCGTGGTGGCGGAGGGGACCTACCCTACAATTTTACGTGGGTTCCGAACCACAAGAACATAAGAAATTTATGTAACAACTTCCTGTATATTGGCAACGATCAATTTAGCAAAACTAATTAATTATATCACAGGCCTGCGATGGAAAAACTTTTTTCATAATTTTAGCTGTTTACAATGTATTTTTGTGTGCTGAATTCGAAAAACACAATAAAAATGTCATACGACACAAAGTTATTTCACAAATTCGATTTTTTTGTGAAGCGACTTCGAGAAAATGCCAGATTTCCGGAAATTACTAGAAACTTCTAAGAGACTATAAATACTGGGTTGCCAAGCCGTATGAGTCAGTTGGGACTCAGATTTCATGACGTGCGCATAATGATTCATCCGAAGCGAATTTTTTCAGTGATTTTGAGTTTTTTGTGTTTTATATCAGCGAACTAGCGTGTTTTGATAGTGTTAAGAAAGCCTTAGCCTTTATTAAATTAAATTCAAGACTCTTATTGTGTTCTGGGTACTGTAGTAAGTTGTGAATCATGGCTAGCCGTGGATGTGTCAACAGTCCCGACAGCTTCTGCTACATATGCGGGGAATTTGTGATCAAGAAACATCAAAGAAACGTAACAAATTTTATTAGGCAAGTGTACCATGCCTACTTTGGAATGAAACTAGGAGACCAAGACAAACCATGGGCACCACACAAAGTTTGTTTTATTTGCGTAGAGGATCTAAGGAAATGGTGTAAAGGCAAAAAGAAAGCATTCAGATTTGGTGTGCCAATGGTATGGAGGGAGCCAAAAAATCACTGTGATGACTGCTATTTTTGCTCTTGTGATGTTAAAGGCTATAACTCAAAAAATAAGAAAGCCATATTCTATCCAAATCTTCCATCAGCTTTTCGACCTGTTCCTCATGGGCCAGAAGTTCCAGTTCCGCTTCCACCAGAAACATTGGAAGATTTGCCTAGTAATTCTGGTTCATATACTGATCATGAAGAATTTCAGTGTGATATAGGAAGTCAAGACCCCCAGTTGTTCACTCAATCTGAACTAAACGATTTAGTGAGAGATTTGGGATTATCCAAGGAATCTGCTGAACTCTTAGGCTCCAGATTAAAAGAAAAATTTATTATCAGCTGGAACATCGATATATTTGTATAGAAGAAGAGAAAAGGAGTTATTCACTACTTTTCACATGAGGGCAATTTAGTTTACTGTAGTGATATTGATGGTTTGGTACAGGCATTTGGCATTGAGTACAAAGCGGATGAATGGAGACTTTTCATCGACTCTTCTAAAAGAAGTCTAAAAGCTGTTCTTTTGCACATGGGAACAAGTATGCTTCTGTACCTGTTGGTCACTCGGTACATCTCCAAGAAAGTTATGAGAATTTGGAATTGGTTCTTACAAAGATAAAATATTATGATCATCACTGGATGATTTGTGGAGACCTTAAGGTATTGTGCATGCTTCTGGGGCAGCAGGGAGGATATACTAAGTTCCCATGTTTCCTTTGTGAATGGGATAGCAGAGCAGAGAGTCAACACTGGGAGCAAAAACACTGGCCACAAAGAAGATCTCTAGAACCTGGAAGCAAGAATATTTTGCGTAAAAATCTTGTTGACCCAAAGAAAGTACTTCTACCACCTCTTCATATAAAACTAGGCCTTATGAAACTGTTAAGGCATTAGAAAAAAGTGGAGAATGCTTTAAGTACCTCTGCAAGAAGTTCCCTAACCTATCAGAAGCAAAATTAAGAGAAGGTATTTTTGTATGCCCAGACATTAGAAGACTGCTGTCAGATGAAAACTTCTTGTCTACGATGACTGAAGTAGAAAAAGAGGCTTGGAATTCCTTCAAAAGTGTGGTTACAAGTTCCTTGGGAATAATAAGGACCCTGAATATGCACTCATTGTTGAAAACATGCTGGAGAAATTCAAAGCTTTGGGATGCTCAATGAGTATCAAAATTCATTTCTTGAATGCACACTTGGACTTTTTCCCAGAAAATCTAGGTGCAGTAAGTGAGGAACAGGGAGAACGTTTCCATCAAGACATTAAGGAGATGGAAAAGAGATACCAAGGCCGGTGGAACGTTAATATGATGGGGGATTATTGCTGGATGCTGCATCGTGAAAATCCGAAGAAGCAGCTCACAAAAGGAAATGCAACAGGCGCACTTCACTGGCAAAAGAAAACGGGACTACTAAGCCATTCCACTAAGTAAAGATGTAAGTATCCAAGTTTTATAGTTTTTTAAAATAAATATATTCAGAAATGGTCAGGAAATAGGTTTCATGTGGTAATTCTTCAACTTATTTTATTAGTAACATATTACAACATAAAAACGTCATAGCAAATTGTGAAAAAACTATACGTGATGGAGCAAATCTGAGGCCGTTTTTGGATTTAGCACCCCAAATTCCTATAAAACCAGCATACAATTTCAAAAAAGTTTTTAGGACCCTCAATTTTGCAGGCCTGTGAATTATGATTTAAAACTAAGATAGAATCTTGGATCCAGAGGATCAAGTCATAATAGACTACTATCCACAAATATGTTACACTCTATATCTATTTATAACCACATGCAAATATATCAGATCCAAAGAATCCAGTCAATTTCATTACGGTATCCATCAATACTAGTACCTTGTCAACGAAAAATAAGTCACGTCCATATCGATTGCGGACCAAGTCAAAATTTACAACCATATACATTACAATATATACACTTAGGAGGAAAAGTGTAGGTGTGGCTGTAAAGACTGTACAGTAATGTAGAATGTGTGTGCACCCATTTGGGTCTCATTTAAAGGTGTTTGTGGGGCAAGTGAAGATCATGAGTTTTTCAATACCTCACAGTACTATGGGGGGCACCGCTCGGCAGAGGAATCTTTAAATGGGGTGTGTAAGGACAGAGAGTATCCCCTAACCCAAGACGCTGCCTCCCTATATCCCACAACACTTGTGTTGAGCTGTGGGATCTATCACCACAAAGCCTTATTTTACTACCTTAAACTATACCCAATCTATCAACATATGTCTAATCGATTTTTAAACATGTTTATAAGTGCTACTAATTACTTCTACCGGCAAACTATTCCAGCTATTTTACTATTCTATGCGCAAAAAAGTTTTTGGCAACTGCTGTCTCGAACCTTCTACTTGTCAACTTACACCCGTTATTTCTAGTCCTATTATATTGAGATATTTCGAAAAAGCTATCTCTATCTACGTTATCGAACCCATTCATAATTTTGAAAACCTGAATTAGATCACCCCTTAACCTCCTAGTCTCGAGTGTTGTCAATTTTAACTCCTTAAGCCTATCCTCGTACGACTTTGACCTAAGCGACGGAATCATCTTAGTTGCTCGTCTTTGAACTCTTTCGATTTTGTCTATATCTTTGCGCATATGCGGATTCCAAAATTGGACCGCGTACTCCAAATGGGGTCTAACTAATGATTTATAAAGAGGAACTATAATATCGCGCGATTTGTACTCAAAATTTCGAGCTATAAAAACTAACACTTTGTTCACCTTACTGACCGCTGCTGTACTTTGTTTCGCTACTTTTAAATCACCAATGACTATAACTCCTAAATCTTTTTCCTGCTCTACGCTTATTAAATCTTTCCCCGGCATACTATACGCAAAATTACCGTTACGCGAACCTATATGCAAAATTTTGCACTTATCAACGTTAAATCTCATTTGCCATGTGACTGACCAATCAACGATTTTATTCAGATCTTCCTGGATTTTACCTCTATCTTCGTCATTAATCGCCCTACCACCCAGCTTCGTGTCATCCGCGAACTTTGAAACTGTACTGACTAGGCCGACATCTAAATCGTTAATATATATAAGAAAAAGCAAGGGGCCCAATACAGAACCCTGAGGAACGCCACTCGCTACATTAGCCCAACACGACTCCGCTCCATCAACGACCACCCTCTGTTTCCTACCTCGCAACCACTCTTCTAGACAATTTATTACTCACCCCTGATTCCATGAGCCTTAGTTTTTTCAATGTCTTTTGTGCGGCACGGTGTCAAACGCTTTTTGAAAATCTAAATACACTACATCAACCGCCCGATGTCTATCGTAAACGTCAACCACGCTTTGGAAAAATTCTAAAAGATTAGTTAAGCAAGATTTGTTTCGCCTAAAACCGTGCTGCGTATTTCTAACTAGTTTGGAATTCTAAGTATTCGACTATACGATCCCTAATTATTGATTCCAGTAGCTTACCTACAACAGACGTTAAACTGATTGGCCTATAATTTCCCGCCGCACCTTTATCGCCTTTCTTAAAGATAGGTGTTACGTTTGCTAACTTGAAATTATCTGGTACGCACCCCTCAGAAATAGACGCATTAAAAATCTTTGTTAGCGGTACACACAATGCTATCTTTTAATTCTTTAGTTGTATGGGATATATGGAATCCGGCCCCGGTGATTTACGCATTTTCATTTTATCAATATAGCGCATTACCTCCCTTCACTAACCACGATATTATCCAAAATATTACCATTATCAAAAGGTATTATGTCTATGACCGTAGGGATATTCGTTACATCTTCTATAGTAAAAACTGACGTAAAGAATTCGTTTAGCAAGTTAGCCATTTCCTTGTTATTAGAAACTAGATCTCCGTTTACATTTTTCAAAGGCCCCAAGACACCTTTTACTGGATTTCTATTATTGACGTATTGAAAGAATCGCTTGGGGTTTTCTTTACCGTCACGAGCTATGGAGATTTCAAATTCGCGCTTGGACTTTTTATTACACTTCGCTTCACGCCTTAGAGATATGTAGTTGTTTCGTAACCAGAGATTGTCTTTATCGCACTTATATAGCCTATAAGCCCTATCTCTACTCTTTATAATGTCTCCTACTCTAGAAGTAAACCACAAGGGCTTGTTGTTTACTTTCGCACGCTTAATTTTGTACGGTACACATTCCTCATTTATAGTCCTAAATACCGTTTCGAACGATTCCCACATTAGTTTTGCGTTGGAGTTCCCCATTACGTTTTCTCAATTGACGTGTGAAAATTAATTTCGAAATTTACTAAAGTCTGCGTGCTGGAAATTAGGAATTTTAGTCGAGTTAGTTGGTTTCGAGTGACTTACTGAGAGGACAAATTCTACCATATTGTGATCGCTATTGGTTAACGGTTCTATTACTTGAAGATCAGTAATTAGCCTATCAACCGTAGTTATTACTAAATCTAAAATACTGTCCAACCTCGTAGGTTCCCCAACCTTTTGAATAAGAAAGCCATCCTCGAAAAAATTAACTAAACGATTACCTTCCGTGTCTCCCTGCATTGTATCGTAATTCACGTTGGCGCAATTAAAGTCACCCACAACTAAAGCCTGCTCGCTACCGATTTATTCTCTTTAGTTGACGATATAACGCTTCGCCGTATCAGCTGTTTGATTAGGGGGCCTATATATAACCGCAACAAGAAGTTTGAAATCGTTCAATTTAAGTTCTGCTATAGTCGAATCTATCGGTTCTGGAATTGAGTGCTTTACTTCTATAATGTTCGCAATATTATCTTTGATATACAACATAACACCGCCTCCTCGCCTACCTATTCTGTTTTTAACAAAAAGTCTATAACCTTTAATTTGATACTCCCCTACAAAGTCACGTGTTTCAGTGCTAAGCCACGATTCATTTATCGCAATTAAATCATAGTCTTACAAGCAATTAAAGAAAAAATTCGTTTATTTTATTTCGTAGGCTACGAGCATTTAGGGATAGAACCTTCAAATTGTTTGTATGGGAATGAACTCAGAATGGTCCCCTGAGTTTTTTATGATACACACAGACAGTGCATGGAACAAGGAACTCTTCTGGGATAATTAAATCCACTATAGTCCCAAAGCTGGATCCTGTCTGCTTTGCAGATAGCTGGTGAGGGAAGCTATATTTATGGGACCTCTTTGCGAGTGACCCGTTGCCCACGTCGGGCTAGCATCATGAAAAAGAAAAACTATGGCATTTGTCATTTACCATTACTTATTCGGACTATAGTGGATTTAATTATCCCAGAAGAGTTCCTTGTTCCATTGTCATTTTCGTTTAAACTAACGAAAATATAACAACTTAACCTAACCAATCATCAAGGGCGTACAGTTGACCTAACCGGGCATTCAGCTAACCTAACCGGACATTCAGTTGACCTAACTGGGCATTCAGTTGACCTAACCGGGCATTTCATGGTTGAAAATTTCTAATGATCTAAAAAAAGCAAAGATTTTAGGTTTGTGAAAAACTATATAGGGCATTGGGTTGATTGCCTGTTACCCTCATCCGTTGGAAATGTCCAGCAGATTTCAGTGGAGAGTGAACGACAAAAGCCCTATATATTTTCGTTAGAGAGTTATGAATATGTAGGTCTTTAAAGGACCTCTTTATATTTAATTGTTTATGGTAATTTTAGCGTCGGGATTTTAGACACCCTAGAATGAAAATGAAAATGAAATTACCTCACCTTAATTTTGATGGATCATAGTTTACTTCGATGTTGGGCGTTACGATCTTTTTCGGTGTAGGGCCGCCACGATGGAGTTACACGACGAATTAACACTTTGTTACTAATATAGGCAATCACTAATTTACCCCTGAAGGAATAGGCCTACCCTTTTACAGTCATTAGGTTATATTATAAGGAATTCACACAGAACTTTAGGGAGGACTTTAGACATCCTCCCGTTTAAAGCGTTTACTGTAACATAAACAGCCCTGAGACTATTCCTTTAATATATCTTCATATTTCTGTATAAATTGCTGATTTTGCAAAGGTTGTTGACTCTTTCTCCCTTGTTTTTGCATGGGTTAGCGAATGGAAGATTTCGTTTCACGTGAAATAATGAAGGTTTCACGTGGTTATGCAGACCGACGCCTACATACAGTTTCCATGTATGTATGGCAATCATTTCATTCCCATTAGGCTATGTCAACAATCCCGAGCCAATTTTGTATAGATAATTAATTCAATTAATTAATAATTTATATTTAATTATGAAATAAAGGTATCACATACGATACCATGTTGTGGTTTTTCCATATACTGGGGGGGCCGGAGAAAAATTTGTTATAGATCAAATTTTTTGATAAACTGTTTTAAACCATGTGAAATGGATTGAAAAGAATGAAATAGGAATTTAGGAAGAGAAAGGTTACTCAAGACCTATTTAAATATAAAAGTTCAAGAGGTTAGCTTCTCAAGTTTGGTTAAAGTTATTTCAATCAGTTCGACTCCCCTTAGGTATAGGAAATTTATGTTATTAAAGTAAAGTTATTAACTTTTGCTCATTATTTATCTGTGTAAATTTTATGTCACCAATTTTTAAATGCTGGTTTACTAATGTTGTTTTGGAGTTTCGTCATGCTTTGTTTTGTTAATGATTTATGTTTTAATTAAAATGACTTCTACGTTGGTGAGTTAATTGAAATGTACTGTACTTCCATGTTATGTTGTTTGGTTGAAAGAGTTTGTACTGTATTCAAACCTCCTACCACTTCAGACTAGTCAATACCCGTAGTTTTAGTGGAGTAAATGTTACTCCTCCACAGGTAGATCTGGAGGGCTTGGGGCTTTGAATCCTGTACTGTTTTTATGCTGTTTGGTCTCTGGCCATTAGAGGCCATAAAACCCTTGTAATAGTTTGGGCTGTGGCCAAGGGGAGGCCACAAAACCCTTGTAATAGTTTGGGTCTGTGGCCATGGAAGGCCACAAAAACCTTGTTATAGTTTGGGTTGTGGCCATGGTAGGCCAAAACCCTTGTAATAGTTTGGGTTGTGGCCAAGGTAGGCCACAAAACCCTTGTAATTGTTTGGGCTGTGGCCAAGGGGAGGCCACAAAACCCTTGTAATTGTTTGGGTTGTGGCCAAGGTAGGCCACAAAACCCTTGTAATTGTTTGGGCTGTGGCCAAGGGGAGGCCACAAAACCCTTGTAATTGTTTGGGTTGTGGCCAAGGTAGGCCACAAAACCCTTGTAATAGTTTGGTCTGTGGCCATGGAAGGCCACAAGAACCTTGTTATAATTTGGGTTGTGGCCATGGTAGGCCAAAAACCCTTGTAATAGTTTGGGTTGTGGCCAAGGTAGGCCACAAAACCCTTGTAATTGTTTGGGCTGTGGCCAAGGGGAGGCCACAAAACCCTTGTAATTGTTTGGGCTGTGGCCAAGGGGAGGCCACAAAACCCTTGTAATTGTTTGGGCTGTGGCCAAGGGGAGGCCACAAAACCCTTGTAATTGTTTGGGTTGTGGCCAAGGTAGGCCACAAAACCCTTGTAATAGTTTGGTCTGTGGCCATGGAAGGCCACAAGAACCTTGTTATAATTTGGTTGTGGCCATGGTAGGCCAAAAACCCTTGTAATAGTTTGGGTTGTGGCCAAGGTAGGCCACAAAACCCTTGTAATTGTTTGGGATGTGGCCAAGGGGAGGCCACAAAACCCTTGTAATAGTAATAGTTTGAGCTGTGGCCAAGGAAAGGCCACAAAACCCATCTTAGATTACCTATAATTAATTTACGTTTTATTTGTTATTTCATTTTTGTTTTCCTCACTTTTTAATATAAAAGGTGTAGCATTTTATAAAGTCCTCACTCTTTCCAAAATGAAAGGGTGTTGCAATTTAATTTATTTTCCATAGGAAATATTACAATGTTTTGTATATATTTATATACTGTATGTATGATTTTAATTTTGTGATGTTACAGTTCTGCACTTAATTTTTGTGATGTTACAGTTCTGCACTTAATTTTTGTGATGTTACAGTTCTGCACTTAATTTTTGTGATGTTACAGTTCTGCACTTAATTTTTGTGATGTTACAGTTCTGCACTTAATTTTTGTGATGTTACAGTTCTGCACTTAATTTTTGTGATGTTACAGTTCTGCACTTAATTTTTGTGATGTTACAGTTCTGCACTTAATTTTTGTGATGTTACAGTTCTGCACTTAATTTTTGTGATGTTACAGTTCTGCACTTAATTTTTGTGATGTTACAGTTCTGCACTTAATTTTTGTGATGTTACAGTTCTGCACTTAATTTTTGTGATGTTACAGTTCTGCACTTAATTTTTGTGATGTTACAGTTCTGCACTTAATTTTTGTGATGTTACAGTTCTGCACTTAATTTTTGTGATGTTACAGTTCTGCACTTAATTTTTGTGATGTTAATGAGTCTTATAAGTTAAATTGCTGAAATAAATTTTATAACCTACACCACAGGTTGAATTATAAATTTAGTGTTTTTAGTTAGAATAGGCCTTGAGTGTAAAGAGTAGGGTCTACTTTGTGAGGTAGGCTTCGTAATTTATTATTATTTATATGTAATGAAAAAGCCAAACATGGAATAAATTCTGTTCAGATGTCAAAATGTTTGATAAGGCGTAATTTTATTATTTGTTTGTTTTAATTCTGTTTTGTTATTTTATTCAAGGTTAAGGTTTTCACAGCAAATAACCCTTCCCCACATACGGACCACCATGTGAAAAACTATATAGGGCATTGGGTTGATTGCCTGTTACCCTCATCCGTTGGAAATGTCCAGCAGATTTCAGTGGAGAGTGAACGACAAAAGCCCTATATATTTTCGTTAGAGAGTTATGAATATGTAGGTCTTTAAAGGACCTCTTTATATTTAATTGTTTATGGTAATTTTAGCGTCGGGATTTTAGACACCCTAGAATGAAAATGAAATTACCTCACCTTAATTTTGATGGATCATAGTTTACTTCGATGTTGGGCGTTACGATCTTTTTCGGTGTAGGGCCGCCACGATGGAGTTACACGACGAATTAACACTTTGTTACTAATATAGGCAATCACTAATTTACCCCTGAAGGAATAGGCCTACCCTTTTACAGTCATTAGGTTCCATATTATAAGGAATTCACACAGAACTTTAGGGAGGACTTTAGACATCCTCCCGTTTAAAGCGTTTACTGTAACATAAACAGCCCTGAGACTATTCCTTTAATATATCTTCATATTTCTGTATAAATTGCTGATTTTGCAAAGGTTGTTGACTCTTTCTCCCTTGTTTTTGCATGGGTTAGCGAATGGAAGATTTCGTTTCACGTGAAATAAATGAAGGTTTCACGTGGTTATGCAGACCGACGCCTACATACAGTTTCCATGTATGTATGGCAATCATTTCATTCCCATTAGGCTATGTCAACAATCCCGAGCCAATTTTGTATAGATAATTAATTCAATTAATTAATAATTTATATTTAATTATGAAATAAAGGTATCACATACGATACCATGTTGTGGTTTTTCCATAAGGTTAGGTTAGCTACGAAAAACAAAATAAAACGGAAAATGCCCGGTTAGGTCAACTGAATGCCCGGTTAGGTTAATTGAATGCCTTGTTAGGTTAACTGTACGCCCTTGTGATATTTTGTGATATTTTCGTTAGTTTAAACGAAAATGACGAGAGCAAAAATACATAATAAACAGTTTGCCTCCCTCCTACTCCGACGAAGTTCATCTCTCGCCGAAATCACCTCGTTTCGTTGTTCCTGTAGGTTTACACAAAATCTGCAAACTGAAGGGTTAGAAGAGTGATCGGTGAAAAAGTACTGAGAAATTTTCCGCCGCAGTCGGAACACTCGCGTAGGTTAGGGACCACATCTGGAAAAAATGAAAGAATTATGGATTAGTGACCTGAAAACAGGAAAAAAGAGTCCGGAAATACCAAAAGAAGGAATTTCTACACACACACACACACACACACACACACAGACAATTTTTTATTTTTTAGTAAGTAGTTGAGAGAATTAAGAAGTCTAGTCCCTAGGGGGATTAGCGATCTCAAACAACAGCCACGTGTTGGATGTATTAAAATAGAAAAGCCCTAACTTTCTTGTGAAATAATAATTAAATAAAACGGATCTTTTCCGTTTCATGTACTGTTTCCGATTATGTTGAAAATAAGATATTTAATGTAGATTTTTACGCTGATTTAAAAAAATGTAAGTCTTCTTTTGGAGAAATGAGCGGTTCAAAAGTTATATTTGTTATTGTAATTTTGTATTAGTTCAAAAACTATAACAATACAACTGAAAACTAATACAAGAGTTATTGTATTCTTTAGTAATATTGGCTTATGTCACTAAGTATTTGTGTGAATAGATTTCGACCGTTATTTTTCTGTCCGGTTAAGTTAATTGGGTACTTACGTATTATTGGGGGGGCCACCACATATTGATGATTGGTTAGGTTAAGTTGTAATATTTTCGTTAGTTGAAAATTTCTAATACCGTACATCATATTTTTTAAATAGCAATAATTTTTTTTAATATTTACAATGATTTATATTTCAAATATTTACAATGATTAATACATGTTACACATTAGAAACATTTTCATCATGAATAAGCCTAAAAATATTATTTTTTTTCAGAAAATTGTATAAAAAAATATTTTAAAAAATATTGCTATTTAAAAATTATGATGTATTTGAAATTTTCAACTAACGAAAATATTACAACTTAACCTAACCAATCATCAATATGTGGTGGCCCCCCGTTAATACGTAAGTACCATTAATTGAATGCCCGGTTAGGTCAACTAAATACCCGGTTAAGTCGTGATATTTTCTTTAGTTTTAACGAAAATATCACAACTTACTCTAACCAATCGTCAAGGGCATACAGTTGACCTAACCGGGTATTCAGTTAACCTAACCAAGCATTCAGTTGACCTTACCTGGCATTCAGTTGACCTAACCGGGTATTCAGTTGACCTAACCGGGTATTCAGTTGACCTAACCTAACCTAACTTTTGAACCGCTCATTTCTCCAAAAAAAACTTACATTTTTTTAAATCAGCGTAAAAGTCTACATTAAATATCTTATTTTCAACAAAATCGGAAATAGTCCATGAAACGGAAAAGACCCAATAAAACACAAAAATTAATAATAATAAACACTAACAAATATTCTAGATTTTTTGAATGATAATAATAAAATATGTATATTAATAGAACAGAAATACCTTATTGTAATAACAATAAATGGTAAAAATTTGTGTACTCACATGCAACGATAAACGAATTCCACAGTAAATACTTCAGTTATTAAATTATTGATAGAAAATAATTTGAATAACTAATTAGCAAAATGTTAGTAAAATGACAAATTAGACAATCAAACACTGCAATCAGGAGCCTTGTAAATGCGTCCGAGCTGAACAACAGCCAAGAATAGAAATCTCCCTATAACTACCAATAACCTCCCTATAACTATTTGTCTCCCTTTTAACTAGTTTACACGTTTTCATCATATAAATTCTACTCCCAAGGGTACTTTTTTGTTTCATCGAAAAGTTAAGCCGATAAATACCATCAGAATCATACTATCAACTTACTGAAGTTTTCTTTTGCGCGTCCTGTCCCAAACAACACATTCTCTCTTCACTCACTCGTAATGTACAGTATCTACGAGTAATATATTTATCTCTGCTCCTAAATGAACAGTAGTTGTTTTTATTTCAGATTTTCATTTAACGACATTCAGTGAATGCGAAAATGCCTTGCAGAAGTCTGGTTTCACAAAAGTCGAAGCTCTTGATATGTCGGAAGTGCTTTTAAGAGTTTTGGAAGAGGAACTTATGTATTTTATATCAGCGAAAGAGGCTTTCATTTTAGTAAGAATTTTTTTTAAATAAAACGTGTATAATTTTGCAATGTGTCAGAAAGTATTGTTAATTAAAATCATTGCGGTATCAAGAGAAAATTGATTAATTATTAATGCAAATTTGTCTCACCTACGATAAATTTGAGTGTTTCATTCAGATAATAATAATAATGATAATAATTTAAAAATAACTAAATGGTTAATTTATTAAATTAAATTTAATAATAATTTAATAATAATTAAATGAAAATTTTTCCATTGATGACCCAAGTTGCATTTCGTGTCATTTCCTAATTTTAAAACATTGAATGCAAAAAGGTCAATCCAGAAATTTGGGAGTGATTCTCAGCTTTGGTTGCAACTCTACTGAACAGGGTTGGGTCGATTAACTTCCAAAATTAACTAGTTAATTTCAGTTAATTTGTGATTCTTACCAATTAAGTTAATGCAAATTTTAAAAATTAACTAGTTAAATTAGGTTAATTTTGAAAGTTAATCAATTAAGTTAATTAACTTTTTCTTTCTTGGAAGTAGTCCGTAGAATCATCATTATATATAACTAATCAAGGTAATGATAAACCTGTAATTATGTGGGATCACCTTGTATGTGTGGTTGGCAATGTTTGATAAATTATATGTATTTTTTGCATATTATACAGGGCAAGATATAAGGATAATTTTTTCTATAAGCTTTAATTATTTTTCTGTTTCTTATAAATAAGTTAAATTTGTTTATGGTCTCAACTCAACTTTTCTCAACAAGTCTGAACTTTTCGGGATATAATAGTTTCCCATTGTAAAAATGCAGGGGAAAATGAATTTAATAACGAATTATTTTCTAAACTGTATGTTTTATACTGTCCACTATTGACACTGAACATAATCTATATTCTTTAACAACGATAGTCAAATTAGACACATAAAACATATACTTCATTTACAAATTAAACATGCTTGTTAACTTTACAGAAGATGAGGTTCTGAAACCTTTCATCTCCTAGCATATTACATTTCACTCAGAAAGATAAAAACAGCATTTTTATAGGAAAATTAATTGAAAATTAATTGAAGTGAATCAATTAATTTGGAGATATTTCAATTAAATTAAACCTTTTAAAAAATTTAACTAGTTAAGTTAAATTAATTAACTTAATCGGTTAATCGGCAAAAAAGTTAAGTTAATTAACTTAATTGACCCAACCCTGCTACTGGACTATTTTATAACTATACTATAATATAAATATAGTAACTATACTGTAATATAAAGAACTAGAAATTTAAAATAACATACAAACATTTATTTAATTTATTTATTTATTTTAGCTCCCATTTCTTAGCCTGAATTTCAGCAGAAAACTTCGGGAATTTTTTCATGCATAAATATTATTATTATTAGACTATTATTATTATTATTATTATTATTATTATTATTATTATTATTATTAATAGACCTATACCCATCGGGTCGACTAGACCATATCATCGACACTAAAAAACTAATAACCTAACCTAACGTAGCTTAACCTAACCTATGCTAACTTAACTTAATCTAACTCACAATATAATTGTCGATAGAATGGCAAGTCGATCACATGTCGTAATCGCGTAATAATATGTACGAATCTGTCGAGTTGCTCCATAACACGTAGATTAGTTGTTGCATAATAACTTAATCATAATACAGACATCATAGCTACTATTAACAATATAATAATTAGTACTTACAGTGCTCCTGTTCATTTTTCTCAGGATTTCAACAAGGAAGACTACGACTACTTTCTTAAACTCTGGAACTGCGGAATAAATCTGGTGAAGGTGGCAAATCTCTTCTGGGGGCTCTTTATTTGCCAAAAATAGAAAAATATATGAAGAACATGGACGGCTGAAAAAGTGATAGGTCTACAAAAATAATGAAATAAAAAATCTACAAAAATATGGAAAGTACCGTAAATCATTTTGTAATGCCAGAGGAAAAATAGGAATTTTAATATTTTTGCAGATATCTTGTTTTAGCCCTTCTAAGATGGTGGGACTTGTAAACCCACCGGAAATAATAATATAAATTGTATTTTAATGCAATCTTTTTACAAATGCTTCTACATGCTTATATAGTGTCGTTTAGTTGTCGGAAAAGCAACCCCAAATGTGTTGCATTTAAGTGACTAATTAATAGAATAGTTTTGAATAATGATAAAACTTATACTGTTTGTTTTCAGGAAACATATACCCGACATTAAAAGGTTAAACCATCCAGTTGTTTTGCAAATACCAGCTAAAGTGGGGCCTCTGGGCCCATTTAACTAAACCTTCGGTGCTGGGGCCTTCAGCCTCAGTAATTGGGGGGACCGCAGGATCCTCAATTACTGGGGAGTCAATAGTTTTCGGTCAATAAAACAATAGAAAGAAACGTAGCCATGAAAATCTTACTGAGGGTTCAATTATTCGGTCAATAAAACTATAGAAAAGAACGCAGCAACGAAAATCTTAAGCTTCCCATCTGAACCGATTGTATTAAGATTTCTGAAGCTTAAGATTCTCATGTCTGCGTTCTTTTCTATAGTTTTATTGACCAAATAATTGACTCTCCAATAATTGGGGGTCCGTCGGCCCCCCAATTACTGAGGCCAAAGGCCGTAGCACCGCAGGGCCGTAGGGCCCACTTTATCGCGTAATATATAATTTGTGGAGTTTTATGTATTTTAAGTATTAACTGTAATAATGTATAATGATATAATGACACCAAAACCCTCGATAGAAGGCACCAGTCTTAAAAGAAAGGAGAGAATTTCAAAGAAGAGACAAAGACCTAGCAGTAAACAGCCTACATCCGGGGTGCTCAAACCCTGGCACATTGTGACTCTGACGATGGCACATGGACACTCATCAAGGCAAATAAAAAATCAATGGTTATAATGCTGAGTAGTATGGGCGCAAAAGGAGAGTGCAATGCAATTGCAAATGTTGATCAATGTTGCATAATGTTATGCAACAAGGGGAATGTTGCAATGTGTTATGCAGCAAAGGGGGAATGTTGCAAGAGCAACAAGGGGTTATGCAACTTGGAGGCGGAGTTATCCCCCAAGAAAAAGAAAGGAAGGAGTAAGAGAGGTGTTCGCCTGGCAGGAGCCAAGCGCATATTGAGACTTCAGCCGAGCGGTTGTTGTCTTAATATGTTCTTAATCAGCCAGTCGGCTTATCTGGCTGAGCTGCCAGATTGCGCTATTTATTTAATTAAAGCATATATTCTGGCTTAACCAGCCAGTTGACTTAGAAGGCGTAAATGGCTTGTTCAGGTGTACATTATTGAGCTGCCAGATTGCGTTTATTTATTTAATTAAAACATATATTCTGGCTTAAACAGCCAGTTGACTTAGAAGGCGTAATTGGCTTGTTCAGGTGTACATTATTAGGGTTGCCAGATTGTGCTATCCAGATATTTTTGACAGTTGGCTTACAAATCCGTCAGCCGTTTTAGAAGGCAGCCATTTGCTGTAATTAAATGTCGTGTACAACCAAAAGAATTAAATAAAACACCATTACATCATTTTGTTTATTTAGACGAATTAATGGATTCAATTTCACGAAATACAGGGTGTACATAAAGTCAGGATCTATTTTTGTGAAGCACTTGGAAATTATATGGAATTCAATCATAAAATGATAAAGTGGTAACATTTATTAAATAATTAAGAGTAGGATTCGACGTGACGCCCATCAGTATCCCTGCACAGTGCACAGCCCAAATCGTTCCGCAGCATTTCTAAACACATTCTGGAGCATTTGCGGGGTTATGTTATCTGCAGCAGTTCGTATACGTGTACGTAAGTTTTCAAGACTCGTAATCTTCGTCTGATAGACGTGCGATTTGATAAAGCCCCATGCAAAGAAATCTAAAGGGGTTAAATCTGGTGATCTCGCTGGCCAAGGTCTGTTGCTTCCGCGTCCGATCCAGCGATTTGGAAAACGTCCATTTAGATAATCCTGAACAATTTTGGCATAGTGACAAGGAGCACCATCATGTTGATAGACAAAACGAAGGAGTATAATCAGTTGCATATTAGTACAGATATATATATATATTATATATACACACACACACAATTAAATAATTAAATATATTGAAAATAAATACACATCAAAATACTTCATGTTCTACGTCGCAAAACGCTACTCACACGTGATCGAGTCTACATTCACATCGTTATTACTTTGCACTACACAGTAAAACCGTCCAAGCATTATTTCACCGCTCAAGTTATACGGATACCTAGACGATATAAATGGCTTTCATATCATTCAATATTATTTTTGTGCCCACTTTACATTCGGTTGGCAAGTTATCTTTAAACACGGCTAGAATGCAATCAAAAGCACGCACAAAGAGGTCATCGTTAACCACATTATTAAATACAAGTTTATAAACACTCCTTTCCAATCGAGGATTTTTTCTTACTGTCCCGAGCTTTTCAAGCGTGAACTCTTCTTCACTCTGCGTAGCGGCAATTGAAATAATCTTCCAGTTGGTAACGACAGCTACTCATTATATAGAGATACAGCTCTTCAGGCTGAACAGTGTAGGCAAGCTCTGCCCTGTACCGCTCAAGTGCTTTGTACTAAAGTTCGGGATATTTCGAAGTCTAAACCTCTTAAATATGCATCCAGCTCTAGACCATTCTCGCCTTGTTCAATCCTACATTCGATAAATCCGTCGAGCAGAGCGGTGTACGCGTATTCAAGAACCGTGTCAAAATAAATCATATCCGTAACACGTGCTTCTAATATAGGCTTCAACTTGCGGAAACCGACGATTTCAAACATTCTGTCGAGGATGAAACGGTTTCGCGTAGGGACAAGAATGTTATCAGATGCATTCTTCCACATGTCGTATATCAATGCATGGCTGATCGTTATTTATACACAACGTGCAAACGGCATATGAAGGGGCATCATTCATCTGCTCTTTTCTTGTACCTACACCTGTAGGTATTTTATAACGGTCCTCTCCCCACTTCTCAACTATCACGAAGACTCTATTCATCTCAAGACTTAAATAACATTACGTTTACCAGAGTTTGCTTGCCTGCAAATCGTTGCAAGTACATAGTTAATGGTGCCGGTTTCACGCCTGAACACGCGTAATGACTTCGTCACGGACACATCGTACGCGGCGTTGAGAATGCTTCTCAAAGGAAGTTCCATTGTATTCGCACGTCTAGTCGGTTCAAGCTCTGAGATGACTATGAGCCACAGGTGCGCGGATCGGCTCGACGGGCGGAGTGAGGCACGCTGTTGAAACGTGTACGGGTTTGTTCGAACTCGTGTTTCGGAGGGGTGAGGTACACGGGTGGCCGGCTCGATGGGGGGAGCGAGTCACACCATAAACTGCTGAAGCGTGTACGAGCTTGTTCGAATACTTGGGCCCATTATACTGGACAAACAGAATTTTCCACTCATGAAGCAATACCGGCTTTAATGTTTTCACCAGACGTTCATTTCCACAAACTAAACATCTTCACAATCCGGTGCACTATTTGAGAGAAACATATGCCCATATTTATCTTTTTTGTTTAACAAGCGGTAGTCGTCTCTAAAGTCTGTTAAAAACTTACACAGGCCATTAGCCACAACCTCATTAGTCATTACAAACCTCGTCATGATATATATTAATATAGTTGTAAAAATACATGATTCTCCATGATGACAAAATTTACATTCTCAACTGTAGGGTACGAGTAGTCGGTATGATGTAACGACATAATATTAATGTAAAATTCTCGGAAATAATCTTTAGGAGAATGCTCTCGAGAATTTTCTTGAGAATATTCTCCGAACCGAGAATTTTCGAGAATTTTCTTTTTTAGAACATCTGAGGGGGTTTTCAACTATTCCGATACAACTTAACTTCAGTTCCTGTCAAAATGGAGAAATTCTAAGTCAGAAGTGAATGATAGGATGATTGAAGAAATAAATAAATTAACTCATGCAAAAAATTTATTGAATCATTGTATAAAGACTGTATTTCAATTCAAAGTACAGTATTTACCAGGGATGGCAGTGTTAAATCAAAATGATTTAATCACCTGATTGAATCAATTGATTTTTTTTATGAAAAAAATCATTTTTTTTATGAAAAAAATCATTTTTAATTTTTTTATTTGATTTTTTCAAAATTATATGGAAATTAATAAAATATATCATACAAAACAGTTTAGAAACAAATAAAAAATATCCCTTGTAATTAAGTGCTCAATTTCAGTTTTTCAGTATAATAGCTTTATTATAAAAAAAAAATCATGGTTTTTTTTATTATTTGATTTTTTCAAAACTACATAGAAATTAATTATTGGTTACCCTGGTATTTCCATAAGTTCCATAAGGTTCTGAAATATTCTAGAATTCTCTAAAAAGCTGCAAAACAATCTAAAACTGTTTTAAAACTAAGAAAAAAGAAAATTCTCGAATATTCTCAGCAAATAATATTTTGGAGAATATTCTCAGAATATTTTCGCCTCACATCACTACATAATATCGCTTGTCATACCACTCATCAACAAAACTCACTATCCATAACCGTTGCTTATCTTCTGAACGTGTTGTTTCTTCTGCTTCGCGGTATATGTGAGCTTTTATAAAGGTTAGGTCTACAACATACTTCAATACATCGTTTGTACTACGAAATCCTACAATGCCCTCGCCAGAATACCCGTAGAGTATTTGAACATCTTGATCCTTCGCACGGCTCAATGTAGCCTTTAAAGTATTAAAGGGGGGGATAGGGAGTTCTTCAGTATCCACCACATCTTGGTACATTGCCGAATACCACTTTATAAACGTTGAACACGCAATATCAAAGGTAGCCATTACTATTTTTCGTCTACGCTGGAGAATACACGTCTGAGCTCAAGGGTATGCAGAGGTCAGCTTCGCACGCACGCAGGGATAGAGATATGCTCAGGTAGTGGCAGGAGTCACGTGACCGATCTTACAGTGGGCGGAGCTTAGCTTTTTACTGTACACACACACACGCACGCAAAGGAGAAAATGAAACGTTAATTGAAGCAAATATACTTAATAAATAAACATACCGTTAATACACATATATACAGTGCGTTCGAAAAGTCTCTCCGCAGTGCTATGTTAAACGCATTGGAAATTGAAAAACTACAATGTTTTCATTCATCCATGATTTAGTGATTTTATTACATAACCTTTTGATTTTACAGCATGTGTTGAAAGTGTTTTCCACCATTTTGCAGGCACAGAGCAACTCATCTACACTTGTTGTCAAACACTTTTTTTAAAGTGTTCGTTGATACTGAAGCAATGTAGGTGGATATTGCGGTTTTTAAGTTCTGAATTGTTTTCGGGCGGTCTTTATAAACAACACCTTTTGCTGCTCTCGACAAGAAATAGTCGGGCGACGTAAGGTCTGGGGATCGTGAAGGCCAAAGCCCCCTTGAAATTATGCGATCCCCAAACACATTATGCAGTAGCTCCATCGAAAGGTGAGCAGTGTGTGCCGTGGCACCACCTTGAGGGAAGTACGCATTCAGTATTACCATTTCGTTTAGCTGTCCAATAAATGGATACAGAATTTCTGAACAGTATCGTTCAGCATTTATCGTGTTCTCAAAGAAAATGGGACCGACAATTCGCTTTCTTGATATTGCGACCCAAACGCCGACTTTCTGGTCGTGCAATGGTGTTTCATGAGTTTTTTACCAAGCTATCGACACACACTATTGCCACGATCCCAACTCTGTCACAGTACTGACACGATCGAGTTTAAACCGGCTGAAACCGGCTTAGCGCGCATATACTGGCTATATCACGTTGACTGCAGAGAGACTTTTCGAACGCACTGTATAAATACAATCAAGGATTAAGGTAGCCAAAGGGTACGATATCATAGGTACCAGGCACCTGGTAACACTTCCTATAGGTGTTACGGCATACCTTCGTGCCCCTAAGTTCCTTCACACACCCCAGTTTCTGCACCCGAAAATTGTGCGTCCCCACAGTCAGTTGGGGTGGCTGGTCACCCTCATCTTCCATGCACACTAGATCCTTCAACGAGTCAAAGTTAACGACTCGACGGTTCGTATAGTTAAGCGTGATACCCTCAGCCTTCACGATATACTTCATATCGTCCCCTACCGTCACCCGTACCCCATAGGTTTTTGGTCCTGTTGACACAAACGAGTGCGTTTGCACTATTACCATACTCATCCTTGATCTCGTCAGTTAGCTCTCCGAGGAATTCCCCAATAGCAGGCATGTATTCACCCTCGCTGTGAATATCACGCTATCTGTGTCAGCGTACAGCACCCTCCGCCCAAGAGAGTGCAGTAGTTCCCAAAGCTTGATGCGGGCGTAGGCCGTTGTGAAGCTGGCTACAGGTAGGTTTGTAACCCGTGAGGTATGTGTGGCCAGTTCGGTGATGTACTTTATTATGTATTACCTACATTCACGATCTCCATAACCTTTTTATCGGGAGCGTTGGCATAATCCCAGACTTCACTATAACTTTGTGCCAAATGGAAGTTCCCTTCGCCAGTATTCTGTGCAAATTTCTCCAAAGACTGTTTAGACAACTTTGCACTGAAGCGCTTGCCAGGATTCTTAACAATTTGGGAACGGTCAAGCTGTATACCTTCATGGGCACGGTAACGCTGAATATAATCCGTTTTTTCATCTTCGGTATCAACCCCTCGCGGATATCCTGATGCTTCTACTTTATCCCTCAAAAAAGCGTTTATATATGGTGTGAAAAGGTTGGGTAGCTTCTGAAACCTCCACACCTCATGTATCTTCAATATTCTGTACCGGCTAGGTCCAGCTCAGGACTTGTATATACACCTCTGATCTTACGCTGGTTGGTTGTATGGTTACAATCACCGTTGTTCTCCTCTGCGCACTTCACGCACAGGGGATACATGAGCTTGTGATCTATAACGACGGGTAAGATCGGCATCCATAAATCGCGAAGGGGGAACACGTCTACGAAAGAGAGTCCAAAGTAGCGCTCATTCAATTTAGCTGAAAACTCCTCGATGGTGGGACCCACCATTCTTTCAGGCGCACCTACGGGGTACGGATTGTTCTTCATCACGTAGGGATATGAAGAGCAGAAGTCGTAGTAGTGGAGTTTCACGCCATCCGTTTGCGGAAAGTTTAGCTTGAATGGGTTTGTGCGCCCTCCAAACAAGCTGTCACCGCATTTGATGGGGTCCAACACCATTGAACGTTTGATGGCCCTTATTTCTTCACGGTACTGGGCATCTGTTTCCATCCGTGCATCATACTCATGCTTCCATACGATTTTGTGAGTGAACTGGGAACCTACAAGTTGATCACGGTTACGGGTCCATGCGAGGCTGTCGGCGGGGGATCTTCCATAAGGGTCCCCTGTGACGGCACATTCAGCGCGAGGGCATCCATACCACCATCAGCCGTTAAAGGGGTGCACATTCTCACCAGTGGATCCTCACTTAGGCCATCAACCCAAAAAACACGACCATTGACCTTAACGGGTACTTCACCCGTGTTGCGGGCATGTTTTATGTATATCCGGTCTGTTGCTGTAGGTGTATGAGCCAGTACCTTGTGCCCATAACTGCGTGGGTTGTTTCTGTGAATGACTGCTGAGGTGTCTTTAGGCATGAAATTTTTCTTGAACACTGTAAAACATAATGAGGCGATCGTGGTCGTGACTTGCAGCAGATCGCATTTGAAACGGGCTATGTACATCCTTCTAAAGGCCTGGAAACATACCCTAAGCACACGCACAGCATTCACGCAGTAACGTTCACATTCATCGGCTATATTGTATGCACTAACTTCATTAAAACTGTTGCTGTAGCGGTCAAAATCTTCACGCTCACTATCACTCATGTTGGTGTAGTTAAAGTAATGTTTGGGTTAGAGATGTGCCGATAGTATCGGTATCGGCAGTATCAGCCTTTTTTTGGAGTATCGGTATCGGCAAGGTGAAAATATGGCCGATACTCCGATACTTTTCTACTTTATTTATTATGTGATTCAAGACAAAGTTATGTTTAATGACAGTAATTGATTAACACAGATGATATTATTATATTATATTATTATTAATTATTATTATAGTGCTCCTATATTAACAGTACTTCTACCCTAACACCGTCTTTCCCAATCCATACCATAATCCTGCAAATATCGTTCTTATTTCACCTTCAACTGAAAAAGACATAAGAGTTCTATGTAGCACGCAAATTTGGACCTTATACCATAATAAATAAGGTTCATTTTAGCCTGCCGAACTTGGTCTCAAGTGCCTCTGTAACTCGCATGAAGCAAAGTTCCGACGGTGATTTCATAGACCGTTATTGAAATTTCGGCCAATTTACGTTTCAAACCAGTATAATACAGTATTATTATATATAAAACAGCTTCTTATGAGATAAATATGGTAAATAATGATAAATATAGTCAGCTGAAAACGACGCCGCGCCGCGAATTCCCGACAATTATAAATTAGCGAATTAAAACGAGAAGTGTTTCACCGATGGTGTCCGTGTCACCTATCAGGCTATCTCAAATCTAAAAATTGCAATGTTTGCATGTGTAGTATTTATAGTTTCCTATAATAATATGGGCATATTAAAATATTGGTTTTATAACTTTTATTACTTTCTGTGTTTACGTATTCTTTCATAGAGCTGTGATACACTACACTGCTAAATTGACCAATGCCCACTAGTGGGGTTCGGGGGAGGGGGAGGAGTGTTAGTCGATGGGAAAGTGGAGCTGTCTCACGCTGCGTGTTAGTTTGACTGCACCAGCCACAGAGTGCGGTTGTGTTATTTGTCGCTGTCACACGTCATCTTATGCGCATTGACAAATGTGCTGAGTGCTGACACTGCTGAGGCTGATAAATCTTGCATTCTGCTTCGT
Organism: Bathynomus jamesi; assembly: GCA_023014485.1. Lineage (NCBI taxonomy): Eukaryota > Metazoa > Arthropoda > Malacostraca > Isopoda > Cirolanidae > Bathynomus > Bathynomus jamesi. Next base: position 909,218 of record JAJOZX010000207.1, on the reverse strand, counting down.
TATCATGGCTTCTACTAGTCGAAGAAGTACATCCTCTCTCGTCTGGAAGTATTTCGACATAGATGAAAACGACGAGTCTAAAGTAGTCTGCAAAGAATGCAAGAAATTATTGTCACGTGGAGGAAAAGAGGGGAAATCATTTAATACAACAAATCTTAAAAAAACACCTGCAAAGCAAGCACAAGGAGAAGAATGAAAAATTAAATAAAGAAGAAGTGAGGCTACGGAACATGAGGAAACTGGAGGGATATTTCAACAAACCTGCAAAAAAGAATACTGGCGCATCAACATCAACAAGTTCTACAAATGAATTTCAAGTAACTCTGGATGAAACATGTTCGGAAGCAAATTTGGGACATCAACAATCCCCAGTCGCAAACCATTCACAAAGCCATTGGAGAAATGATTGCTGCTGACTGCCAACCATACTCTACTGTTGAAGACGTTGGATTTGAAAGACTAATGAAGAAGCTAAAACCTAATTATGAGTTGCCGGGAAGAAAGTATTTCTCTACAAAAATTGTTCCCGATATTGACACAAAAGTACTGGATAAGGTAAAGGCTGCATTGGAAGAAGCAGAGAACATCAGTTTTACTACTGACATTTGGACAAGCAGCTCAGATACGGCTTTTATTAGCCTAACAGCACATTGTATTGACATAAATTTTGAGCGAAAAACTGTTGTACTTAGAGTTGCACCTTTTCCAGGATCCCATACTGCTTCAAACATTGCTGAGGTGATCGAAAGTGTTGTTCAGGAATTTAAAATACCACCCTACAAGATTCACGTTTTTGTACGGGATAATGGAGCTAATATTATCCGAGGTATTCAAGACACAGGCTATGCTAGTCTCTCGTGCTTCCTTCACACTCTACAACTCGTGGTTCATGACAGTATTTTCGAACAACGAATAGTTAAGGATATGATCGCAAGTTGCAAGCAAATAGTTGGACATTTCAGCCATTCAGCACTTGCATACAACAAACTAGCTGCGCTACAGAAACAGCATGACTTGCCCGAACACAAACTGATACAGGATGTTCTAACTCGGTGAAACAGCACCTATTTCATGATTGAACGTATGTTTGAGCAAAAAACTGCAATTGCCAACCCCCAACCTCCCTGTATTTGATGCCAACAAGTGGACTTTGATTGGGAAGTTTACTGCGCTGCTGAAAATATTTCACAAAATTACTGTTCGGTTGAGTGAAAGGTCTGCTACTATCAGAAATAATACCTCAAATAAAGTTTCTACAAGTCTTCATAGCAAAAGCATCAACTGACATCAGATTCTTTGGACTTGGAAGTACTCTTTCGGCTATTAACGCATCAATGAAGAGTCGCTTTGAACGCTATCTGGATGATTACAATCCAATACTAGCCGCATACCTAGACCCCAGATATAAGATCTCCTTGTTCAAATAAATTTAGTGAAGATTCCAAAATGCAAGAAAGCAACCTGGAGAGAGTACTGATAGATAGCGTCACGAAAAGGAGCGAAGCTGTTCAAGAGGAAGAAAGTGGACATACAAGTACTACGAGTGAAGAAGATATGCAAGAGACTGCGAGTGCTTCTGACAACATTATAAGTGATGAGTTCAGTGAATTTGACTTTGACAAGTGCATGGACCAATTGGTTCAAGAGGACCGTGATGATAGTGAGGGAAGTGGAACAAAAAAATCAACTCCAGGAAGTTCATCTAAGAATAAGAAGCACTGCACAACATCATTTCTGATTAAAGATGAAATGACCAAGTATCAAATGTTGGAATTACAATCACGGGATGGAGACCCTTTAAAGTGGTGGAAACAGAATGCAGTTACCCTTCCAACATTAAGCCGTCTTGCAAATAAGTACCTGTCTTCTCCCCCTTCATCAGTTGAAAGTGAGAGGTTGTTTAGCACTGGGGGCAATATTTACACTCCACACAGGAATCGTCTAAGTGCAGAAAGGCGAAATGTTAATGTTCCTTCACTACAACTTACGAATTTTCGATTTTGAATATTAAGAATATATTTGATGTTTAATTATCCATATGTTTCTAATTTCTATTAATCTTAATAATAATTATTCACTGGAAAATTGGAATTTTATTTTTTTATACCTTAGTATCTTACAATGGAATTTTTCATTTTGTAATTTGTTCAAAATTTTAGTTTTTTGTGATTAAAGGAAGAAAACGTTATCTTTTGTGTTTTATTTATTATTCACACAATGCAGATTAACAGGTCAACTTAGTCAAGAAATATTGTTATTCCCAAGGGCATGCTTGGTAGTTGAGGTCATGGAAACTGTCCTCAGCTCAGCATTGTACGGGAAGTTGCGCTCCCGGAGTCCTGACTCCTGAGCTAAACAAACAGGTGGATACTGGATAAAAGTTCATAAAACTATATTCTATTTCAATTTCGACAGTATGACTGTGTTTGAATTTTTTTGAACTGTTAATTTCATCCAATAACAGTTGTCTCCAACTTCCCCTATTTCTAATATTAAAATAAAAGTAACTATATTTTTTTATAATTTAACAGATTAAGCATTAATCAAAAAGTATCGGTATCGGCAAGGTATCGGTATCGGTTGAAAAGTGGGTATCGGTATCGGCACATCTCTAGTTTGGGTGGAGGTAGTCCTACGTAATTCAAAGTTTCGTTAGTGAGGAATGTTTAAGGGAAATACCCTTTTGAAACTTCAGCGGCTATCCCCATGACCTTGGGCAGCTTTGCTAATTTACAAGGTGTGAACAGCAAGGTGTCTTTAAAATGTACATTATCTCTTATCTGCATCTGTATTAGTTTCCTCTTTTCAAGGGATCACCTGTAAACATCGCAGACGACTTGTGTTCAAGCAACACCTTATAAAGGAACTGTGTGTCAAATTTCGCCCCGTTATGGGCAAGAATATACAGTCATTTTTTTGAACTTGTCCGCTAATTTGACAATATAGGATACAAAGAGTTTCACAGGGCTGTCGTGTGCAGTCGTTTTAAAAACGTTTGTCCGTCTTCCACATTTGTGGTACTCGCCACACTCGATCTCCATGCACTCATCACAGATAATCTGACTTACGACTAAATGTGGAATAACCTCTTTGGTTTCAGCGTTCGTGTAAGTTTCTATATCGTAGTACACGGTTATACAAGGGCTATTTTTAGGTTTAGCAGCTTTCATATAACACATGCCTCACTCCATCGGCCTTATATTTTTCATTATCCATCATTTCATTATCCATCATGTGAAACATACCGCACTTACAAATCCTCATTTTCCTGCAAGTGCCATTTGGTTTATGGAGTTCAAAACATTTATTATTGAAAAATGTACATCTGCACACATTACATTCCCTCTTCTCTGCTTCAACTACACGACTTTCACGTTTGGGGCTTTTACACTGTTCACATACCACGTAGCAATCCTTACAATGTTTCACCATAGCAGCAGCAAACTCGAGACATCCCTTACACAAATCATAATGCCTTCCATATTTTCGACTTTTATCATAACTGGCGTAGAGAGCCCTTATGTTACGGATGGGGAGATACAGTGTTCCTGACAATCCTAAAATAAGTAGAGGTCTTGTACGATCTCTCATGCTGCTTTTAAAAACATACACAGTCCTCCGACGATCATCCATTCCAAATACGACTATACGTGCATTCATTTCCTGTTCGGCCCTTCCCAATTCTTCAGGACCCATATTACACTCAAACTCAAGCTTACAATTTGAAGCCAGTTTACGGGCACCCTGCACAACCATAGGCAGCCAAATATTTTGCGTCCAAGTATTTAGCACAATGAACATATGAGCTAAGATTATTGCTATAAAACCACAACCACGATCGACGTTTAAATGTTTTCTGTAAATAAGCGGAGAATTGAAATTAAGAGTATAAGATCTGGCACCATGACCGCAACCCGGAATACTCTGTTAGTTTCAATTCTCCGGTTAGTTATAGAACGCATTTAAACGTCGATCGTGGTTGTGGTTTTATAACAATAATCTTAGCTTATATGTTCACTGTGCTAAATACTTGGACGCAAAAAATTTGGCTGCCTACGGTTGTGCAGCGTGCCCGTAAACTGGCTTCAGATTGTAAGCTTGAGTTTGAGTGTAATGTGGGTCTTGAAGAACTGAGAAGGGCCGAGCAGGAAATAAATGCACGTATAGTCGTATTTGGAATGGATGATCGTCGAAGGACTGTGTATGTTTTTAAAAGCAGCGTGAGAGATCGTACAAGACCTCTACTTATTTTAGGATTGTCAGGAACATCGTATCTCCCCCATCCGTAACATAAGGGCTCTCTACTCCAGTTATGATAAAAGTCGAAAATATGGAAGGCATCATGATTCGTGTAAGGGATGTCTCGAGTTTGCTGATGATTGGTGAAACATTGTAAGGATTGCTACATGGTATGTGAGCAGTGTAAAAGCCCTAAATGTGAAAGTCGTGTAGTTGAAATCGAGAAGAGGGAATGTAATGTGTGTAGACGTACATTTTTTAGTAATAAATGCTTTGAACTCCATAAACAAAATGGCACTTGCAGGAAAATGAGGACTTGTAAGTGCGGTATGTTTCACATGATGGATAATTGGGGGGGTTTCAGACATAAATACGATGAAATTCACTGTTCTACATGTCATGAAAAATATGAGGCGGATGGAGTGAGGCATGTATGTTATATGAAAGATGCTAAGTCTAAAAATAGCCCTTGTATAACCGTGTACTACGATATAGAAACTTACACGAACGCTGAAACCAAAGAGGTTATTCCACATTTACTCGTAAGTCAGACTATCTGTGATGAATGCATGGAGATCGAGTGTGGCGAGTGCCACAAATGTGGAAGACGGACAAACGTTTTTAAAACGACTGCACACGACAGCCCTGTGAAACTCTTTGTATTCTATATTGTGAAATTAGCGGACAAGTTCAAAAAGATGACTGTGTATATTCTTGCCCATAACGGGGCGAAATTTGACACACAGTTCCTTTATAAGGAGTTGCTTGAACACGAGTCGTCTGCGATATTTACAGGTAATCCCTTGAAAAGAGGCAACAAACTAATACAGATGCAGATAAGAGATAATGTACAGTTTAAAGACACCCTGCTGTTCACACCTTTTAAATTAGCAAAGCTACCCAAGGTCATGGGCGTAGCCGTTGAAGTTTCAAAAGAGTATTTCCCTTACACATTCCTCACTAACGAAACTTTGAATTACGTAGGACTACCTCCACCCAAACATTACTTTAACTACACCAGCATGAGTGATAGTGAGCGTGAAGATTTTGACCGCTACTACAACAGTTTTAATGAAGTTAGTCCATACAATATAGCCGATGAATGTGAACGTTATTGCGTGAATGACGTACGTGTACATAGAGTATGCTTTCAAGCCTTTAGAAGGATGTACATAGCCCGTTTCAAATGCGATCCGCTGCAAATCGCGTCCACGATCGCCTCATTATGTTTTACAGTGTTCAAGAATAATTTCATGCCTAAAGACACCTTAGCAGTCATTCACAGAAACAACCCCCGCACTTATGGGCACAAGGCTATTTACTGGCTCATACACCAACAGCAACAGACCGGGTTGTATCATACATAAAACATGCCCGCAACACGGGTGAAGTACCCATTAAGGTCAATGGCCGTGTTTTTTGGGTTGATGGCCTAAGTGAGGATCCAGTCACTGGTAAGAAGCCTGTGTATTCCTTTAACGGCTGCTAGTGGCATGGATGCCCTCGCGCTGAATGTGCCGTCACAGGGGACCTTTATGGAAGATCGCCCGCCGACAGCCTCGCATGGACCCGTAACCGTGATCAACTTGTTTGATCAACTTGTAGGCCCCCAGTTCACTTACAAAATGGTATAGGAGCATGAGTATGATGCACGGATGGAAACAGATGCCCAGTACCGTGAAGAAATAAGGGCCATCAAACGTTCAATGGTGTTGGACCTCATCAAATGCGGTGACAGCTTGTTTGGAGGGTGCACAAACCCATTGAAGCTATACTTTCCGCCTACGGAGGGCGTGAAACTATACTACTAAGACTTCTGCTCTTTATACCCTTACGTGATGAGGAACAATCCGTACTCCGTAGGTGCGCCTGAAAAGATGGTGGGTCCGACCATACCAACCATCGAGGAATTTTCAGCTAACTTGAATGAGCGCTACTTTGGACTCTCTTTCGTAGACGTGTCCCCCTACTCGCGATTTATGGATGCCGATCTTACCCGTCGTTATAGATCACAAGCTCGTTTCCCCTGTGCGTGAAGTGTGCAGAGAACAACGGTGATTGTAACCATACAACCAACCAGCGTAAGATCAGAGGTGTATGTACATTATAGGGTGGAGTGAAAAAATTAAATTTAAGAAATTTAATTTGCCTGAGTACTAAAAACATACCAATTGTAAGTCTGATTAAACTGCCAAAATTTGAAAAAAAAATCAGATGGGGGCATTTACTCCCCCAAGCACCCCTAATTTTTTGAAAAATTTGGAAAATTCGCACATTTTCCCAAATAACTCCAAAACTATGTTAGATACATAATTGGTTACTTAGACCACTATTATTAGGCATTATGTTAGAAACAGAAAGATGAAAACCGCATGTAAATCGGGTAATTAGTTAACAAGATAACTATTTTTCTGAGGCAAACATAACATTCTGCAGTTGCAGCAAATTTGCCAATTTTTCCAAATAACTCCTAAACTATGTTATATACAGTTATTTACTTAGACAACTGTTATTAGGCATTGCATTAGAAATATAGTGACGCAAACTCATGTAAATCAGATAATTAGTTAGAGCTAATTTTAATTTACTTAAAGAAATATAAAATTTACAAACCTGTTATTTTCGCACAACTACAAAACACCATTTTTATAGCTTTTAATGTATTTTTGAAAAGAAGTTTAGCAATTTTTATGTTTTTCTTAATTTTCATATTATTTTCTAGTCATACTGGTTGATTCGTGCTGTAACTTTTAGCTAGCTTCCGTTTTAAACGATAAGCTACCCAGACTCACCACGAGGAGGTAGTTGCAGAGCGACAACATATCATATCAATATAATCATTTGCCTCGAAATTTATGACAGGCACTTCGAATTTCCTCAGCTCAAAAGGCTTGTGTTTGATATAATTTCTCATCGTCATAATTCTTCTGACTGCAAGCTCTTGAATGCGGTCTCTGTCATCACACATCATACATAACAGTAAATTTTCTGGATGTGCGAAGAAAGCATTTCTTTGAATAACTGGGTCAACAACTTTTTGAAGTTGTGGCGGTAGATATCTTGAGAGTTTAATCATGTCAAATAAATGCTTTGATCCATAAGTGCATGAAGGATTAGCCTTAACCTTAAACCAACAAGGAGCATAAACTTTAATAACAAATGTAACTAAATTCCTTAGTTCTTCCGATGGGCACAGTGTTGCCACATAAAGTCTAAGGCAGGGGTCCCCAACCTTTTTGTGCCGAAGAGTACATTCAAGACTACCGGTAGTGCGGCGGGTACCATTTACTCTTTCAAGGTAGATTTATAGTTGGACTTAATAATGAACATAATACACAAACAAAAAACCCCATTTAATTCCTATGTAAAATAATGAACATAATACACAAAAAAAACATTTAATTCCTATGTAAAATGAATATAATACACAAAGAAAACATTTAATTCCTATGTAAAATAATGAACATATTACATAAAAAAATTTAATGCGAAACAAGTTTAACTAATTATTTATATTCTTATGTAAAAATCTTTTTTAGCAATCTCAAAGTCAATGTGATTTTTGGCACTGAATTTCATTGGCCAATGCCTCATAATTAGGAGAGTAGGATGATATTCCTAGCTGGTAGCTGCTATGTCAGCAGCTATGACAACGCTGCGCAGTACGATGAACAAGGATGGGCTAACTAAGAATCTTAGAAAAATTATCAAAACGATAACTTAATTTATTCATAAAGAAATAATTATTTTCAAATAAATGAGCATCTGTTTCTGTAATTAACTACTAAAATTTAATAAAATGTTAAGTATGTTACATATTTTCAATATTTAGTAACTAAATATTTAAAATATGTAACATACTTAACATTTTATTGAAAATTTAAATAAAAACTTATCAATCGTAGTCAGTCAGTGGTGGGCACACGCAAAAGGGTCGGCGGGCACCATGGTGCTCGCGGGCACAGGGTTGGGGACCCCTGGTCTAAGGATTCTAATGGCTGTCGTGAGCCATCTAGATTTAGATACTTGTCCTGATTTTCGTTGAGAAAGATTGTCATCTATTATTTCTGAACTTAGTCCTTGACAAATATCAAATAATAACTTCTGGTCATAACTGAGGTCTAGTTCTTGGTGTTGTGGTATTGCTGGCATTTCGATAGCTTTGAATTTTACGACAGACATATATTCGCATTTTTTTTTAGTTTATTGCCAATTACTCCTGAGTAACTAGAAGGCCCTGTTGTTGGTCCATCCATATATGAAAATAAGTGCCGTAGTAGTAGCTCATTTGTGTAGAGAAGACAAATAAACCACTGAAGTGGGTGACCAAGTTTCTGTTCAAGTGACCTTATGATCCCTCCATGAATTCCAACATTAACATTAGTACCATCACATCCAATCATAGCGCTCTTTAAATACATCAACTCTTCTGTTAAAGCTTGCAGAGCCGGTTCTGCCATGGTGTTTCATTAAATTGCAGTACTTTTCATACCACGTCTGGATTATGTTTTTAATTCCTTGGAAAGAGACGCAAGGTATTGATGCCTTTTTCCAAATCTCAGTAACAGACTTTGTAAGATTTGAAGATATGGTATGCACGAGACTTCTGTTAGGAAGATCATGATTATGTTTTATGTAGAGGAAATTTTTTAAAACATCCCCGTAGGTAGGAAGGACATTAGGATTAAGTGGCTCTACGATCCCGAAAATAGGGCAGACAAAAGACGATCTAAGCTTAACACAAGTCATATTTTTTGATACACTACTCACTTGATGAAATCATAGAAGGAACTGAATGAAAGTTAGTTTGAGTCATCACCGACTAATCAGATTTCATGTCAAATCTCGTCCCAGTTTTGCTCATTCGACTGAGTAGTGATGACGCAATAATGACGTCATTCTGTAATTATGTAATGCGTCACTGTATGCAGAATTCACATTCATAAAATACACACAAACAGATTACATCACACATAAATATACATACAAGTTCACATGCACACATTGAGAAATGGCTTTGTTTTATACATGCGGAAGAAAACAATGTTAAATTTTATATTTCTTTAAGTAAATTAAGATTATCTCTTTAACTAATTACCCGATTTACATGCGGTTTCTATCATTCCGTTTCTAACATAGTGCCTAATAATAGTGATCTAAGCAATGAATTATGTATCTAACATAGTTTAAGAGTTATTTGGGAGAATGTGCAAATTTTCCAAATTTTACAAAATTACGGGGCTTGGGGGAGTAAATGCCCCCCCATCTGATTTTTTTTAAATTTTGGCATTTTAATCAGGTTTACAATTGGTATCTTTTAGCACTCAGGCATATTAAATTTCTTAAATTTAATTTTTTCGCTCCACCCTAAATTATACAAGCCTTGAGCTGGCCCTAGCCGTTCGCCATGGGTACAGAATATTGAAGATACATGAGTTGTGGAGGTTTCAGAAGCTACCCAACCTTTTCACACCATATACTATAAACGTTTTTTTGAAGGATAAAGTAGAAGCATCAGGATATCCGCGAGGGGTTGATACCGAAGATGAAAAAACGGATTATACCCAGTGTTACCGTGCCCATGAAGGTATACAGCTCGACCGTTCCCAAATTGTTAAGAATCCTGGCAAGCGCTTTAGTGCAAAGTTGTGTCTAAACAGTCTTTGGGGGAAATTTGCACAGAATACTGGCAAAGGGAACGTTCATTTGGCACAAAGTTATAGTGAAGTCTGGGATTATGCCAACGCTCCCGATAAAAAGGTTATGGAGATCGTGAATGTAGGTAATACATAATAAAGTACATTACCGAACTGGCCACAGATACCTCACGGGTTCCAAACATACCTGTAGCCAGCTTCACAACGGCCTACGCCCGCATCAAACTTTGGGGTCTACTGCACTCTCTTGGACGGAGGGTGCTGTACACTGACACAGCGTGATATTCACAGCGAGGGAGGGTGAATACATGTCTGCTATTGGGGAATTCCTCGGAGAGCTAACTGACGAGGTCAAGGATGAGTATGGTGATGGTGCAAACGCACTCGTTTGTGTCAACAGGACCAAAAACCTATGGGGTACGGGTGACGGTAGGGGACGATATGAAGTATATCGTGAAGGCTGAGGGTATCACGCTTAACTATACGAACCGTCGAGTCGTTAACTTTGACTCGTTGAAGGATCTAGTGTGCGTCCCCAACTGACTGTGGGGACGCACAATTTTCGGGTGCAGAAACTGGGGTGTGTGAAGGAACTTAGGGGCACGAAAGTATGCCGTAACACCTATAGGAAGTGTTACCAGGTGCCTGGTACCTATGATATCGTACCCTTTGGCTACCTTAATCCTTGATTGTATTTATACAGTGCGTTCGAAAAGTCTCTCTGCAGTCAACGTGCTATAGCCAGTATATGCGCGCTAAGCCGGTTTCAGCCTGTTTAAACTCGATCGTGTCAGTACTGTGACAGAGTTGGAATCGTGGCAATAGTGTGTGTCGATAGCTTGGTAAAAAATTCATGAAACACCATTGCACGACTAGAAAGTCGGCATTTGGGTCGCAATATCAAGAAAGCGAATTGTCGGTCCCATTTTCTTTGAGAACACGTTAAATGCTGAACGATACTGTTCAGAAATTCTGTATCCATTTATTGGACAGCTAAACGAAATGGAAATACTGAATGCATACTTCCACCAAGGTGGTGCCACGGTACACACTGCTCACCTTTCGATGGAGCTACTGCATAATGTGTTTGGGGATCGCATAATTTCAAGGGGGCTTTGGCCTTCACGATCCCCAGACCTTACGTCGCCCGACTATTTCTTGTGGGGAGCCGCAAAAGGTGTTGTTTATTAATTTCCATATAATTTTGAAAAAATCAAATAAAAAAATAAAAAATGATTTTTTTCATAAAAAAAATCAATTGATTTAATCAGGTGATTAAATCAATTTTGATTTAATCACTGCCATCCCTGGTAAATACTGTACTTCGAATTGAAATACAGTCTTTATACAATGATTCAATAAATTTTTTGCATTAGTTAATTCATTTATTTCTTCACTCATCCTATCATTCACTTCTGACTTAGAATTTCTCCATTTTGACAGGAACTGAAGTAAGTTGTATCGGAACTTGTTGAAAAACCCCTCAGATGTTCTGAAAAAGAAAATTCTCGAAAATTCTCGGTTCGGAGAATATTCTCAAGAAAATTCTCGAGAGCATTCTCCTAAAGATTATTTTCGAGAATTTTACATTAATATTATGTCATGTTACATCATACCGACTACTCGTACCCTACAGTTGAGACTGTAAATTTTGTCATCATGGAGAATCTTATGTATTTTTACAACTATATTAATATATCATGACGAAGTTTGTAATGAGGTTGTGGCTAATGGCCTGTGTAAGTTTTTAACAGACTTTAGAGACGAGTACCGCTTGTTAAACAAAAAAGATAAATATGGGCATATGTTTCTCTCAAATAGTGCACCGGATTGTGAAGATGTTTAGTTTGTGGAAATGAACGTCTGGTGAGTGATAAAACATTAAAGCCGGTATTGCTTCATGAGTGGAAAATTCTGTCTGTCCAGTATAATGGGCACAAGTATTCGAACAAGCTTGTACACGCTTCAGCAGTTTATGGTGTGACTCGCTCCCCCCATCGAGCCGGCCGTCCGTGTACCTCACCCCTCCGAAACACACGAGTTCGAACAAACCCGTACACGTTTCATCAGCGTGACTCACTCCGCCCGTCGAGCCGATCCGCCCACCTGTGGCTCATAGTTATCTCAGAGCTTGAACCGACTAAACGAGCGAATACGATGGAACTTCCTTTGAGAAGCATTCTCAACGCCGCGTACGATGTGTCCGTGACGAAGTCATTACGCGTGTTCAGGCGTGAAACCGGCAGCATTAACTATGTACTTGAAACAATTTGCAGGCAAGCAAACTCTGGTAAACGTAATGTTATTTAAGTGTTGAGGAGATGAATAGAGTCTTCGTGATAGTTGAGAAGTGGGGAGAGGACCGTTATAAAATACCTACAGGTGTAGGTACAAGAGAGCAGATGAATGATGCCCCCTCATATGCCGTTTGCACGTTGTGTATAAATAACGATCAGCCATGTATTGATATACGACTGATGTGGAAGAATGCATCTGATAATAACATTCTTGTCCATACGCGAAACCGTTTCATCCTCGACAGACTGTTTGAAATCGTCGGTTTCCGCAAGTTGAAGCCTATATTAGAAGCACGTGTTACGGATATGATTTATTTTGACACGGTTCTTGAATACGAGTACACCGCTCTGCTCGACGGATTTATCGAATGTAGGATTGAACAAGGCGAGAATGGTCTAGAGCTGGATGCATATTTAAGAGGTTTAGACTTCGAAATATCCCGAACTTTAGTACAAAGCACTTGAGCGGTACAGGGCAGAGCTTGCCTACACTGTTCAGCCTGAAGAGCTGTATCTCTATATAATGAGTAGCTGTCGTTACCTCTTGGAAGATTATTTCAATTGCCGCTACGCAGAGTGAAGAAGAGTTCACGTTTGAAAAGCTCGGGACAGTAAGAAAAAACACTCGATTGGAAAGGAGTGTTTATAAACTTGTATTTAATAATGTTGTGGTTAACGATGACCTCTTTTTGCGTGCTTTTGATTGTATTCTAGCCGTGTTTAAAGATAACTTGCCAACCGAATGTAAAGTGGGCACAAAAATAATATTGAACGATATGAAAGCCATTTATATCGAGTCTAGGTATCCGTATAACTTGAGCGGTGAAATAATGCTTGGACGGTTTTACCATGTAGTGCAAAGTAATAACGATGTGAATGTAGACTCGATTACGTGTGAGTAGCGTTTTGCGACGTAGAACATGAAGTATTTTGATTTGTATTTATTTTCAATATATTTAATTATTTAATTGTATATATATATATATATATATATATATATATATATATATATATATATATATATATCCTGTACTAATATGCAACTGATTATGCTCCTTCGTTTTGTATATTATTATTTTCAATATATTTAATTATTTAATATATATATATATATATATATATATATTCCCTGTACTGATATATTAATGGTTATACTACAACGTTTTGTATATTTTTGATTATATATATATATATATATATTTCTCGTTCGTATTTCTTATGCTATTATTATTTTTTGATCATATATATTCAATTGTATATTTATTTTGATTAATTATATATTCATCGTTCGTATTTTTTATGCTATTATTTGATCATATATATTCCATTGTATATTTATTTTCTACATATTTCGTGAAATTGAATCCATTAATTCGTCTAAAACAAAATGATGTAATGGTGTTTTATTTAATTCTTTTGGTTGTACACGACATTTAACTACAGCAAATGGCTGCCTTCTAAAACGGCTGACGGATTTGTAAGCGAACTGTCAAAAATATCTGGATAGCACAATCTGGCAACCCTAATAATGTACACCTGAACAAGCCAATTACACATTCTAAGTCAACTGGCTTTTTAAGCCCGAATATATGCTTTAATTAAATAAATAAACGCAATCTGGCAGCTCAATAATGTACACCTAAACAAGCCATTTACGCCTTCTAAGTCAACTGGCTGGTTAAGCCAGAATATATGCTTTAATTAAATAAATAGCGCAATCTGGCAGCTCAGCCAGATAAGCCAACTGGCTGATTAGGAACATATTAAGACAACGACCGCTCGGCTGAAGTCTTAATATGCGCTTGGCTCCTGCCAGGCGAACACCTCTTACTCCTTCCTCTCTTTTTCTTGGGGAATAGCTCCGCCTCCAAGTTGCATAACCCCTTGTTGCTATTGCAACATTCCCTCCCCCTTTGCTGCATAACACTGCAACATTCCCCTTGTTGCATAACCTTATGCAAAATTGATCAACATTTGCAATTGCATTGCACTCTCCTTTTGCGCCCATACTACTCAGCATTATAACCATTGATTTTTTATTTGCCTTGATGAGTGTCCATGTGCCATCGTCAGAGTCACAATGTGCCAGGGTTTGAGCACCCCGGATGTAGGCTGTTTACTGCTAGGTCTTTGTCTCTTCTTTGAAATTCTCTCCTTTCTTTTAAGACTGGTGCCTTCTATCGAGGGTTTTGGTGTCATTATATCATTATACATTATTACAGTTAATACTTAAAATACATAAAACTCCACAAATTATATATTACTCGATAAAGTGGGCCCTACGGGCTCATTTAGCTAGACCTGCGGTGCTAGGGCCTTTGGCCTCAGTAATTGGGGGGCCGACGGACCCCCAATTACTGGAGAGTCAATTATTTGGTCAATAAAACTATAGAAAAGAACGCAGACATGAGAATCTTAAGCTTCAGAAATCTTAATACAATCGGTTCGGATGGGAAGCTTAAGATTTTCATTGCTGCGTTCTTTTCTATATTTTTATTGACCGAATAATTGAACCCTCAGTAAGATTTTCATGGCTACGTTTCTTTCTGTTGTTTTATTGACCGAAAACTATTGACTCCCCAGTAATTGAGGATCCTGCGGTCCCCCCAATTACTGAGGCTGAAGGCCCCAGCACCGAAGGTCTAGTTAAATGGGCCCAGAGGCCCCACTTTAGCTGGTATTTGCAAAACAACTGGATGGTTTAACCTTTTAATGTCGGGTATATGTTTCCTGAAAACAAACAGTATAAGTTTTATCGTTATTCAAAACTATTCTATTAATTAGTCACTTAAATGCAACACATTTGGGGTTGCTTTTCCGACAACTAAACGACACTATATAAGCATGTAGAAGCATTTGTAAAAAGATTGCATTAAAATACAATTTATATTATTATTTCCGGTGGGTTTACAAGTCCCACCATCTTAGAAGGGCTAAAACAAGATATCTGCAAAAATATTAAAATTCCTATTTTTCCTCTGGCATTACAAAATGATTTACGGTACTTTCCATATTTTTGTAGATTTTTTATTTCATTATTTTTGTAGACCTATCACTTTTTCAGCCTTCCATGTTCTTCATATATTTTTCTATTTTTGGCAAATAAAGAGCCCCCAGAAGAGATTTGCCACCTTCACCAGATTTATTCCGCAGTTCCAGAGTTTAAGAAAGTAGTCGTAGTCTTCCTTGTTGAAATCCTGAGAAAAATGAACAGGAGCAGTGTAAGTACTAATTATTATATTGTTAATAGTAGCTATGATGTCTGTATTATGATTAAGTTATTATGCAACAACTAATCTACGTGTTATGGAGCAACTCGACAGATTCGTACATATTATTACGCGATTACGACATGTGATCGACTTGCCATTCTATCGACAATTATATTGAGTTAGATTAAGTTAAGTTAGCATAGGTTAGGTTAAGCTACGTTAGGTTAGGTTATTAGTTTTTTAGTGTCGATGATATGGTCTAGTCGACCCGATGGGTATAGGTCTATTAATAATAATAATAATAGTCTAATAATAATAATATTTATGCATGAAAAAATTCCCGAAGTTTTCTGGTGAAATTCAGGCTAAGAACTGGGAGCTAAAATAAATAAGTAAATTAAATAAATGTTTGTATGTTATTTTAAATTTCTAGTTATTTATATTACAGTATAGTTACTATATTTATATTATAGTATAGTTATAAAATAGTCCAGTAGCAGGGTTGGGTCAATTAAGTTAATTAACTTAACTTTTTTGCCGATTAACCGATTAAGTTAATTAATTTAACTTAACTAGTTAAATTTTTTAAAAGGTTTAATTTAATTGAAATATCTCCAAATTAATTGATTCACTTCAATTAATTTTCAATTAATTTTCCTATAAAAATGCTGTTTTTATCTTTCTGAGTGAAATGTAATATGCTAGGAGATGAAAGGTTTCAGAACCTCATCTTCTGTAAAGTTAACAAGCATGTTTAATTTGTAAATGAAGTATATGTTTTATGTGTCTAATTTGACTATCGTTGTTAAAGAATATAGATTATGTTCAGTGTCAATAGTGGACAGTATAAAACACAGTTTAGAAAATAATTCGTTATTAAATTCATTTTCCCCTGCATTTTTACAATGGGAAACTATTATATCCCGAAAAGTTCAGACTTGTTGAGAAAAGTTGAGTTGAGACCATAAACAAATTTAACTTATTTATAAGAAACAGAAAAATAATTAAAGCTTATAGAAAAAATTATCCTTATATCTTGCCCTGTATAATATGCAAAAAATACATATAATTTATCAAACATTGCCAACCACACATACAAGGTGATCCCACATAATTACAGGTTTATCATTACCTTGATTAGTTATATAGAGGGTGTCCCCAAAAAAACTATATACTCTTTATAGCATCATATATTTTATAATTAAAAAAAAAAAAAAAAAATATATTGTTATAGCAATTGCCAATGAAAGGTAAATTAGTAATGTAAGTGATCAAAATGTTATAGCGAGTTGTTTGCATATAAAATTTAATTAACTACGCCAAGTGCTCAAAATGTTCTCCGGCGGCATGAATGCACTTTTGAATGCGTCGACTAAGCGTGGCCTTGTTTTATCAAAGGCCTTGTAATGGCGAAGCCTATGGACCGAACGTAGTCTAGTCACTCACTAGCTTGCTTCGGACTTAGCCTACGTACTCATTCCACGATACAAACAAACATGACTCCAGATTCCTGGGATCTTGGGAGCATTGCTCCAGTAAATTTGACCATGAGAAAAAGTAAATTTGGGTTTGGGTTTTGTTCATCCGCTAGACGTTATGCAATTTTTTTGCGTATACGTTCTTGTACAAACCAATTTTTTTAAATTACAAATTTAGTTATTTTAAGTTTAGTTGGTAATTCCATATTTAACAATTATTTTTATTTTTTGTTAAGCTTCAATGTTTTGATAATTAAAATTTTATTAAAACGTATATTTTTTTTAATATAAAATTATCAGGATTGGACTATGTTCCATTGATCTCGGCCAGGTGTGATAAATTGGCCAGATAATTACTTGTGCGGTTTTAAGTAATCCACCATGACTCTAGAATTGAAAAGTTTAGTTAAGTTTAAACTTACTTTTACTTACTTTAACTTACCTACTTTTACTTACTCTTCCTTACTTTTACTAAGTTTAAAGCGCTTACTTTTACTTACTTTCATTGTACTATATTTACTTACTTTTACTCACTTTTACCATACTATATTTACTAACTTTTACTTATTTTGTATTTTTTTCAGGTAGTCAATAATCAATAATGGATCCTAATATTGATGAAGTTGGAGAGAAAAGTGAGGGTGTTAAAAGGGGTTACTTTTGTGGTCAATGCAAGAACAAATATTCAAAGAAGCAAAACTGGGAGGAACATTTTAATCCCAAAAAAAATATTTGTTACAATACAAGAGGTCCCAGAGTTTGGGCCCATAGCTTAGATATTGCAGTAAAGAAATACCAGGATGAAGTGCAGCAAAGAGATACGGCAAAGCAGTCATTTAGTTTGTTCACAAAATGTGCTAGTGCTAGACCTCAGAAAAATGAACCAACTTCAACTGCTAATCTAGAAAATGAAACTTTTTCACTAGATGTTTCACAGACTGAAGAAAGTGCTTCTCCTCCACCTAAGAAACAAAAGGTAAGTGAGGAATCTGCGCATCAGACTAACAAAACTGCTTTAGAGGAATTTGAAAATTCCCAAATCCAGAAGACATTGAATGCAATTTTGCGCCTAACAAAAGAAACTCACCAAGCTGTTATGGTTAATAAAGAGAAGAGTCAAAATATGCCTTCAAGTTCAAGTGTTGCATCCAAATCTAATAAAGCAAAAAGCAACAAATTTGACATTTCCATAGCCCATTTAAGCAAGTGTAAATCAATACAAGAAATCCTGAACAATGATTTGATCAAATCTACATTCAAATTGGTGGAAAAGGATCTAGGGCATGCTGATGATTCATTTTCAGTACCAAGTGATATAATGGAAAACATTGCAAATAGTGACACTAATATGCCTGATGTAGATATAGCTGTTGAGGATGAAGATGATGATAATCAAGAAGATATTGATGATGCTTCTGATGATAAAATGTTTACATTATATTGCATAGCTTGCACAGACCCCAAAGCATGTGTTTCAGACAAACATTCTAACATAAAAGGTTACTTCAATGTTAAAGATTTAACCTATGTATGCAAACAAGGAGAAAATCAAGAGAGATGGTTTAGAAATCTGAAAACCCACCTGAAGAGACATTTAATTAAACTTCAGCATCATCAAAGAGCTGCTGTTTATGAAGTGATGAAAACATCTTCTCGGAACACTACTAAACGCATAGAAGACTTATGTGGCAACATCTTATACTACATAATGAAAACAAACACTGCATGGGCTCTATATCCAGTACTTCTAGCTGTATTACATAGGTCAGGTTGTGAGGTTGGAAATTTGAATCATAGCACACATGCGTGCGAGACAATTTGTGAGCTATTAGATAATTAATCAACTTAAAGAACAAACTGTAAAGTGGTTCTTAGAACAAACTTCAGTAACAATAACAGCTGACATTGGAACAATTTTGGGATTAAGCATGCTAGTTGTATTAGTTATGAGTGAAGAAGATAAGACTGTAAAACTTGCTGGGATAAATTTAGTACGCAGCAAATCAGGAGTTTATTTGGCCAATGAAATTTTTGATGTGTTGAAGTCTCCTAATCACTTGAAACTATCTGAAGAAGCAATTAAATCCAAGGTATCTGGAATGGTTGGAGATGGGGCTTTTTGTAAGGACAACGAGCCATTTAAAAACGAAATGAAAAAGTTGTTTGGAGAAAATTTCAAATTTCGATGGGACTTAATGCATCTTGTGAACAGAGCCCACGTTGATGCATTGAAGAAAATTTGTAAACTAAGTGAGCTTTTAGACTTTATTCAGAATCACTCTTCAAATCTGAGATCAGGCCTTGACTATACCAATATGGTTCTTGACAATATCATTGGTTTTAAGAGACCAAAACTCAAATCTGATACTCGCATGGTTAATTACGAATTTGATCAATTTGACAGATTTGTGGAAAATTGTGTGTTTTTTGATCATCCACAAGAAAAAGAAATTAGTGCCAAGTTCTATGTATTGATTTCCTATGTAACAAAGATTATGTTGCAAGTAGCTCAAAAAACCACAGTTAGTGCAGAATTTGTAGAAAATATATTTTATAAAGAAGGAGGGAAAACTGTTATGTTAAGAGTGATGGAAACAATTTCCAAATTAGCTAATGGAGGAAATGCAAATGATGTAGTTTCTGAATTTAAGCACGATACCACAGGGCAGCAAAAGGAACTAACAGCTGAGGATTACATCCTAAATGAAGTTTACAAATACATCAAGAAACGTTCTGATTACTACCAGGTTGCTGAAGTTGCTAGACCATCCAGAACCAGATCTGAAAGTAGTTTTACAAAAGACTCAGTGATAAATTGGCTGACAGAATATATAGAACAGCTGTGGAAAGGAATCACAGAGAGATTAAAGCATTTTGATAAAGATGGATCAACTGCCTGGAGTGAAGCACCAGCTGAAGGGACATTCTCCATTCTTGGTTACATTGTTGAACACAAAGGATCCATTAAGCCATCTCATTTGACTAAGCTGTGCAGAATTGTGAAGGAGGGTCCAGCTCCAGGCACTAGATCTGCTGTAATGATCACACAGAAAGCCATTGATCAGTGGCCAAGCATACATGGCGGTAAATTCACAACAAATGCCTACATGCAAGGTCTAACATCGTCCACTGTTGCTGCTGCAATGAATAAATAAACTTAAGGTGAGTTATAAACTGTACATTATTGTATTATTATGTTTAGCTAAAACAATTTGTAATTGGTATGTCGTCAATTCAAGAGTTTACTATCATTAACCTATCTAGTGGTGTAAGGGAAAAAAAAGTAAATTCAGAGCTGTGCTCCAGTAAATTTTTTCAAATCTGGTCATGCAAACAAACTCTACAGCATTCAACTTTATTCATTTCAGCAAAAGAACCCATGTTGCGTAAACGTTTGACACTGGAGCAACGAAAAAGTGTTCTGAAATGGTATTGGAAATTTGAGAATGTGTCCGAAATCCAGCGGCAATGGATCCGGGAATTTGGTACAAAGCCACTGACACGTCTCGCCATTACAAGCATCCGTGACAAGTTTGAGGCAGAGGGATCTGCTCAAGATATGCAGAAGCGAAGATCTGGACGACGCAAATCAAGTGCGAGTGATAAAAACTCCGTTTTAGTGTTGCAAAAATTTAATCGATCACCACAGAAATCAGTTAGGCAATGCGCCCGTGAGACCGGAATCAGCAAATCAGGTGTTCACCAGATTTTAAAGTCGGCAAAATGGAAAAGCTACATTCCGAGTCTGTTACACGCCATGACTGAAGATGACCCTGATCGCAGACTCGAATTTTGTGAATGGTTTCAGTCAGTGAAAGCCGAAGACGTACAGTTGGCCAACAAAATCGTGTGGTCTGATGAAGCTACCTTCAAGCTGAATGGTACAGTAAATCGACACAACTGCAGGTACTGGTCACTTGATAATCCACACGTTGATGTGGATAAACATGTTAATTTACCAGGATTAACAGCATGGTGTGGTTTATCATCCAGGGGTTTGGTTGGACCATTTTTCTTTAATGGGACAGTTACCGGTGCCGCATATCTCGACATGCTGCGGACAGAAATTATACCTGCAGTTCGGAAGTTGTTTGGAAACGACGACTTTTACTTTCAACAAGATGGAGCCCCCCTTCATTATCATTGTGATGTCAGAAGGTACCTCGATGAAACGTTGCCTAACCGTTGGATAGGACGAAGATGAAGCGTTGAGTATCCTCCACGTTCACCGGACTTGACTCCACTTGATATTTACTTGTGAGGCTACCTGAAGGATGCAGTTTATGGTACAAGACCCGCAACACTCGAACACCTTAAGGATGCAATTAGGGAAAAGTGCGGAACCATCACAGCATCCACATTAGTCCATGTCTGCGAATCAGTTAGTCGACGCATTCAAAAGTGCATTCATGCCGCCGGAGAACATTTTGAGCACTTGGCGTAGTTAATTAAATTTTATATGCAAACAACTCGCTATAACATTTTGATCACTTAGATTACTAATTTACCTTTCATTGGCAATTGTTATAACAATATATTGTTTGGTTTTTTTTTAAATTATAAAATATATGATGCTATAAAGAGTATATAGTTTTTTTGGGACACCCTGTATAATGATGAATCTACAGACTACTTCCAAGAAAGAAAAAGTTAATTGATTAACTTAATTGATTAACTTTCAAAATTAACCTAATTTAACTAGTTAATTTTTAAAATTTGCATTAACTTAATTGGTAAGAATCTCAAATTAACTTAAATTAACTAGTTAATTTTGGAAGTTAATCGACCCAACCCTGTCCAGTAGAGTTGCGACCAAAGCTGAGAATCACTCCCAAATTTCTGGATTGACCTTTTTGCATTCAATGTTTTAAAATTAGGGAATAACACGAAATGCAACTTGGGTCATCAATGGAAAAATTTTAATTTAATTATTATTAAATTATTATTAAATTTAATTTAATAAATTAATCATTTAGTTATTTTTAAATTATTATCATTATTATTAAGCACACCGGACAAAAAATTAGTCACCCCTCTCAGAATGTACCTAATAATGTGGACGGCGCCTCTGGCCTTGATAACCGCACGAATCCGGCGAGTTTAGTATGCAGAGGTACGCCTGCTGGTTCAAATTCATCGTCACTGGAACGAGAGGGCCCATTTCGTGGTACGAAAAACATCCCCAGAATATCACGGAACCACCTCCAGCCTGAACAACACCTTCGACGCATTCAGGATTAAAGGCTTCATTAGACCTGCGATGTACTCGTCGCCTCCCATCATTGGAGAACAAACAAAAACGGGACTCATCGGACCAAATTACACGTTTCCAATCTGCCGCAGTCCAGTTTTTGTGCCTCTGAGCCCATTTATAACGTGCCAAGTTGTGACTTGCTGTTAACAGCGGCCTCTTCCGTGGTACCCTGCTCCAGATGTCCATCGCATGCAGTTCTCGTCGCAATGTCCGTTCGGAAATTGGTCGCTGGAGAACCTCATTGGTTTCTTGGAGCAATTGTTCTCTGGTTTGAAAACGATTTGCAGTTACTAGACGAGAAACATGGCGGCGGCCCCTATTGTCGAGAATTGTTTTCCGGCCACAGTTATGCCGTCGATTTTCAGTTGATTGCGAACTACACCACTCTTTGTAAACTCGCTGGACAGTACGCGTTGACACACCAACAAATTAGGCTACTTCAGACATTTTGTGTCCGTGGGCTCTGCCAAACACGATGGCTCCTTTTTGCCACTGAGTAACGTCTGCCTCACGACCCATTTTGCAGACTATATCCAACACACACTTTGTTCTTCACCACCTCACGAAACAGATCTGATCCTGTGTGCTACGTCACCGCTACTTGTCACTTACCAATGCTACATCAGCGCCCTCTGTGTGACCTTGAACTTCCTACTATCGGTGCTAGTAGGGGTGACTAATTTTTTGTCCGGTGTGCTTATTATCTGAATCAAACACTCAAATTTATCGTAGGTGAGACAAATTTGCATTAATAATCAATTTTCTCTTGATACCGCAATGATTTTAATTAACAATACTTTCTGACACATTGCAAAATTATACACGTTTTATTTAAAAAAATTTCTTACTGAAATGAAAGCCTCTTTCGCTGATATAAAATACTTAAGTTCCTCTTCCAAAACTCTTAAAAGCATTTCCGACATATCAAGAGCTTCGACTTTTGTGAAACCAGACTTCTGCAAGGCATTTTCGCATTCACTGAATGTCGTTAAATGAAAATCTGAAATAAAAACAACTACTGTTCATTTAGGAGCAGAGATAAATATATTACTCGTAGATACTGTACATTACGAGTGAGTGAAGAGAGAATGTGTTGTTTGGGACAGGACGCGCAAAAGAAAACTTCAGTAAGTTGATAGTATGATTCTGATGGTATTTATCGGCTTAACTTTTCGATGAAACAAAAAAGTACCCTTGGGAGTAGAATTTATATGATGAAAACGTGTAAACTAGTTAAAAGGGGGACAAATAGTTATAGGGAGGTTATTGGTAGTTATAGGGAGATTTCTATTCTTGGCTGTTGTTCAGCTCGGACGCATTTACAAGGCTCCTGATTGCAGTGTTTGATTGTCTAATTTGTCATTTTACTAACATTTTGCTAATTAGTGATTCGAATTATTTTCTATCAATAATTTAATAACTGAAGTATTTACTGTGGAATTCGTTTATCGTTGCATGTGAGTACACAAATTTTTACCATTTATTGTTATTACAATAAGGTATTTCTGTTCTATTAATATATATATTTTATTATTATTATTCAAAAAATCTAGAATATTTGTTAGTGTTTATTATTATTAATTTTTGTGTTTTATTGGATCTTTTCCGTTTCATGGACTATTTCCGATTTTGTTGAAAATAAGATATTTAATGTAGACTTTTACGCTGATTTAAAAAATGTAAGTCTGTTTTTTGGAGAAATGAGCGGTTCAAAAGTTAGGTTAGGTTAGGTTAACTGAATACCCGGTTAGGTAAACTGAATACCCGGTTAGGTCAACTGAATGCCAGGTAAGGTCAACTGAATGCCTGGTTAGGTTAATTGAATACCCGGTTAGGTCAACTGTATGCCCTTGACGATTGGTTAGAGTAAGTTGTGATATTTTCGTTAAAACTAACGAAAATATCACGACTTAACCGGGTACCTAACCGGGCATTCAATTAACGGTACTTACGTATTAACGGGGGGCCACCACATATTGATGATTGGTTAGGTTAAGTTGTAATATTTTAGTTAGTTGAAAATTTCTAATACATCATAATTTTTAAATAGCAATATTTTTTAAAATATTTTTTTATACAATTTTCTGAAAAAAAATAATTTTTTTAGACTTATTCATGATGAAAATGTTTCTAATGTGTAACATGTATTAATCATTGTAAATATTTGAAATATAAATCATTGTAAATATTTAAAAAAGTATTGCTATTTAAAAAATATGATGTATTAGAAATTTTCAACTAACGAAAATATTACAACTTAACCTAACCAATCATCAATATGTGGTGGCCCCCCCAATAATACGTAAGTACCCAATTAACTTAACCGGACAGAAAAATAACGGTCGAAATCTATTCACACAAATACTTAGTGAAATAAGCCAATATTACTAAAGAATACAATAACTCTTGTATTAGTTTTCAGTTGTATTGTTAAAGTTTTTGAACTAATACAAAATTACAATAACAAATATAACTTTTGAACCACTCATTTCTCCAAAAGAAGACTTACATTTTTTTAAATCAGCGTAAAAATCTACATTAAATATCTTATTTTCAACATAATCAGAAACAGTACATGAAACGGAAAAGATCCGTTTTATTTAATTATTATTTCACAAGAAAGTTAGGGCTTTTCTATTTTAATACATCCAACACGTGGCTGTTGTTTGAGATCGCTAATCCCCCTAGGGACTAGACTTCTTAATTCTCTCAACTACTTACTAAAAAAATAAAAAATTGTCTGTGTGTGTGTGTGTGTGTGTGTGTAGAAATTCCTTCTTTTGGTATTTCCGGACTCTTTTTTCCTGTTTTCAGGTCACTAATCCATAATTCTTTCATTTTTTTCCAGATGTGGTCCCTAACCTACGCGAGTGTTCCGACTGCGGCGGAAAATTTCTCAGTACTTTTTCACCGATCACTCTTCTAACCCTTCAGTTTGCAGATTTTGTGTAAACCTACAGGAACAACGAAACGAGGTGATTTCGGCGAGAGATGAACTTCGTCGGAGTAGGAGGGAGGCAAACTGTTTATTATGTATTTTTGCTCTCGTCATTTTCGTTTAAACTAACGAAAATATCACAAAATATCACAAGGGCGTACAGTTAACCTAACCAGGCATTCAGTTAACCTAACCGGGCATTCAGTTGACCTAACCGGGCATTTTCCGTTTTATTTTGTTTTTCGTAGCTAACCTAACCTAAAATCTGCTTTTTTTCAGATCATTAGAAATTTTCAACCATGAAATGCCCGGTTAGGTCAACTGAATGCCCAGTTAGGTCAACTGAATGTCCGGTTAGGTTAACTGAATGCCCGGTTAGGTCAACTGTACGCCCTTGATGATTGGTTAGGTTAAGTTGTTATATTTTCGTTAGTTTAAACGAAAATGACAATGGAACAAGGAACTCTTCTGGGATAATTAAATCCACTATAGTCCGAATAAGTAATGGTAAATGACAAATACCATAGTTTTTCTTTTTCATGATGCTAGCCCGACGTGGGCAACGGGTCACTCGCAAAGAGGTCCCATAAATATAGCTTCCCTCACCAGCTATCTGCAAAGCAGACAGGATCCAGCTTTGGGACTATAGTGGATTTAATTATCCCAGAAGAGTTCCTTGTTCCATGCAATGTCTGTGTGTATCATAAAAAACTCAGGGGACCATTCTGAGTTCATTCCCATACAAACAATTTGAAGGTTCTATCCCTAAATGCTCGTAGCCTACGAAATAAAATAAACGAATTTTTTTCTTTAATTGCTTGTAAAGACTATGATTTAATTGCGATAAATGAATCGTGGCTTAGCACTGAAACACGTGACTTTGTAGGGGAGTATCAAATTAAAGGTTATAGACTTTTTGTTAAAAAACAGAATAGGTAGGCGAGGAGGCGGTGTTATGTTGTATATCAAAGATAATATTGCGAACGTTATAGAAGTAAAGCACTCAATTCCAGAACCGATAGATTCGACTATAGCAGAACTTAAATTGAACGATTTCAAACTTCTTGTTGCGGTTATATATAGGCCCCCTAATCAAACAGCTGATACGGCGAAGCGTTATATCGTCAACTAAAGAGAATAAATCGGTAGTGAGCAGGCTTTAGTTATGGGTGACTTTAATTGCGCCAACGTGAATTACGATACAATGCAGGGAGACGTGGAAGGTAATCGTTTAATTAATTTTTTCGAGGATAGCTTTCTTATTCAAAAGGTTGGGGAACCTACGAGGTTGGACAGTATTTTAGATTTAGTAATAACTACGGATGATAGGCTAATTACTGATCTTCAAGTAATAGAACCGTTAACCAATAGCGATCACAATATGGGAGAGTTTGTCCTCTCAGTAAGTCACTTGAAACCAACTAACTCGACTAAAATTCCTAACTTCCAGCACGCAGACTTTAGTAAATTTCGAAATTAATTTTCACATGTCAATTGGGAAAACGTAATGGGGAACTCCAACGCAAAACTAATGTGGGAATCGTTTGAAACGGTATTTAGGACTATAAATGAGGAATGTGTACCGTACAAAATTAAGCCTGCGAAAGTAAACAACAAGCCCTTGTGGTTTACTTCTAGAGTAG